>JAFMOD010000591.1:1171156-1204982 GCA_019802435.1 Corydoras maculifer | reverse complement strand
ATATATATATATATATATATATATATATATATATATATATATATATATCATATATAAGTAATAAATAATAATATATGATTTGTAACAGTCGTACTAAAAATATAGACCTGAGTTTGTGTTATACAGTGAGAGTTTCTTTTTACAGTCACAGTAGCAGCAGAATGTTAAAATCTTTAATTTTTAAAAGGCATAATAGTGCAAAAAAAAGAGTCTTGTGTGCATGTGTGCAATGAAATTATGGATTTATTTCCTTAGTATTCCGGATGAAACAGAGTGCAGGGAATTCAGCATCCTTACCGCCCGGTGGATAAAGCTGTTTTTGAGTCTCGTGGTGTTGGAACGAAGACTTCTGGAGAAATACTAGTTTGGTCATAATGTCATGCTATGTCCACAGTAAAGCATTCCAAGGCCATTTATGTTAGGAAGAACTTCATCGGAAGAAGAACCTGTGATTATTCTCCCACAAGAACTTACCATATAAAAAGAAGGTAAATCTAGACATTTGGGCCAGATTGGATAATACTTTTGATCATACTACAAGTGTACCTGTTTCTCCTTAACTACTGACTTGTGGTGTTCTCATTTGTAAGTAGCTTTGGATAAAAGCATCTGCTAAATGGCTAAATGTAAATGTAATAAAACACGCTCCCTCCCCTCTCAAACACACACACACACACACACACACACACACACACACAATATGGTGGTATAAGGATTATGGTGGTATAATAGTGTGTTGCTATTAGTATTTTATCATGCCTATATGTTGGAAATTCAATTTTACATTTAAAATAACTAAAAAGATTTAAACTTAAATTTGAATCTGTTATTCTTTAAATTATAATGGCCTCTTGTGCAAGCGGACTAATGTTTAAAACATCTTACTGCAAGTAAGTACTCTTTATCACTGTGCATGTGACAAATAAATTTGATTTGATTTAAAATTATTGACTGCATCACTACTGCCACACGACACTTAAATTGCTCTGAATTCATGTCTGTGCTTAATCTAGCAACACACACACTCACATTCTCATACGAGCACACACTGACGTACATGCAAACAAAAAGAATGCAGAAAAGCCACAAAAACATTACTTAAAAAAATGACTAGCATATGTTTTATAACATCCCTTGGTGTAAATATGACCAAATCCATTCAATCAGATACCAGTTGATGCGATTAAAATATAATTATAAAAATATGGAATACACTATCAGTAAAAGAACACTAAAAATAAAATTAGTCTGATAATAGAATTCAGTAACTTGACATAAAACTTATTAAAGAGGTTTTTTTAAGCCTCCACAAAAAAGTACAGAACATACTTTCTTCCTGTCCAAGATTTAAAATTTATTTGTGTGGTAAAAGCATTAACTTTTTCTTCAGCCTGCTGCCTTGCTTTGTTACATTTGGAGAGTAGATGTAATAGATGATTTTGCAGGAATATATTTAATATGATCCTAAAAAATATATTTGATCCAAATTAGCACATTGTTAAGATTTTTTTTGCAAACATCTAAAACAGATATATGATGTAATCTTATAATGCAAAAATTATCTCAGTATATGGCTTTTCTTTACCCCAGTCTTATTTAATCAATAATTTACTTACCCAAATCAAAAATTACAACTGTTTAGATTTTAGTCATATAAATAAGTAAATAGTCATTAAAATAATTAAATAAAGAGGTAGAAATTGGTATAGATTAGCCTTTCCATTTTCATTCATTAATTTATTATCACCTGCTTTATCCTATATTAGGGTCGCGGTGGGGTTCCACATGCCCATCCAGGGGAGAACGTTTCGGGCGCTGGGCAGATACACCCAGGACAGGGCGCCAATCTATCGCTGGGCACACACTCACTCACACACACACACTCTATATGGGGCAATTTGGAAAACTCAATTGACTTGATCCATGTTTTTGGACTGTGGGAGGAAACGGAGAACCCGGAGGAAACTCACGCAGACACAGGGAGAACATGGAAACTCCACCCAGATGGGAATTCGAACCGGGAATCCCTAGTGCTGAGAGGGGAACGTGCTAACCACTAAGCCACCGTGCCGCCCCTTTCCATTTTATTTCCTTAAATAGTTATGAATCTACATACTGACCAAATTTGTGGGTTAAATATATAGATTAATCTTTAAAAGATAAGCCAAAAGATGTTTTGGATATTTTGGCAGAGGACAGTTTTGCAAGAATCTTGAGAATATAAACTTCTGGAAAAGGCCAAATAGGTCTATTTTCACTGTGTGTCTTTGTATTATATATTTGAAGTGATAAGTATGCATTTCACAATATTTATTGCTATATTTTAAACACACTAAAGATGAATTTTAAATAGTCTATCCACTGTGAGTTTTTTTAGAATATTAATTATATTGATTCATGCATAATAATTAGATGTTATTAAGGCTTTGTTGTCATTCCTGTAATATGAGGCTCTAGGCTAGATGCACATTCTTAGATAGTGTGATGTTGTGTAGAACCTTTTCTCTATTAGCTAATTTTGCACCTACTTCCTTTTCTTGCATCAACACAGTTCTTCCTGACACAATTAGGTCAGTCAACTCTCTGTTATTTCACCCACCTCCAGGCTCTTATCAATCCCAGGGCCCCTCTGACAGAGACTTTGATAAGATTGTGATAAGATAATTTGGTTCTAGGAAGGAATCAGTTATAGAAAAAGATTTTAACTTTAAATTATTTTCATTCAAAACCTCAATCCACGACAAGCCATTATCTGGATGTCTGCATACTTTATCCAATAGAAAAATAAATAACAGTTATTCACAAATAACACAGGCAAGAAATCACAGGCTCCCATCTCAGCTTCCTCCTAACCTCCTCTACATAATAGAAACAAGACATTTTCCTGATTTACATCTACAGCTATTCTAATTGTCAAAAAATGCTCTTTTTAATTAAAAAAAGATTTCATAACAACCAATGTATAAACAATAATAAATATTAATGCATAAATATTGTGGCAGTTGTAAGTTTGTGGTTTAACAATCAGTCTTGCGACCTGAATGCTTCTGGTTTGTTTCCTGGTCTGACCATTGTAATAACATAGATTAAACACTGAAAGCAAATGAATACAATGATGAGGGGAAAACAAGAAATATCAGAAACAATTTTAACACATGGTTTTAACATTAAAATAATACCTCATAGTCATGTGCCCAGACACAAAGAAGAGCAGCAACATGATAAAACTATAATTTTCTTCATATAATTAACAAAAAAGTAAAAAAAAAAAAACATCTCTTGATTAAGACACCTTACCCCATTTGCTAACCGGGCACTGCATACAGGCCTGCCCACTGCTTTAAGCATATGTGCTTAATTCACTCAAAGTATGTTTCACTGTAGGGATGAGTTAAATGTTAACCCTAACCCTGCCTTCACTACTGCAATGTATTGCTTGCTGATTTCCTATCTTACCAAAAAAAGCCTCTTCAAGTGATGTAGAATTCTGCAGCTTATTTTGTGTTCCTATGTCCCAAGCAAGCTCATGTTAGTCCATTACTTATCTCACTCCATTGGTTTCTCAGTGACCTTCCTTACACTGTTTTTAATATTTCAGCATTTAGCGTAATTCCAGAAAGTTTACCTGGGTTTACCACACACATTAAACCACCAAGCCAGTTTCTCAGTTGGAGTAGGATTTTAGTAGCAGATTGATGCATGGCATGTAGTCAGTAGTAGAAGATGTTAAAAGGCTCTATGGATTTACTCTGTGGATATACACTCACTCAAAGTGTATTACCCAGAACCCAGGCATTTCGGTACTCTACTGTGTGCATTTCTCATTGAGACTGCTGTCAAAGCTCAGTGCTGGAATGTTTTGCGGTAATCAGCTTCTTCTAAATATTTGAGGATGGGTTACTGGGAAGTACTGGAGCAGAAACTGCAAAGAACTCACAGACTCATGTCTTCTCTGTCACAGCCAGCAGCATAGACAAAGAAAGAACACGGCATTCCTGCAATTGCAGAGGATAAGCTGTGGGTGCCTCTTTTATGCCATCACTCCATATAGTCAGACAGTGTCTTTGGAAGCATACGGGCTTTCTTTCTCTGTGCTGATTCTCCTATACTTATCTGCCCTATACCTAATGGAACAAAGAGAGAGAGAGGAAAATGGAAAGCAAAACCGATAAAGTCTTACTAAAAGAAAAAGCAATGCATTTTATTCTCCCGTTGGAATCAAAATTCCGGTTACATTTAGTGTATTTTGTAGGTTTTAATGCACAGGCTTATTTTGTCTGAAATTATTTTATAGAACAAACATGTAGCAAAGTCAATGAAACAAATATTGTTTTTTTAGTGTCTATTATTAATAATAAGATATTAAGCTATCCCTTGGAAATAATGCAATATCTTTAGCTTATGAAAGATTTTGCAGGTCACGAGAAAGCATTTATGGCCTGTTAAGCCTTTTACTTTGTTATATATGAGTGTGGTATACTCTGGGTGCTGCTAGTGTCTTATTTTTGTCATTGACTAATGACCACCTGGCTCTGGCTCAGCATAGCGCCAATGAGGGGGATTAGTCAGAAAGAGTGATGTCACATTCGAGGTGAAAACCAACTCCATGGCATGTTCTCATTAATCTTTCCCCCAGTGATCAGATTGGCACAGGATGCAATACAAAAGTACAGCTGCTTTGCACCTTGTCCCAATAGTCCCAGTAGAACTACCAATTGTGCGCTGATGCTGTCATAGCAAAAAAAATGTGCAGACACACACACATACATACATTGTTGCATATATGCACAGGAAAACAAACACAGAAGCTTATATACGTAGACTGCAAGTTTTTAGTCAGGGTTAAATACTAAGATTTTTTTCTTGTGTAAGAACACCGGTGGGTAAAACGATTGAATAAGTGTAGAAGTGTTAACTAAATGGATGGCATGGTGGCTTAGTGGTTAGCACGTTTGCCTCTCAGTGCTGGGGATTCAGGTTTCGATGTTCCCATGTTTCCATGTTCTCCCTGTGTTTGCATGGGTTTCCTCTGGGTTCTTCGGTTTCCTACCACAGTCCAAAATCATGGATTCAAGGTAAATTAAATACTCTAAATTACCCCATATATGTGTATTTGTGTTTGTGTGTCTATGTGAGTGAGTGTGCCCAGCGATATATTGGCGCACTGTCCTGGGTGTATCTGCCCAGCGCCCGAAACGTTTTCCCTTGGAAGGACATGGGGAACCCCCTGTGACCCTAGTATTAAGCGGAAGATAATGAATTTAATAAATTTAAATAGTGGTCTGAATATAAATACCACAGTTATATACATTACCAGTTAAAAGTTTGGACATTCCTTCTCCTTGCTGCTTTGTCTAGTTTCTCCACTTACTATATAGATGGACTTTGTAGTTTTACAAAGTTTTCTTTTTTTGTTAGTCCCTGTTGGTTCTCTGGATCATCACAGCCAGCTAAAGAGAGTGTGAGCTGTGACTGAAGGGTATACTCTAATTACAATACATCAGGTTATGGTTGTTAAATTGCTGGATGTCTAGGTGTTGTTCAGAGAACGACATTAATTTTATAAATACCTGCTTAACCTTTGATAGAATGCCTAGCTTTTGAAATGTGACAGTGTTTGTGTGTGTGTGCATGTGCGTGCCATGGCTACTAGATCAACAAATTTCTTTACAGACTCCTTAATATTTAGGTGCCCTTAATAAATACAATAAAGTCAACTTTTAGGCTTGGTTATGTATTTTCCATCCATTCATTATCTTCCGCTTTATCCTATATTAGGGTCGCGGTGGGGTTCCCCATGCCCATCCAGGGGAGAACGTTTCGGGCACTGAGCAGATACAGCCAGGACAGGGTGCCAATCTATCGCTGGGCACACACTCACTCACTCACTCACTCACACATACACACTCTATATGGGGCAATTTGGAGAACTCAATTGACTTGATCAATGTTTTTGGACTGTGGGAGGAAACCGGAGAACCCGGAGGAAACCCACGTGGACACGGGGATAACATGGAAACTCCACCCAGATGGGGATTCAAACCAGGAATCACTAGTGCTAAGAGGCAGACATGCTAACCACTAAGCCACCGTGCCGCCCGGTTATGTATTTTAAAACTCCAAATTATTGGTCAAACTTAAATACTGTATAACTATCAGCGAGAGACCATCCGGGCCCTCCAGACATTTCAAAAAATAAAAACTATTTCAATAATATTTTAATAATTTAACACACTTCACCATAATAAATGCCCCTTAATAATTCCCTTGAATTAACCTAAATATGAGTGTGACTCAGCACTGCCATTAAACACTGATTTGTAAAACCCTGAAATAAGGTAAGCTGTGACTTGTGGCTTGTGTTTGCATTAATTTTGTGTGTGTGTGTTTGTGTGTGTTGTCAAAGCTTTAAAAAGAGGCACGATATAAAGGAAGAGGAAGTCTCAGCTGCAGTGTCGAAGACGGTGGCATGAGAAAAAGGATGTCTGCATTAATACAAGCCAGCATAATGTTGTTTTTTTTTTTTACTTTTTTGTTAATTATATGAAGAAAATTATAGTTTTATCATGTTGCTGCTCTTCTTTGTGTCCGGGCAAATGACTATGAGGTATTATTTTAATGTTAAAACCATGTGTTTAAATTGTTACTGATATTTCTTGTTTTCCCCTCATCATTGTATTCATTTGCTTTCAGTGTTTAATCTATGTTATTACAATCTCACAAGAGGTTTTTAAACAAACTCTGTGTGTCTTCATTGTGACCCCAGCCTTGAATGACTACAAAAAGTTGTTACTATTCTGGAGAAGTCAAATTGCTACCATCTTGTGGCTGATTTAAGTAAATATGCTTTGCTAACAATTGTTAAGTCTGTTAAATACCTTCTCATAAGAACAGGAAAGTGTTGATCTAAAAAAAATAGTTGAAGCCAAAGCCAAACATGTTTTTTCATGATTTTTGTATTACCATTGCATAAATTTATAAAGGCTACATATTTGATTGTCTTAGGGTTAGGGTTAGGGTTAAGGTTAGGGTAATAATTATTACTAAACTTTTTGGTAATTTATGATTTATTCCTGGACATTTGCTTGCTTGCACTTTTAGCTCACTTTTCCATACAAGACAGCCCCAACTCTATTTACTGTCATGAATTTTTGCATGAAGTCCTTTTTGTAAGGTTGAGGTTTTTATACTGGGATGCAGTGCTTTTCTTTTGCCAAACATTTTGTTTCTCCTTCAAAAAAATCTAGTCTTTGAGAGTGTCCATAAAACCTTGATTTTGGCTTGATTTTTAACTAAATAAGTTTACTAATCTTTTTTTTTTGGCATTCAGTGACTTATAATGCCATGCAAATCATAGTATTTCCATACTCTCCTGATGATGGACTCATAAGCATTAGCATTACCATTGTGAAAAAAATGTAATAAAATCTAATAAACTCTTCCATGTCTCTGGTTTGTGGTACTTTCTAGCCTGATGACCATCAATACCAACTTCTTCTCAAAAAGGGTATTTTTAAACTACATTAGTTTGTGCCATGATACACTTCTCACTCAGACATACAGTACACATATCATATAGGGGGACTTTTATATATATTTATATAGAGGCAATTTATAGAAGAAAATATGCCATGTTTTTGTACTTTGGGAGAAAACCAGAGAACTCTGACAGTGCAGTTTTATGGTGCTTTTATGCTTATTTACAAGAGTACTAAAAGAGTGTTACTACCTTTAATTTGCTCTGCCACTAGTTAGAGCAAAATAGGAATAGTGTTTACAAAATACACTCATCAACAGCTTTAATAGAAGCCATTTATCTAGCAGAGATAAAAATCAATAAATGGAATGCCCTCTATTGAAAATAAAATCCTACAGACATAAGAAGGGCATATGTTACTGTTCACACCCAAGCCAATTACATCATAGCAGCTTCCAAGAGAAGTGTGTAAAGCTAATGACTGGAAAAGAAATGCTTTTAATAGTGAGTGCCTCCAAAACGCATCTACTATGCATGACCACATGATAGGTATTCATTCAGTGCACGAATACAGAAAAGCCAAAGAGCAGGAATAGAGGGGTGAGCAATGTCCAAGCAGCAGGCGCTGTTATCTCATTCTACTGCATACCGGATGTAGAGGTCTTACTCTCCACAGCAGAGGGAAATTGATTACCAGCTCCTCTTGATTGCAGGATGCTATCTATTAAACCGCTTTTTTAAAGCAAGTTGTAAAAGCTGCCCTGTATGTATGTATGTATGTATGTATGTATGTATGTATGTATGTATGTATGTGTGTTTGTATGTATGTGTGTATGTATGTATGTATGTCAAATGGTGTTTGCAGCTGCACTTCTTAAATTCAACAATATTTGTATGTTTTTTTTATACAATCCATACTTGTCACAAAGCAGTTGGACAAAAAAATCAATAAACAGGGAGCTGATAAACAAATTACAAAAAAAGAGAAATCCAAAAACAGCAAAATTTTAAGCACTATGCAACTCAAGAAAATATACAAGACTGCATTTTAAACAGACAGTTGGTTAAACAACATCTTATAGTCAAAAGTGAGAGCAAATAACTAGGTTTTTTAGTCTTACCCTAAAAAAAATCAGGAAAGTTATTCCAAAAACAAAAAGCCACTATGCTCCCAAAAGTAACTCAGTTAATTTCGAAATAAAAACCAGCCTCTGACTGGCAGTGAGTGTAACAATATGAAAAAATGCAGGAAATAACCAAAGGATTATTTTTAAGGACAATAGAAGAAAAAATCATGGCATGCGGACAGTGGGTACCTAACATAAATTAACGTAAACCTGAATTGACCTGCCAACATGCCAGCTAAAACATAATAAACTGCTGAACATTAAGAGATACAATGTTTTGCAAAAATGGAGATAGAGGCATAATAGCCATTGAGTCACAATCATTTTCATTTACATTTTTATTGTTCAGGAGGTTATTATTTTATTTTCTGCAGCAAATACAAAAAGTGCACATTATTGTTGCTGTTGGCTGAATATGTTCTTGATTATGCATCATATATTTTCCAGGTCTTTGAAGCCACTTTGTTCTAGCTTTTGGAGAGAGAAGCCTGGTTGTCAGGGTCTTAGAAATTATACTTCATTTTGTTCTGTTTGTTTTAGTTTGTTTTCATGATTTGTCTCTCTTTATTTACCACGGCTGTGCTTTAATGATTGCTCTTTACATTTGTGTTAATTAGTCACATGACCTATCTTACACATTGCACAAGGCAGGTCATGATGCTAATTGCTATCTAGCCTGCACTGCTTAAATATAAAATATATGTACGTTGATGGGGGTCTCAAAATGTGGTGTGTTCAGGTTTATTTCTGGCATATCCTGTCAAGTTTACAAAGGTGAGCCACCAACTGAAAACAACCTAGTCAAACAATTATAGAGCAGCACTTTAATGCAAAACCAATGGAAAACATATGATTTGTGCTTTATAGTATTCTGTATATTTTTCACAGGCAGCTGTCCCTTAAGCCTCAGGTTTGTTTAACTTTCTTTGCATAACAGCACAAGTTCTATACAATGCCAGCATAATTATCATAATGAAATGATCACAATAAAACTATTTGAAGCTACTAGACTGGCTCTGCGGGCCTGCATTTGATCACTGGGGTTTGCATAATCGTTTTTGTTGTGGGAATATCAATTTCAGACTACATAGTTTGGGCAGAAAGAGTGAAATAAAAACAAATCAAAAGCCCAAGTTAGATTCCCTACTTTCTCATTATCCCTTTGCTGCTTTGTTACTTGCTGGACTTCTCATTTACGACATAGGGCCATTACACAGTTTAACGGCCCATTGCACTGATATATTGCAGCGACAGTGGCATCCCTAAAGTTGCTGACAGAACATGCAGTTTTCCTAATAATCACGCATAGAGCAATTCAAAATGGGTTCCAGGGCTATGGTTTTATACCCCAAGACACAATGCTTGTATGCCTTAAGGACTATAAAATCAGGTCTGGAACAAATAACAGTCATATTTTTTTTTTGAAACAGCAAATGTATTTTGGTAAAAGGGGAACAAAATACAACATCAATATTCTGACCTGATGAGGACCACAACAAGCTGTAAACAAATCTTGATAGACAATCAAGCCTTTACTGTGCACATTTTACTATTACAGCATTTATTTGCTAAATAAATTATGACTGGAATGGGGATTGTCTATGTGCAGCGGGGAAATAACAAGGCAGGGAGAAAAGGACAATTTAAAATGAAAGTTCCTTATTTGCAGCTGTCTGAAATGGTCTAACATGGATTTATTTATCATCATATTTAATCAAAAAGCTGGGAAAAACTATAAGACATCTGACCAAAATTAAAACACTAACATTTTACAATATCTTAAATAATTCATTTTTCAGCATGATTCACATTGCAATACATTAATAGGCTTCATAGAGGATTGATAATAACATATTATATAACATATAGCATATTATATAACATAAATATTATACAAGTATAAATAATATATGGTAGTATATAACAAATAACATTATATAACATATAACATCATATGACATATAACCTTTTCCACATTGTTTGTGGTTTATTTATTTTAACAAATTCAGTTTATTTACACTCAAAATTAAATATTTAATTTATAACTACTACACGAATCTTTAAGGGAGGACCACTAGTTTTTCTTCTGTTTCTAATTAACAAATATAATTAAATTAATATGAATATGATAATATGAAAATTTGCAGTTTGTAAGAAATGACTTAAGAAATGACCATGCAGTATTAAAAACTTTATTAGGAGAACATTGTTATAAATGCAAAGAATATCATGGGAGTCAGAAAACGGATGTTACAAAAAAACAAATGGTTTAAAATGATTATACAGTGTCAAAACTGCAGCTGCTACATCTTGGCCCATTTGGAGGTAATGTAGTGGTTTATCAGAACCACCCATCAGGAGTACAATAAAGAAAGGTATTCTTAAATTTATGATAGCATCAATGCATTTCTCTGTAACTTTAAATCGGATTATATTCCTATTATCATAACTATTTTATTCAGTTAAAACAAAACAAGTGAAATAACAATGTCTGCATCTTAAAAGAGACAACAGAATAAATTAACACACTGAAATTATTCACAGTAAAATATATATATATATAAAATGTTTTTCTTACATTGGTGATTTAAAACCCACTCCTTTATTTTAGAGAGTCATCGGCGCTACAAACATCATTTGTTGTCGCTGGTATACACAATTGTATGTCATAAGTCTATGCAACAAAAACTATATGAGACATAATACTGACCCCTTGCGGGTTTAACTTTACTTGTGCATGTTCAGAATATTTAACATTGCGAAAACTTTAAAAAATTAAAATGAGAGTCTGAATCATTCAGCTCAGAAAGCATATTTTGTTCTGTAGATTCTATAAACTGGTCAGATTTCAAATCCTTTTCCACTAAGCATCATGATCCTACATATTCCACTGTGTGTGTTCTTGTGTGATTGTTGTTCGTCCTTCTTGTATGCTTATATGTGTTCTCTTTGTGCCTGAATCATCTAAAAATAGCCAAGGATGCTGGACCAATGTGATTTGGCCTTTATTACAAAACCAAAACATAATAAAATAGCAAACACTTTGGCAATGAGAGCTAATGAAAAACATGAGCAAACCACCAACAATGAAAACTTAACACATAAGGGAAAGGGAAGGAATTTATGCATTACGTGACAGAAAGCAGAAATTAACCATAATAAGGACATTTACCAAATCAGTCAAAAAAAATATATTAAACATGTCCAATTAGGAGAGCAAAATACAGATAATAACGAATGTGAAACAATAAAATAAAACAACAAATAATTGTGTGCATATAAACTAAAAACCCAACTAAAATCATTTTAAAATAAAAATAGAAACAGGTAAGATAAGAAAGTCACAAAATGATGGTTTTCTGTCAATGTAACAATATGGACTCTTAAATTACTACATCAAATTAACTACACTATACCAAACTTAATAACTATATACATGAGTATATAACCAGTCAACGTAGGGCCCATAATTTTCTTATTAGCCGGGTTCCTGAAGTTCTCTGACAAGTATAAGACACAGCTATATGCTATTGAGTTGACCTTAAAAAGGGCAAAAGGATTTTGAATAACATTCACACACTGTTCCTTAATCATATGCCTAAGGTCACTATTTCAGCTCCTCTAGCAATCAGACCTCCAGATCTGTGAGACAGCCTACGGAATGGATTTTGATATGCAATAATACCCTGGGCCTTTTGAGAATTAATGTGACCTGGTTAGAATAAACCTGTTTTTTGCTGTGCTGCCTCGGGGGGGGGGGGGGGGGGGGGGGGGGGGGGGGGGGGGGGGGGGGGGGGGGGGGGGGGGGGGGGGGGGGGGGGGGGGGGGGGGGGGGGGGGGGGGGGGGGGGGCGCCAATCCATCGCTGGGCACACACTCACTCACACAGACACACTCTAAATGGGGCAATTTGGAGAATTCAATTAACTTGATCCATGTTTTTGGACTGTGGGAGGAAACCGGAGAACCCGGAGGAAACCCACGCAGACACGGGGAGAACATGGAAACTCCACCCAGATGGGGATTCGAACCGGGAATCCCTAGCGCTGAGAGGCGAATGTGCTAACCACTAAGCCACCGTGCCGCCCTGAGTTCATAAAATATTTATGATAATTATACTGAGCACACTGAAAATTTGCTACTAATCGTTAGAGGATGGGCATGGGGAACCCCACCGTGACCCTAGTAGATGGAGTCAATGGATGTATATATATATATATATTCATTCATTCATTCATTATCTCCCGCTTATCCTCTATCAGGGTCGCGGTGGGGTTCCCCATGCCCATCCAGGGGAGAACGTCCCGGGCGCTGGGCAGACAGACCCAGGACAGGGCGCCAATCCATCGCTGGGCATATATATATATATATATATATATATATATATATATATATATATATATATATATATATATATATAATATTAATAGAGATCAATATATGATGATAAGATAAGAAATTCACAGTTATGTAAATGACATATAACACAGTTTTAAGTTCAAGTTCAAGTAATTTACTTATATAGCGCTTTTCACAATAGTACATTGTCACAAAGCAGCTTCACAGTTTAATAAGCCTTAGAACTTCCAAAGAGACAGTGGCAAGAAAAAAACTCCCTGTTCTGTTGTTATTTTAAGGAAGAAACCTTGGGAAGTCCTCCTTGAGTGGCCGGGCAGCATCAACAGTGTATGACAACCATGTACAGATTGTGTGATGATCAGGTGTCCGTATTTAACAATTGGAAAACTATATTAAACTATATAAGTCTATTGAGGGTGTCCTGCAGGACTGCCAGTCCAATAAGAATTCAGGTTCCATTCAGTAATTGTCATAGCCGCAGTGCTCCAGCAGAGGCATGGATAAAGGGCTGACGACACCTCCAGGAAATAAGCAACACCTTAAAAGAAACAAGGAGGAAAAGCATCCATC
Source organism: Corydoras maculifer (assembly GCA_019802435.1). NCBI lineage: Eukaryota > Metazoa > Chordata > Actinopteri > Siluriformes > Callichthyidae > Corydoras > Corydoras maculifer. The sequence continues at coordinate 1,191,450 of JAFMOD010000591.1, read as the reverse complement.
CATCCATCCATTATCTCTCAGTTTATCCTCTACTAGGGTCGTGGGGGTGGGGTTCCCCAGCCCATCCAGGGGCACACTATTCTATTGCTGGGCACACACTCACTCACACAAACACACTCTATATGGGGCAATTTAAAGATTTCAATTGACTTGATCCATGTTTTTGGACTGTGGGAGGAAAACGGAGAACCCAGAGGAAACCCACGTGGACACAGGGAGAACATGGAAACTCCACTCATATTGGGTGAGAGGCGAACGTGCTAACCACCAAGCCCCCGTACCACCCAAGAAAAGCAGTTAGAGCTAACAAAACACAGCATTTAAGTAATAACCAGAGTTACACAGATTAACATAGTGCAGCATGTGACTCCTTTTATGCTAGTTTTATTTTGTGAATTTGACCTGAAAGTGTAGAGCTTGGTAAATGAATCATATATAATACAAATTTGAATAATAAGTATAATATCTGCGGTGGTGGCTTATCTGGGTGGAGTTTCCATGTTCCCCCAGTGTCCGCGTGGGTTTCCTCTGAGTTCTCCGGTTTCCTCCCACAGTCCAAAAACATGGATTCAAGGTAAATTGAATTCTTCAAATTGCCCCATATGGAGTATGTTTGTGTGAGTGAGTGTGCCCAGCGATAGACAGGCGCCCTGACCTGGGTGTATCTGCCCAGCGCCCGAGACGTTCTCCCCTGGATGGGCATGGGAAACCCCCACCCCCGCGACCCTAATATAGGATAAAGCGGAAGATAATTCATTAATTCATTATCTCCCGCTTTATCCTCTATTAGGGTCGCGGTGGGGTTCCCCATGCCCATCCAGGGGGGACGTCTCGGGCGCTGGGCAGATAGACCCAGGACCGGGAATCCCTAGCGCTGAGAGGCGAACGTGCTAACCACTAAGCCACCGTGCCGCAAGTGGAAGATAATGGATGGATGGAAATATAATATCTTATGTCTTGATGAAGCGGCACGGTGGCTTAGTGGTGGCCACGTTCCACGTTCGCCTCTCAGCGCTAGGGATTCCCGGTTCGAATCCCCATCTGGGTGGAGTTTTTCAATGTTCTCCCCGTGTCTGCGTGGGTTTCCTCCGGGTTCTCCGGTTTCCTCCCACAGTCCAAAAACATGGAACAAGTTAATTGAATTCTCAAAATTGCCCCCTATAGAGTGTGTCTGTGTAAGTGAGTGTGTGCCCAGCGATGGATTGGCGCCCTGTCCTGGGTCTATCTGCCCAGCGCCCGAGACGTTCTCCCCTGAAAACGCTAAAACGTGTAAAATAGGACTCGATGTGCGCATGCGCAGCAGCGTTAAAGGGCGTGAGCTGCGTTCATTCATGGCTCGCTCGCTCGCTCGGTTCAGTTCAGACAGTTCGACCTGGATTATCAGACGCGGAATAAACGAATGCACGCGGTTTATCTCATTATCCAAACTATACGAGCACAGAGGGAATACGTTTATCTGTCCGTGCTCGTTCTTTCTCCGAACGTGCACTTTACCTCAAGTTTGGGGCCGACTGTTTGTTGTGAGTTAGTTTGACAGCACACAGACGCTACGTTATTGATAAAGAAGCTTAAAGGATGGCGTCCTCTCGGCAGGAATACGTTGCCCCATGGTGGACTTACTGGTTTCATAATTTTCCCCACGTTAATTTTAACTTCCAACCAACTGGGAGCGGTTTTAAACCAGAGGACGTAAACTACCAGCAGGTTTGTTTATCCTGTTCACTTATTTACTAATGCATAACGGAAATGGCTTGTTGTTTAATCCGACATCAGTAACCAATTGATCAACATTTAGTGAACAAACAATCTTCAATAACCGCACTGATTAACCAAAATACGTGTTTTTGCTAAATTTAAATTAAATTATTAGAAGTTTAGTTAGCAAATTGTGTACGTACCAAGAACTGTTGACTGTTGCAATAAAATGTAGCTTTGCACAATGTAAATAACATTACAATATGTATATAGGGTGTGTGGGTTTTTTCAGTTTTTTATATATTTATATTTTCATTATCATTACTATATTTACGTTTTCTTACTCATCCAGGCCGGACGGCAAAGTAAGAATTTAATTACAATGTTTTTATATGTTCATATGACAATAAAAGCTTTGAATTTGAATTTCAAGAACAAGAGGAATGATCTGTGCTTTAACAAAAATAACTATATAAATATTATAATCTATGCAGAAGCAATTAGGTGGTTTATTATCAGTACTAGATTATTATTATTATTGTTGTTATTATTATTATTATTATTTGGTTTAATTAAGTTTTAGGCCTAATTAATATTTTTTCATAGAAATAAGTAGCAAGTAACAAAATAGCACTAAACTAATAGGACAGTGCAAAATATAAACAAATCTTTTTTTAAAAAACCACTCATAAAAATGGGCAATTTATCCATAGAAGACAAAATTAACTAATTAGCTAATCTTCCGCTTTATCCGGAGGGGATCCCCATGCCCATCCAGGGGGGAACATTTCCGGCGCTAGACAGTAACACCCAGGACAGGGCGCCAATCTATCGTTGGGCATAATCAGTTAATTAAATAATATTTGTTTTAATTGATGCATGTGTTGTCATCGACGATGAAAAATTTTGCAAAGTTTAATCTTAATCAGATAACGGAAAGTGGGTGAAATAGCATTTGGAAACTTTTTTACCAGACACACATACAAACATATGAAGCTAATATGGGGGTGGTAAAAAGGCATAGGCATAAGATAAAGCCATATTCTTCTAATAGAAAACCCTTTTACCCATTTTATGCAAATAAATAAAATGTTTATTGTGAAACAATGGCAATAGCTTGGTTTTATATATTATAATTATGTATTTTGTAGTACTTATTATGCCCTATTTAAGAAGTAGAAAAAAGAAGAAAAAAAACTGTCGCAATTGTTTAACAAGTGAACATGTTAATTTTACAATGTTTTGCATGCATTTATTAATAAATTATTAACATTAAGCACTTTCTTTAAAGTTTATTTCATTTGTATTTATTTTTATATATATATATATATATATATTTACCACAAAGTTTTTATTTATTTATTTTTATGTTTATTTTTTTTACACAGTAGCAAAAGTACTAAGCTTAATAACAAGGACACATATTTAATAGGAGTGTCTTGTAGTAGGCTGGTACACCCAATTTAACAGTTTTGTTATTGGTTTTTTGAAGGAAACCTATCTAGACTTGGTTAGAACTTCACACAGCAATTACCCAGCTGTAATTGAACTTTTTGCTGTGACGAGACAGTGCTACTACTGAATCATTGTCTCCCACCTTCACCTATCTTGTTTTAAAATGTGCAGCCTTTAAAACTCACTGTGAGTTGCAGGATGTCTATAAAACTTTAAACTAACAAAAGGAAAAGCAAACAACAAATAGAAACTAAAAGATGATGCAATGACCAGGACATGACGGGTGATTAAATAATCCAAATAGCTTGAATAATAACAGACATACAGGTCCAATTGAAAAAAAAGTTATTTTGCACTCTCCTATTAGTTTAGAGCCATTTTGTTACTTGTTTCTTATTTCCATGGAAAAAAATTAAAAACTTAAAGTAAAACCTAAAACTTCAGTAAAACTTCTGATACCTTACATAATAATAATAATAATAATAATAATAATAATAATAATCTACTACATCTTATGCATAGATTATAATATTTATGTAGTTATTTTTGATAAAGCACAGATCATTCGTCTTGTTCTTGATGAGTAATACAATTTGGTAACTAAACTTCATTCATTCATTATCTCCCGCTTATCCTCTATTAGGGTCGCGGTGGGGTTCCCCATGCCCATCCAGGGGGGAACGTCTCAGGCGCTGGGCAGATAGACCCAGGACAGGGCGCCAATCCATCGCTGGGCACACACTTACTCACACAGACACACTCTATATGGGGCAATTTTAAGAATTCGGGGACACGGGGAGAACATGGAAACTCCACCCAGATGGGGATTCGAACCGAGAATCCCTAGAGCTGAGAGGCGAATGTGCTAACCACTAAGCCACCGTGCCGCCCGTAACTAAACTTATAATTGTTATTTATAAAATTTTTTAGGCATTATCAGAGCTACAGGGCACAGAGACAAATGTAACACAAAGATTTACAAGTGAAAGGAGCTACAAAGGCCTGTATCACACTTATTGATACTTAAAGATAGGAACGCATTTCCAATCATTTTCTAAATGAACAACTCCACATGTGTCGTGCCTAACACAACTTTCTCGCAATTTATTTGCAATAATGCATACCCTCTTGTGTCTTGTGTATTGCCTTATTATAATGCTGACAGTGCCTGGTACTTCACGAAGAGTAGAATTAGACAACAGTAACCACTGTTGAGCTGTTTCCATCTTGTATACCGTTTAAGTTCCAATTGCATAACTACAACAATAAATGTCTAGTCTGGAGTGCTGATGCTCCTGCAAACCTTCTGCCCTTCTTTGGACTGGCACAGAGAAAACAGTGGATAAATAAACCATGGCTGGGAGATATTCTTTAACAGGCGTGATGACTATACAGTATGTTGTGTGAGTGCATGTCAAGTTCATGAGCAGTAATGCAGCTGACACACACAACTTGTATGCTGCTGACACTTGTGCTTTATTCTGCCTCCATGTATTTTGCACACAATTAGCGCACACGCACACCTCACCTTATTCCCTTCAGCTCCTATTCAAACATTTGCACCTAATCGTAGCTCTGCATCCCGGAAAGTGTATTAAAAACAATCTGAGTCCAATTAAACCTCTGGATTATTGTCCACACCAGACCATGAACTCTGGTAATTTACACGTTGTCAAATTTTTAATACCACTTCAACATGATCGATCTTAAAAGTCAAGCATCCATTTAGTGTTTTATATGACTTTCCTGAAGGCCACATGGGGCAATTAGGTTGCTATTAAAAATTTCTTGAGCCAATATAATACGATATGTCGTCATCCAATTTTGTCTGTTCATGTCTTTTGAAATGGGATGCAAAACCATCACTGTAAAAGTTCTTTTAAAGCTGGTGTTGTACTTTTTACTTTTATGATTGTAGCCTACTTACACTTGAAAAAAGTGAATTCCCTGCATGTATCATTTTTCTTCAGTTTGATCCCATGACCCAGCTCCAGTTAAATCAGATAGCACAGTGTGCTGTAGTCCCCTTTTTCAAAATGACATTTGCTTTAATTTTTGCCTGCTTAATGCCTAATGGGTTTTTAAGCATGCTAGACGTTATTTTGTTGCCTCGTTCACCTACTGGATAGGTAGTGGGCGATTTAGAGCACAAGCTTTCCCCATCCTGTTCTGCTTTATTCTCATTACACTTGTCTGTTCTGCCACTATATAAGCCAAGTAATTAGTGTTTCAAAGTAGTTTGGGAATTTTACAGCTCGCTCCCCTACACACCAACAGTAAATGAACGCCAGAGCACAATTAACCAAAACACTTTACTAAAGTGCAACACAGTCGACAGACAAACATCCAAATGTACAAATGAAATCAGCTGAAGTAAATATTAGGCACAATATTATTCTGTGTTGTTAAACAAATATATACAAATTAAAAAAGCATTTGGGTATAGCCATGGCAGCTTTTTTTGCTTTAACCTTCTTTTGCTTTAAAAGCATTCTAAAAATGACTTTTTGATGTATCTATAGACATATTTTTACATTAACTGGAAGTACCCTACATGGGGGCAGATTTTTTTTAACTGTCACTTGAAATGTCACTCTGTATTGATATGTTTATGTGAAGAAGAAAGACAGAGGGCCCTGTCTTGCAAGGTGTGACTATGTTAATGGTAACGCTCCCCACAAACAGTCTATTTTTACACTTTGCACCTTGTTTTTGCACCTTGTTTTAGTAATGATGCTTGTGAATATAGACTGATTGAAAATAAGGTGTTCAGGTGAATTTCTGGCATATTGCTACCTTTGTAATGGAAAACGGGTCACAATGAACAATCGGATATTCATTGCTATCTTGGCAGTGAATTGTGCCCAATGCCACTAAAGGCTAAAAAAGCCACCAAGTACTATTAAATATCACTGCATTTGAGCAGAGAATGCATATATATATATATATATATATATATATATATATATATATATATATATATATATATATATATATAAGGAACAATGTAGGGTCCACTTTCAAAGAGCACCCAGAAAAAGCCATGGCTTAATATATACTAGTGTAATATATACATAATCTTAATATATACTGTTATATTACAAATTGCCCATGTTAGTGTGGATTTCTTTTAGGTGTTCTATTCTTTTATTTACCACAGTCCAAAAACGAGATGAATTGTTACCAAACTGCCTTTAGGAAAAATGTTCGTCTGGATGTCTGAACACATTCATGGGGATCTTCTTAACCAGGGACAAGTTACTATTGCTTACCAGCATATTTAGAATGTAATTTAAAAAAATGGAAGTCCTGGAGAAAGCTAGATAGAAATTTGAAAACATCTACCACACTGAAAAGTCTAACAAGACAACAAATAATCAAACAAAAGTATTTAAATGTACTTTGTAACATATTAAATTTCAAATGTGACAACTGCAAACAGAAAAACTTAAGAATATTCACAGAAATATATACAAGACTGTTTATTTACACCAGGGAAAAACTGATAATAATGGTTTCCTTTAAAGGGCTTAAGTTTAAAGTTAAATGTTTAAACAAGAGAGAGTTATTATTATTATTTTTTTTGATTAATCTTTCAAAACTGATTAATTAGGTTTTTTTTGTATTCGGCTAGAATGTATGTTCAAATTAAAGTTGCTTATTTGTCTCTCTGTCTGATTTTGAACATCCTTGCGGCTCCAGTACCAAGTCTATGATTTGAACTATTTACATACAGGTTTAATACTACTGTAGTCATCAGCCAATAGTTCCAAGAGTGCTTATGTAGTCTGTATCATTTATATTATTAGCCGGCTAATGACATCTTGCAAGTTCCTGAGTGCATAGTTTGAACTTGAACAATAAACATTTTTAACGCTGTAATATTAAATAACAAAAGTTTCTGTGCAAACGACTATTTGCCTTTTTGAAAAGCTTGGAATCACATGTTATATGTGGAGTAACATGAAACTGCAATTCCTATACTTGTAATGAACATGAGTAATTCATTCATTCATTCATTCATTATCTCCCGCTTTATCCTCTATTACGGTCGCGGTGGGGTTCCCCATGCCCACCAGGGAAGAACGTTTCGGGCGCTGAGCAGATAGACCCAGGACAGGGCGCCAATCCATCGCTGGGCACACACTCACTCACACACACACACACACACGCACACACTCTATATGGGGCAATTTGGAGAATTCAATTGACTTGATCCATGTTTTTGTACTGTGGGAGGAAACCGGAGAACCCGGAGGAAACCAACGCGGACACGGGGAGAACATGGAAACTCCACCCAGATGGGGATTCGAACCGAGAGTCCCTAGTGCCGAGAGGCGAATGTGCTAACCACTAAGCCACCGTGCCGCCTGAGTAATTAATAATAATTACAATTACCAAAATGTACAGGGCATTTTTTTGGTTTTGTTTACTGATTCATTTTTAAAACTGGATTTTTCAGTTCATTTACATTAAATTTAGTCATTTAGCAGATGCTTTTTTTGTCCAAAAGGGCTTGGAAAAGAGCGAACACAAGTCAGTAGTTCAGATTGTTTTGTAGTACTTTCACCATCTTAAGGTGCTTGTGTGAAGCATAACATTGAAGTTGGAGAAAAATGATGTAATGCTGAAAAATGTCTAGAGTGATATACCTGAAAAATATTTAATTTGTTTTTATTTTTTTCCCTCAAGATCAAGGACAAAAAAAGATTTTAAGTTGAAATCTATAAGTAAATATGAGCAACACATGCATTAATGAAATTTAGAGGAGACATTTAGAAGTTGTGCAAAAATTGCTTTCTCTCGTATCAAAGTTATTTTATATTCCACAGGCTTTTACTTTCAGAGGATGTAACTAATGATGATTACTAAATTTTAGTAGTGGAACCGATTAAGGTACACAAACAGCTTTTACTATTTATACCCTCTACATCCTTGGTTAGCACATACCTCTTAAGCTAAACCGTTTCTCTCTTATTTTTAAAGGAGTGTGTCTGTCTTTCCTGTGAGTTTTACACTGACAGGAATTAACTTTTAAGCACATCTTAGGAAGTCCTAAAATAATGAATCTATAACAGGAGTAAGTTCTATCAAAGGATAAGAACAATTGTTAATATATTTTGCATCTTTTTGAGCAGCTGTTAACTTTGATCCTATCTCTTCTTTCCTTCCTGTGTTTGGCAGTCTCTGATCTTTTTAGCCTGCATGGCAGCTATAGGTCTTGGTGTAAGTCTACTGCTGTTAGCCGTCTATTTGAGCTGCCTGTGCTTCTGGCGTAGGGAGGAAACTGAGGAGACCAAGAGGCCAGACACCTGCTGTGTCACATGGACTGCTGTAATCACGGGCCTGGTCATATGGTTAGTAAATCCACCTTTGTTCTTACAGTTTACTTAACCTCCTGAGGCCATGTGGGGTTTTGTAAGGATAAAAATGGTTGAAACGGAGGTCTAAAAGCAAAAGTACATGATAAAAAACAAACACTATGTGATTTATCTTAGGATTTATATTGGTTTTGTGTCTCTATATTTTTCATGATCGTTTTGCAATACAGTATAGTATGACTAGCTCTGCTAATGCAGAGTTTTCAGTTAATACATTTAAAAAATTCGAAGGAGCAATTAAAGTGGTTAAAGATCAAGACTACGAGTTTAAAGCCAGAGTTACAGGAATCTAGTTTTAATTATACAGCTCACACTTTACAAGTACCAGTTAGTATTGTCTGTAACCACAACATGCCTCTAAGGGTTTGATTGGAGTATCTCCTAAGGAATGCCTGAAAATGTAGCAGCTCAGCCCTACAGGGATTTAGTTTGGCTGATGACATGACATCCTGGGTGAAATGTCCTAAGCCTGCCAAAATGTAAGATGAAACCTTAAAGTATCTGATTTGGGGGTTGGGGTGATGAGCTGAGTGTCTTCTGCATTGTAATGATGATATGATGTTCGGATATGATTTTACCAACTGACTGCAAGAAGAGAGCCCTGTCCTGGACCTGGAAAGCTCGGTTGCAGAGCTTTGGTGGTCATGATGTGGATGCTTTATATGACACTTGATATGTTTTCATTCAAATAAGACTAGTGTCGTGCTGAACCAATTTTTATTTATTTGGTAATTTTTTTGGATTGCAGAATGTATCAAACCTCGTTAGTCAATATAAGGACATTAGCCAAATACTTAATAATTTCAGGTATTTTAAGTGTCAGATGATAAGGATTATGTTGTAGCAATGGGGAGGGTGGGAGGTTATTAACATATAGACCAAACTGAGAACTCACTACAGTCAGTGGTGTAAGCTTTGAATTTTACCTATGAAGTAAGGAACAGAACTTGTATTACATTAATGCAGTTTTGGGAACACCTAAATGAAAGCATTTACACCAAATGCAAAATCACAACATCCTTATATAGCAAAAATAATTACATGACATTTAAAAGGGTATGATTTTTAATAATTATATAGTAATTACAAATAAAACAAAAACCTCAATACTCTAATTTTGTCTAATTCAAGTCTTAGTGGGTCTAACGTCCCAGAACATTTTCTATTTCTTTCTTATATTTTTTTTTCTTTCACTTATTTTATGGCATAATGCCTATAAAGTTAAAACAATGAATTTTTGCCAGAGATCCTAACTGTATTGCAGAAGGGTTAAGCTTAAACTTGTGACAGTCATGTAAGTGCTGCAGTTTGATTAAATTAGGTTGCTGTTAATTTTCCACCTCTGAACACAGAGCCTGTTGTAGTAGTAAGTGCTGCAGCATGAGACTACTTACAAAATAAAGCTTTCTCTACTCTTTTTATAACCCTTTCTATAACTTTTAGCTTCAAATAAAACAAACCAACCAAAGTTAGTCAATCAAGCCCACTGGAAATATCTGTCGTTATTCTCTAATTACATTTAGAAATAAGTATATTTGGAAATGTGTTTAACTACACCGTTTGGAACTTGTGAATCTTAAAATAAACCCTTTTCACAATTGGTACACAGGTTAAAACACTTTTTTTTGAAAAAAATTACTTGTCCTTTATATGAATATTAGTAAAAATTAGTTTTTGGAAACCTGTGAAATCAACTTGTAATCTCCTTACAACTAATAAAATGTCATCCAAGGCAGATTTGTCCCAGTGAGACCAGTAGCCAGCAAATCTTTGGTTGTAAAGCTGGTATCTCATTAAATGATTATTATTACTAAAAACTGAAAACAAAACAGAAAGCAAATACTGCTACTGTATTTGTCAGAATATACACAATGTCTTGTTTGACCGAATGAATGAGACAAAATTAGCCACAATATAATTTCAAATTAGAAAAAATATTTTGGTCAGTGGCACAATAAAATTGAAAGCTAAGATTCACTTCTTCATTTGTTTGAACATGTAAATTAAAACAGCCATATGTTTTTAAAACTTGAGTTTAATGCTAAAATGGCAAGCAATTCCATCTGCAGTGTTAAATTTGTTGCTTATTCAGATTTGCTACATTATCTTATCCTCTCTTGCATTTTTCTTTTGTGGATGAATAACTATCTTCTTGGGACTTGAATAACTTTTTGTGTATAACTTACAATATTAAAAAAAATCACAGATTTGACCTGACCAACTGCTACAGGTGATGGGGTCATCTCTTTTTGTCTTTCTTCTGGACAACCTATTGGGTTTCAGTCAATTTATCTTGCCATCTAGTCAGAGTAAACAAGAAAGTTAGACAGCCACCTAGTTTGTCAGATAATTAAGGAAATTAGCAACAGAGGTTCCAGAATAACTGTCAGGTTTTTAAAAGTGTTCTGTCTTTTTAATTGGTGTTCTTTGTCAAATTACCCATTTAAGTGTATACTGTGCTTCAGAATATATGTAACTAAAACTACTGTTTGGGTAATTCAAATTGAAACTAACTAAGGTTTGGGTGTCTCCTTGATATTTCACATTTTATAAAAACGTGTTTTTATTTATTTATTTATTTGTTTGTTTTTATTTCTCCAAACTCTTCTCATTATCCTCCACTTATCTTTCACATTTTATACCAAAGTTGGGGCAATTTAGGGTGTTTTAGAGCAGAAAATTCACCATGAATCCATGTTTTTGGACTGTGGAAGTAAACTGGAGAACCTGACGAAAACCCACGCAACCATGGGGACAACATGGAAACTCCACCCAGATCGGGATTTAATTCTGGATGTGCTCACCACTATGCCACCATGCTGCCCATTTCTATAAACTGTTTGTTAATTCACATCACTTGTATTTCAAAGTTATTTGGGACAGATTTTTATTGTTCTTTTGTACTGTGTTCATGTTTTGTTAATTCTCATTCATGCCATACAATATCATTCATATCTGGCTCGAGGAAGCAATCAACATATTAGGAGATTTTGAGGCCTGTCCATACTTTCTTTCTCCAATATAACTGTGGCATAGTACAGGGATTGTCCCTTTTTAAAGAACCACACATTGCACTTCTTACACAAGATGCAGCTCATTCATTCCTAGTTCAGTCTAATTTGATTAGTCAAGGAAATGAATGGAAATGTGCAGGCTTTAAGTGAGATATAATGTAATGAAAGTGCTGCTTTCACTGTTGGGAGAGAAGTACTAAGTATGAAGAGCTGTGGCTGGCCAAGATGGAGACAGAATCTCACACACACACACACACACACACACACACACACACACACACACACACTGTAGAAGGATCACTCCAGCTGCTTCCACTCACTTTGGTAAAATGGCCTTAAAGCAGGACTGCAAGCCCATCTGTTCAATTCCTATTGTCCTCTTAATAGATTTCCTTTATTTACATGATTATTTTAAACTGCCTTTGTTCCCAACAATATGAAACCTAATAACGAATTCTATGGCATCTTATGATATTGAAACAGTGTATGTGCAGTGTGTAAAGAATTATAACTGAAATAGTTACAGAGGGTATTTAAAAAAAACAATTATTTTATTGAAGGGAAGTTATTTGTTCACTTTTTTAAGCATATTGTCTCAAGTTTCTGAGAATGTTTGTGTGAAAACGCATGTTCTTCTCTGATTTTTTATTAAAATGGTGATTTGATACTGGAGCCAAAAGCTGCATTTTACTTTTGCTACCGTGTTAACCCCTTAACAGAGAAGCTTCTATTTGATCTGATCCACAGAAATTGTGTCATCAGTCATAGGAGTGCACAGGCAGCCCCAAGGTGGTTAAGGGAACTTTCAGCAGTATCTGAAGGCGGGAGGTTATATAAATCCACTCAGAATATGACTGCTGATGAGGACTTTTGAATAAATTTAGGTTTTATTTGATTAAGAGAAAGGCAAAAAGTATCATCTCAATGTCTCCGAGCTTCTTTCGGAGGCAACAAAACCATACTTATTGCAAGGGAGGATGGTTTTGAGTATTCCCTCTGTTTTATCTGTGTTTGTCAGCATTTAAAAAATCAGATCTGTTTATTAACCGATACCTATAAGAAAGCAGAGCAGAAAAAAAGACACTGATATGATCTCACAAATAGAATAGATATGTCAAGACCTTTCAGCTCATAGCTCTTGTAGGCTATTCTGCAGAAATTTGTGTATATATATGATACAATATATCAAAGGTCATAGTTCTTTACGAACAAATCAAAAATGGCTAAATTTGATTTTAAAATTCTTTACCGGAATGGCACATTTTTATAAAATGTGTGTTTTTTTTTTTTTATGTCTGAGCAATAGCCTATGCGTAAAAGTTCATCCATACCCTGATCATCTCTTAGGTTTCGATTCAAACATGCCATTTACACAATATACAGAGATAATGGTTTGAACTAGGAATTGAATAAGGTGTTTTTTGCTATATAAAACACTTAAACTTTGCTTTTAGCACAATCTGTTTACAGCCATTTACAATCTGTTTATGGCTGCACTTTGGTAAGTACACAGTCAGGACATTTTAATACAGAACACAATAAAGGCAGAGGTTTATATACTTCCATATGTTACACATTCCAACAAATATATTTTGTGTGAACATATTTAGTTATATCTAGACTGAAATATATATCACTGCTCTTCGAGCTCCACTGTCTATAAGTGATATTTATTCATACACGACTGCATGTACACTGTGGGGAATTAATTTATTCATTAATGAATATGATGAGATTTAATTTCATCTTAGTTAAGTGTGCCTAATTATAATTACTTGCAATTTGATTGCGTTCCACTGTAGCCCATCATGTACTATGTGGTGTGGAAAATACTGTAAATATTTTTTTTCTTATTTTTGCATGGTGCTTAGTTAAATATGATTATTTTCCATCATAATTGAAAAACTGAAGTACTATAATAAACATCTATTATTTGTATCTGAACAAATTTTGTAAAAGTAAACCTTCATTTTAATTATTCATTCATTCTTTCATTATCTTCCGCTTTATCCTATATTAGGGTCGCGGGGGGGTTCCCCATGCCCATCCAGGGGAGAACGTTTCGGGCACTGGGCAGATGCACCCAGGACAGGGCGCCAATCTATCGCTGGGCACACACTCACAGGGGAGGAAACCGGACTGTGGGAGGAAACCGGAGAACCCGGAGGAAACCCACGTGGACACGGGGAGAACATGGAAACTCAACTCAGATGGGCATTCGAACCGGGAATCCCTAGCGCTAAAAGGCAAACGTGCTAACCACTAAGCCACCATGCCGCCCATTTTAATTATGTGGAATGTTTTATATTTGGCATATATATAATTTTATTATAAAGTCAGTAATTGTTGTTAATATTTCTTGTGGTTTTTAGGCTTAAATGGAATATATTACAACATACTGTAAAGTTATAAAGCAAAGAATTATTTTCATTTGACTTTTTTTTGTAAAACTTTACTGTACAGCATAACGCAAACATTTATTATTACATTTATCATTGAAAATTCACCTGTTCCTTGCAGTTCTGCAGTAGGAGTTGGTTTCTATGGAAACAGTGAAACCAATGATGGCATCTATCAAATGACCTATTCACTGTACAGTGCCAATCACACCCTGGGTGGCATTGATAACCTGGTAAGAAAATGTTTCTTTATTGTTTAGTTATTTATAATTAATACTTATTATTTTGCTTTTTAGAGCTTGGCACACATGTACACACATGCACACACTCGTGTGTCTGTATCATAAACTGATACTACTAATGTTTTATGCACATTTGTTAAAGAATTGGGTCTTTTTTTGGGGGTGGGGTCATAAATTAATGAAGTATATATTTCTAGATTTGCAATGTATGGTAGTTGTTACTTATTAGTTACATTTCTGGTCTTTAGACTAGAGGAATAATAAATCCAGACCCAACACATACTTAAATTGTTATGATGCAATGACCTCTGTAAGTCACTTTAAATAAAGGCCAATGCTACGGTCTTTAAAAGTAATAATATATGGAGACTTGGACTTGTACCAAATCTGTCTTGACTGATATTTTTAGATGTTTGTCTTTCTTTGCAAATAAAAGGTTTTTTTTATTATAATGTATTTGCTGTTGGTTTTGAAGTAAACAAAACGAGCATTAATGATATTGTGTATGCTTACTGAACTGTTACATGTATGGTGTAAAGGAATTTATCTTCGATAGATGTTGTGAGTTTATAATAGATTTCCTGACTAGCTATTCATCAAACATATTAAAAAATGTAATTGAGCATCAAAGGGTACAGCTGGTATGCAAAGATTCAGTACCATGTTCAAGCTTAAGGATTTATTCAATTTATCACTGTTTAAAGACTTTAAATGTGTTGCCTTCTTACATAAAACCATTTCAGATTATATTTATGTAAAATGTATCTGAAATGAATACAAAATAAAAACAACTTGTCAGTTCACCAATGAGTTACAGGGTTGACATAATTTGCTAATGTTATATATTAATATCTTTACCTTATAATATCTAATATTTTTATTTTTTATTCTTAGACATAATTAAAAAATATATATTTATACCAATACCGATTGATGAACAATCAAGAATAACAAGGAGTTACAAGAAAGAAATCTCATAAATGAAATATTTTTTTTTTTTTGTATAAAGACATTCTTCTTGATAAATGGCCTGGTATTAGGTTTCAGAATTGTATTCAAATGCCAGTCATTACACATCATGTATCAATATAGAATAAATGATTTTGAAAGTTAAATCCACCTTCAAATCTGTTTCACAAAGAGGAAAAAAACTCTTCTTTGAAGTTAGCCTTCTCTGCCGTTGTCTGAATTGTGTGATAAGCTGATGGTTATCTTGAGATCACCCATCTACTCCAAAAGCCTACTAAATAGCTGTGCTGTCTTATCATGACTCATACCCAACAGATGAATTCTTTAGTATTTGAGATTTTTTTTAATTGCCTCTGAAAAATTCAACAATGGGGTCTAATTGTCTGAAGAACTATTTTCCTGTCCATAGCTATCAAGCAATCTGACATTCGCCTTTAAGTCATGAAAGCCTTTAATCTTCTGATATTCAGCATCTCAACTTAGGAAACAGCAAATTTAAGGAAGGTCATCTGTGTTATTTAGCATCATACTTACCTATTCATATTTTACCCATTCATAAGTCTTTAAAATGCAGACATTATCATTCCATTGTGCAAGTTTTTCAGCTCTACTTTAGTTCCTTGTGACAAGACTTTGAATAATATAGAAAATACACTACTACTGTCTTATCATGAAGTAGCATGATAATTTAGTTGCTAATAATGATAATTTAGCATGATAATTTAGTTGCTAATAATTCAAAGGCAAAAAGTGTTATGAATTGCATTTTTTTCATTCCTTTTGACAGTTGACACTGAACCCCTATTGGATATTTGGTCAGACATCCTATTTCATACCTCATATTTCATATTTCAACCTTTCTGTTGTCAGACACTGATTTAGGAAAAGAGGGTCAGACTTGCAGTCACTATTGTATTTTCATATTCCAAAAAAGTATGGAGTAATGTTGATGGCATCAGGACATCTCTCAAGACAAGTCATATATCAAGACAATGGCCATAATCAGACAAAGAATTCTTACAAAGAGCAGTGAAAGAGGAATGACACAAATGTTTTGAATTGGGCAACAGTTTTGAACTAAATTTAATGTTAGAAATGTTGTAGAAGAACCTAATGAAAGCATTAGGTGAATTCATTTTTTCCTAAGATTTCTCTAAGCCAAAGTTTGAAAAAAAAAATTAGCTTAAACTGACTAAATATTAATAATGAAATGGTGATTAAAAACAAATCAAAAACTTTGCAAAAATCGCCTGTAGAAAAGACATTGTTGAAATAGGACACTATTGCTCATGCTATAGTTAATTGTTGAAAGAGGGAAATCTGTAAACAGAAACAGATTATTGCATAGTCTGAGCATTCCAAAATAAAAATAAAAAATCTTTTATTTTCCCTTTTTATTTGAGAACTTTGCTCCATTTGCAATTGTATTCATAAGAAACTTATTTTTAAAAAAAATTGTTTAATTCTTGCTAATTTACTTTTGAATGATTAGTCCTTACTATTAAACGATTAATTTTACAGTTTGGAGTTTCATTTTTAGTAAACATTCTACATAATTTAGATAAATACAGTACATAAGCTTTTATTCTGTAAATTATTTACTTAGTATTGATTCCGTGCCTCTCTGAGGAACTTCTCTCCATTAGGACTTTAAAATCTGAATAGAACCAAGATTTATTTATTTTTTTAATATTTAACATGGGAACATTTAATATTTTGTCAAGCACTACAGTACAATTGCATTTAAAAATGCACCTTAAAACTTTACTGTGTAAAAAATATATGGAGCCTTATGTTAACCATATCCAAAAGCAGTGTTCTCTTTTTGGGCTTGGAGGTCATAACACATTTTTTGTTTTTTTTTTGTGTAAAAATTAGATGCTGTTTGCTCTGTATCAAAGGTTAAAAGGACTATCCAGTCTATTGTCTGCATGAAGTCCTCTTATGATATTAGCATTGATGCAGTTCTTAGTACAACATGTACTACCTTAAAGAAGGTTTTTAATGGATGTTTATGTATATTCAACTAGACAATGCAAAGCCACATGCTGCACACTTTACAAAAGCATGGCTGCAGATAAAGAGGGTACAGATACTGGACTGGCTCGTCTGCAGTCCGAACCTGTTCCCAATAGAGAACGT
This sequence comes from Corydoras maculifer, assembly GCA_019802435.1. Classification (NCBI taxonomy): domain Eukaryota; kingdom Metazoa; phylum Chordata; class Actinopteri; order Siluriformes; family Callichthyidae; genus Corydoras; species Corydoras maculifer. The sequence continues at coordinate 1,174,153 of JAFMOD010000591.1, read as the reverse complement.
GTGGGGAATTTCATCTGCATTACCATATTTTAGTGTTGTAAAAAGAAATAGCAGAATTACCAAATGGTAAATGCTTTACCATTTTAGCTTTGTTTGCAATGTATTACAGGCTTAAAACGCAAAAATAGTTGTTTATTAAAATGTTTTGAATCATCACTGATATGGAGTGAATAATATTTTAAAATAATTTAAGATTGTCTAATGTTGCAGGAAAAAGTCACCTTAAATTAAAAATGAAAAAAAAAAAAACATTTTAAGACAATCTAAGAGTGAGTACAGCAAAATCAAACTTTAGCAGCAATGACTTGCTTTTTTTAAGGATTGAATGCATTTGTTTTTGCACAACTCTACCACCACCATTTTATTTGGGTTGGGAAGTTGAATAGATTGTTTAACATTTGGATGTAAAATACATAGGAGTTCATGGTGTACTCAATGACTGCAAGTTGGCAGGTTTTATAACTACTAATTCACCTAATCATCATCAGGCATTTTGGCCAGACATCTCTACTTCAGGATTGTGTGTCAAAAGAACCTTGTTTAAAAAGTCTTGTGGTATATCCGAAAGCAATCTTGCAAACATAAACTATGCTGCCAATTTTTTTGTACAAAAAAGACACTTTCCAAGGCAGTTTTTTCAGTTTTTCTGAAGAATTCATTGTTTAGTATTTTTAAAGTTGTATTTTCCTGAGCATTTTTAAAATATAATGTCATGGTCTTTTCATGTGGTCTTCCACTGAAAACGGTTTTTATTTTGTGTGTGTGTGTGTGTGTGTGTGTGTGTGTGTGTGTGTGTAAAATAGGTGACCTTACAGTGTTTGCAATTGCATTGTTTGTCTTAAATTTTATTAAAAACTGTAACCTGTTATGTTTATCTGGTTGGATTAAATTGTTTTATTTTTATATATATATATATATATATATATATATATATATATATATATATATATATATATATATATATATATATATATATGTATATATATATATATATATATATATATATAAAAATAAAACAATTTAATCCAACCAGATAAACACCGCGATAAATATGTATATATAAATATATATTTATACTTATATAAGTACTTATATACTTACGTATATACTTATATACTTATACTTATATAAGATAAGTATATATAAATATATATATATATATATATATATATATATATATATATATATATATATATATTCATTCATTATCTCCCGCTTATCCTCTATTAGGGTCGCGGTGGGGTTCCCCATGCCCATCCAGGGGAGAACGTCTCGGGCGCTGGGCAGATAGACCCAGGACAGGGCGCCAATCCATCGCTGGGCACACACTCACTTACACAGACACACTCTATATGGGGCAATTTTTGAGAATTCAATTAACTTGATCCATGTTTTTGGGCTGTGGGAGGAAACCGGAGAACCCAGAGGAAACCCACGCAGACACGGGGAGAACATGGAAACTCCACCCAGATGGGGATTCGAACCGGGAATCCCTAGCGCTGAGAGGCGAACGTGCTAACCACTAAGCCACCATGCCGCCTATATATACACTCACGGGCCACTTTATTAGGTACACCATTCTAGTAATGGGTTGGACCCCCTTTTGCCTTCCGAACTGCCTCAATTCTTCGTGGCATGGATTCAACAAGGTGCTGGAAGCATTCCTCAGAGAGTTTGGTCCATATTGACATGATGGCATCACACAGTTGCCGCAGATTTGTCGGCTGCACATCCATGATGCGAATCCCCCGTTCCATCACATCCCAAAGATGCTCTATTGGATTGAGATCTGGTGACTGTGGAGGCCATTTGAGTACAGTGAACTCATTTTCATGTTCAAGAAACCAGTCTGAGATGATTCCAGCTTTATGACATGGCGCATTATCCTGCTGAAAGTAGCCATCAGATGTTGGGTACATTGTGGTCATAAAGGGATGGACATGGTCAGCAACAATACTCCGGTAGGCTGTGGCGTTGCAACGATGCTCAATTGGTACCAAGGGGCCCAAAAAGTGCCAAGAAAATATTCCCCACACCATGACACCACCACCACCAGCCTGAACCGTTGATAAAGGCAGGATGGACCCATGCTTTCATGTTGTTGACGCCAAATTCTGACCCTACCATCCGAATGTCGCAGCAGAAATCGAGACTCATCGAGACCAGGCAACGTTTTTCCAATCTTCTATTGTCCAATTTCGATGAGCTTGTGCAAATTGTAGCCTCAGTTTCCTGTTTTTAGCTGAAAGGAGTGGCACCCGGTGTGGTCTTCTGCTGCTGTAGCCCATCTGCTTCAAAGTTCGACGTACTGTGCGTTCAGAGATGCTCTTCTGCCTACCTTGGTTGTAACGGGTGGCTATTTGAGTCACTGTTGCCTTTCTATCAGCTCAAACCAGTCTGGCCATTCTCCTCTGACCTCTGGCATCAACAAGGCATTTCCGCCCACAGAACTGCCGCTCACTGGATGTTTTTTCTTTTTCGAACCATTTTCTGTAAACCCTAGAGATGGTTGTGCGTGAAAATCCCAGTAGATCAGCAGTTTCTGAAATACTCAGACCAGCCCTTCTGGCACCAACAACCATGCCACGTTCAAAGGCACTCAAATCACCTTTCTTCTCCATACTGATGCTCGGTTTAAACTGCAGGAGATTGTCTTGATCATGTCTACATGCCTAAATGCACTGAGTTGCCGCCATGTGATTGGCTGATTAGAAATTAAGTGTTAACGAGCAGTTGGACAGGTGTACCTAATAAAGTGGCCGGTGAGTGTATGTGTGTATATATATATATATATATATATATATATATATAGGCGGCACGGTGGCTTAGTGGTTAGCACATTCGCCTCTCAGCGCTAGGGATTCCCGGTTCGAATCCCCATCTGGGTGGAGTTTCCATGTTCTCCCCGTGTCTGCGTGGGTTTCCTCCGGGTTCTCCGGTTTCTTCCCACAGTCCAAAAACATGGATCAAGTTAATTGAATTCTCAAAATTGCCCAA
>JAFMOD010000591.1:1127333-1167020 GCA_019802435.1 Corydoras maculifer | reverse complement strand
TTTTTTTTTTTTTTCCTTCTTGTCCCCCTGAGTATTTATAGCCATGGAGAAAAAAACTGTGAGAAGAGAAAACATGGGCTTTCTATACTACTTAAATATTTAACATCAAAACCACAAAATGTTCTGGGCCATCCATTAGTATAGTAAGAATATTTAGCATAAAGATGTTTAAAATTTCTTAAAAATGCATGTTTTATTCTTGCATAAAGTTATTTTAAAATATGCTTGATTCGTCAGGGTGAAATATGGAGAGAAACAACATTTTGTTTTATTAAGCACATTTCTGATGCGTCTCTTCAGATGCAATGTGTAATAAAATAAATGTAGTTATCCACAAAGGTGAATACATTGCAAGTCTGTTTACTAAACCCTACATAGATAAACAATAGACACAAAGTTATGACAGAACAAAGTAATCAATGGTAGTAAAATAAATCTTTTGATTCTGCTGATTTGTTCTTGTACATTACTGATGAGAATTACTTGAATAAGGACATGTTAGTACATACAATATTTGACTGTTGACATATTTGTTTTTTTGCAAAGCAATGGCACTTGTTAACTTCTACGTCATTAATATCTTAATAATATTAACATAAGCACTGCTGGCTAAAGAAACAACACTGAATAATCAACCAGCCATGCACAGGAACTCCTTACAAGATTTTGATCAGGGAATAAGAAACTTGCCCGCAGACACTGCTGTAGATTACTGGAACAATGTTGTTTTATTAAATTAGATAGAAATACTTTTTGACATCTATATATTTCACCATGTTTGGAGAGGAAATTATGCTGCATATGATCATAAAAACTATAGTGGAGTTGGGAGTGGGAAGCTTCATGGTATGAAGTGTTTCTTATCTAATGATGCAGAAGAGAACTTAAATTAACAGTGGAAATATCAATGGAGTACCAGGAACATTTTTAAGCAGAACCTGTTACTATCTACTGGGGCAATGAGAATAAGAAGCAGGACAACGTATCCCTAATGGAATCTCTTAATCAGTGTCAAAAACAGAATGTAAATTTAATGGAATCACATTGTCTACAACCAGATTTAGACTGAAAAGAAAATGTGTTTTCTTTCCAGCATTTCCATATTTCTTGTTTAAATATCTCTCTCCATTTTCCATCTCATGTTTATTTTGTCTGCTATCTTTATAGTTAACATGTTAATAATTATTTGGGCAATGTGTCTTACTTAAAATTTAATGTTCATTTATTTATGGCCACTTTAAAACAGCCCATCGTGTTGCAAGTGGTCCTAATTTATGCTCCAAATAAAGCTTCCATTACATGGAAAAACATCCTTTCTGTCTAATCAACAAAATATATTTTATTTACTGATTTTCTTTAGAAAAAAAGGTTTTATTTGCTTACTGTAAATTCTCTTAGACTATCGTTTTCCTGGAAGAGCCTAACCAAATTCAACTTTTTGTTGTTGTTGTTGTGTCTCTTTAGTGTGTTATGCTGCATTTTTAAATAATAACAATCTGGAACTGTTCAAAAGCAGTTCCTATTTCTGCTTGTGCTGTTTGGAGATTGATTTAGGGTCTTTTCTTCAATGTTGCAATTCTTCATTAACTAATCAGTTTATTAAAATTTTGGACTGCAGCGCTTTTGACAGTGTAAACAAGATGTTTTCTAGTTATATATTAATGATTTAATAAATTAATTGTTGTTGTTGTTGTTGATGATTTTGTTGGTGGTGGTTTTCATGTATTTAACAATGTCTTTTCACTTCTAATGTCTATCGATCCCTGTGTGTGTGTGTGTGTGTGTGTGTATATCTGCATACATGTGGGCAAATGCACATTTAACTTAATTTTAAGTGCTTCGAAATCCACTTTGTTGGTGCTTTTACGACCATTACCAGAAAAAAGATTTAGTTCTAGAAATCCTCAACTGTGTAACCACCAGGGAGCTATTTAACCTATTTCTATTCCTTTTATCCTGCTTCACCCATTTCACTTTGTGTATTTATCATTTACATAAAGAGCAAAACAATCATCTCTATCATGTCATATTCTGACTGTTGTAGTGTTTTTCTAGTATTTTACTTGCTTATAAAGTTCATTTCTTTATTCCTCTTTTAGTGTTATGGTGTTTGGTGTATTGACACTCATATTGAGCTGGACATCACTTGGAGTGGGAACATCTACAGCAGTAGTGAGTTGCTATATGTATGTGTGTGTGTGTGTATGTATGTACGTATGTGTGTGCACATAGGTTACTATTAGGGTTAAGTTATTGTAACTTATAATTTATTAACTTTATAATAATAACCCATTTAAAATCTGATCTGATCCAGCATTAGTGCAAGCCAGTATGTAATGATCCACTTTATAATTTATAAAACGGTTCAGAATGTTCAGATCTTGAATAAGAGATCAGGAGCTCACTCTTTTATACATGAAACCAGAGTAATTGCTCCATTTCCTTTCGGCTGTGAGGTACATGCCCTTTAAAGCTAGATCTACAGTAACTTAGTACAGTGAGCCGAGAGAGGACTAATGATGTCACTCCTCAGACACGGACTATTGACTCTGTGTCTTTGGGGGATTGAGTCTTAGCATGGTTGATGAAGGGCAGGGACAAGGGTTGGTCACCCTCACTAAAGTGAATTATCCCCTTGCTGCTCAGCTATATTGATTACAGTCCCACAAGCCTACTGACCCTTTCGTCTTTATTTCTGGAAAATAGAATTGAAAGAAACAATATTTGGAGTGGGTTACAACCATGGTCCAACCAATTAATCATCTGAAGGACTTCCGTTTTAGAACATTACATTTGTTCTTTAGGATTTCTTCATGTATTTTACATTTTTAAATTAAGAAACAATATTCTATACCAATAGACTGTTAAAAGGTTGTAAATAAATATTTACATTTATAACATCAAGACTACAAATAAAAACCTGCCCTCTATTTTATAGTGTTTAATCAGCCATAATTAAATTATACAATATTAGAAACCTCATGAAATTTTTGAAGTTATTGCTGCTAAAGATGGTTCTACAAGCTATTGATTTTATGTGTAATTATATAAATAATAGTCATCATTGATTTTATTATATCAAATTAGGGTAATCAAAAGTACTTTAATTGTCCAGCATACATATTCATTTAAGTACTGTGATATGTTCTTTACATTTTGCTCCTATTTTCCAGATTTAAACATTCATTGTACACCTAAAGCATTCTGTCTGCAACTAGCAATATGGCTTCTGTTAAGCAAAACTTTTGGTTCAGCATTTAATGTTGATTATAAGGGTTAAAGCATAATTTATCTAAGTACATAAACGAAGCTGCTTTAAGTGGAAAACTTAATTTCACACATTGCTGCTTTCTCAAGTTCTTTGAAATACATTTCTAAACATGAGTGTAGATGTGAGGTGAATTCTGAGTATGGTAGAAGAAAGTGCCACTGAGGGAGTGAATTACAGCAAGTTGTGTCCTTCCTGGGCCAGTATTTATTTATTTATTTTTATTTATTTATTTTAAGTATGACATGGTGGCTCTTTTCTGTTGCCAGGTAACAGTGTTAGTCTGACTAGGGTAATGATGCACCCATGGAATCAGAATGGTTTCTCGTTAGTGTGGCCAAACACAGTGTAGCTTGGCCCTCTGGGGGCTATACAATACAGAACTTTTTGTTGTTATTTTTTTTTTCAATAATGAAAATATTTACCTAAAAAACTGTAATGTACAGTCAGGACTGAGTCCAGAAACAGACACACTTCTACTTTTAGGTTTTCTTACATTTAACACAATATTAAAATATTAACATTAAACATATTTATTGCAATTAGCACAATGATTTGCAACAATCACAGCACCAGGTTTCATTTGTATAATCATAACTTAAAGTAAGAAATGTAATTTTCTTTTTGCACATACTAACGCTACTTGTGTAAAACCTGATGAGCTTTTTGTGCGAAACCTGATGAGCCTTGCTAGGCATAATTTTCATAAAAGCATTTCTTAATGCTTTTCATTTTTATTTATTATAAATTTCCACTTTTAATTTTTGTCACTTTATTTCAGCTTACAGTTAATTAGTTTGCTTTGTTTTTGCCAAGGACTGATTTCAGCATGCTTAAGCATTTACAATGTGTCAAGAGAGCCCTGCTAGGTTAATCCGTTATTTGAGGAATGTAGACTAAATATCCTAAATTACAGGGTTTAAACAAGTCTGGAACTGGTGGGTGTACATTTGTTGGAAACAAGTTTATGAAGTCTACAACACACCCAACATTCATTAAATTTATTTTTATACACTAATTTTTAAATAAGTATGTCATATATTATACATTTGTTTACAAAATGCCTGAGAGAACAAATATTTTAAAAGTATACATACCTTTTGTAGGGTACCAGTGATTTCTGTGTGGCACCTGATAAATATATCATGAATCAAACCAAGGACCTTTTAAGTGGTGGTAAGTAATCATTTATTTTAATAATTGTAGCTGATCATAATAAATTGCAATTTTACTTTACCAACATGTTAGAAGAGACTATTTAAATTATATATATATATAAAAATTATATATATATATATATATATATATATATATATATATATATATATATATATATATATATATATATAAAGTAAATATATTTTGTGTTAAATCTATTATTAATGTGTCACTCATTATTTAATAATTTATTTTTATTTTATTTTTAAAAATTATAATGGCTCTGGGGTGCAAATTCCGATTTGGCTGGAGTTTGCATGTTCTCCGCATGTCCGCATGTGTTTTCTCTGGGTATTCTGTTTTCCTCCCACAGTCTAAAAACTCCTAGTTTAAGGCAAATTGAAATATTTAGTTGACTTCTATCTGTCTGCCATATTATTAGGACAGTGAATGCCATTAACTTGCAAGAACCTCTCAGCCAAGCTCTAAAATTAACAAATCAAAATAAAACTCATAAGCTTTTATAACAAAAGCTATTTTGTGCTGTCAGTAGTTTAATATACATAAATAGACCCAAAATGGTAGTGATGTTTTACAAAATGGTAAGTTGGTAAGAATTGAATTACGTACAAGTATTACTAATACACATGCTATTTTGAGGAGCCAGATGGAAATTGACATTCAAACTAAATGATAAGTTCATTTATTGGCCAATTCTCAAACCTGGTCCTGATCCTGTTGTAAATATTTCAATAGGCTTTAAAATAGCAGATAATTTTTTTTAAGTAGTGTTATATTTGATAGAGTTTCATATAGACATTTTTTTATTTTAAACATATGGGTTGAACATACTCCTGTATGATCTTATGCCCTGCAGATATAGCACACTACTACCTTTACTGTAGCCAGACTCTACCCAATCCTTTTCAGCAGGTAAGTTCTGTTTTGTTTTATTCTTAGGATCTCCTCTAATGGGTATCCTAACAGGGAATTAAATGGGAACATGTGGTATAATTAAAACTGACAATTAAAAAAAATATTTTTCACCCTATTAGTACATTAGTACATGGACTACTTATATATAGTTGACAATAATATGAAACACCTGATGCTACATTCTAATACACTGATCCACAGTTCCAAAGTTTTCCCTAATGATTTTACCATTAGGAACATAAAGGAATACCAATTACAATATGATCTGTATTTATTTATTTTTTTTGGCTGGTCTGAAAAACAAGATCCTTCCTAAATGAGTATCCTCCAGCTTGGTGTCCCTCATACATCTCATATTCACAAATCTATAATGACAAGTAAACATTGGCTAATGGATATTATTTGTAACTTAACACAAGTTAACACCATAATACACCACTATACAAACTCTTTGTACCAATCTCATTGATGCTTATTTGTTTTCTATTTTGATTCTTGCCTCATCTGTCTGACTTGTGCATAGTTTTAAACTATGACAACCATTAAAAAAATGTGCCATATTTATACACGATGACATTAAAATTAATTGGATGGTCACATAAAACAAACCTGCAAACATGTGCATGTTCTGTAGTAACCTGTGAAAATATGTTATGTTTATAGGCAAATAACAAAATGATGTGCATCATAAATTATCATTATTGAAGTGGTTTTATAATACAGAAAGCATTATATTTCATATTAATATAGTATGGGGCCATCATAGGCTTGTGGTTATGGAACAAGCTTTGCAACCTGAATGTCCCCGGTTCGCTGGTCCCATGAACTATTATGGCTAAAAAGCCCTTGGGAAAGGCACCTGACCCCAATTGCTTCCCTGGCACCAAATACAGGGCCGCACACTTCTTTGGGCACTGTGCTCACTTTACTCAGTGTGTGTCTATGTGTGTTTCACTGCACAGATGGGTTAAATGTGGAACACAGTCAGCAAAATAGATTACGTATACGTTTTATAGAAAATCTGGGAACCAAGAAGCCATAAGCTTTATTAAATAATTTTGTGCTAAAATACACAGTATAGTAGTGTATTACACATATTTTACTTTAACTTTATTTCAGTACATTTAGAGAAAACTAAACATAATGAAACAGCTAACATCAATATAATGCTTTAATGTTATAGCTTCTCTTCTTAATCTTTAAGTACCCACAACAGTGTTGTATACTTGTACTTTAAGAGGTCCTCGTCAAATTGGAAAATTAATTACACAATTATAGTGACAAAACTATGGGGGCACACATCCTAAACATTGAATTTAGGTGTTAAATTTGGTCTTATGGCCATAGCTGTACACAACGAAGCACCTAACTTTGCCTTTTGTACAATTTTATTCTTCCAGCTTTATGGGAACAATTTGAAGAACTTTTTTTTCTGCTCCAGTGCACAAAGCAAGGTTCATAAAGTCATGGGTGGTTGAGTCTAGTGTTGAAGTAATTCGCTGGCTCTAAACTTAACCTTATCAAACACCTTTGGAATGAACAAGACTAGAGATTGTGACCCCTCTATTAGGTTTCCTTATACTTTTATTTATTTAGTGTATAAAAATATATACTTTGTTTCTGATAATCATGTAGATTTGGCAGAACCGGGCAGAAAATTTAGCATATTCTTCATCACCATACTGCAAAATGAATTAAAAAAGATAATAATAAAATGATGAATGGAACAAAGACAAAAAATTGTGCTGTGTTAATAAAAGCCATTGGTATAATTCAATGCAAAGCAAAACAATGACCCAATCCAACCTGAAAAAAGACAAAGACTATATTATTTACAATGATAAATCTTTGAACTAAACATAAACCTAAACATTTCAAAATCAGAAAAGGGGCAAAAGAAAAATTTAACCAAAAGACTGTATCCACAAGAATGTGATGCAAAAATCAAACTGAAACATATTCACACTTTTAAATTAGAAATTTTACGAATGAGAAACGCTGCCTGTTAACATCATGGTGACATACAGAAAACATATTGAGTACATAACTAAGAGAACCAATAGTACGCTTCAAATTTAGGTTAAAAAAATTGAATTCAATGAAATACATTGGTCAATTTAAAAGTAATATTAATAAATAAATTATCTTATGTTGTGATAGTGGGCACTTACGTATGTACAAATGATTGGCATGACTATGTGTAAGTATTTGATGTCTTATCTTTTGCTTGCAGTCTCTGACTGTATTTCAGAGGTCTCTAACAACCATGCAGATTCAGGTGCAAGGCTTACTGCAATATTCCCTCTCCATCTTTCCTACTGCAGAGGTATGAGTTTACAATTTCAGTATTTGAAATTTTCCTTCATTATACATATATACTGTGTGTGAGCGTGTGTGTGTGTGTGTGTGTGTGTGTTTCATTTATCAGAAAGATCTGTTGGCCATTCAAGGAATTCTAAACAGCACTGAGTTCAGTCTGCACCAGCTCACTGCCTTATTGGACTGCCGAAGTCTGCACAAGGTGAACACACACTCCTAAAAAAAATGTGGTATATCACCCTTTCATGTTGTACTCTAAAGTAAGTGTGTGTTTTCACAACAGGACTACCTTGATGCCCTAGTGGGAGTATGTTATGATGGGGTGGAAGGACTGCTCTACCTTTGCCTCTTCTCTCTGCTGGCTGCCTGTGCTTTCTGTGTCATGCTGTTTACAATCCCAAGAGCAATTTTACTTGTAGGCAGCAGGTAAAAACTTTTTTTTTCCTCCCCCATTTTAATCCAACACTTCAATTTATCAATATCAAGATTAAGCTTGTTTTACAATACATTTAATCAAACAACACAACAACACTGATATAAAGTTGTGGACCATAACTTTTTTTGGTCAGATAAATTATATATTATACTAAATGTAATGCATGTATGTACTAACTTGACTCTAACAGTTGTCTTGCTTCTAGGTTTTGTTTTGTTTTGTATATATTATGTATTGTATTTTGCTAAGCTACTGTGTTTGTACTATTTGGCACCATTTGACTGATTTCTTTATTTGTATTTTTAATTGTTAGATTTTTGTTAGTTTTTTAGGTTATTTGTTCTTTGACTAATTAATGTTCATTTGATTATTACTTCTAGGTATTTAGTTCCATCTACTAGCTGTTTGTTTTGGTTTAGCTCATTTTGGTTCAGCTTAAAAACAGTCCAGCACCATTACAGTTGTGACACACTTAACCACTTTTACTTAAATTACTTGCTTGCCCATTAATTAATAGGTTGTGTATTTTTATTTGTAGGTTTTACTGTAATCAAAAAATAATGCAACAGCATAAATTATTCTTGTGTTAAATCATTGTCTTGCATGGTAATGCACACAGTTTAAGCCAGTTGTTAAATCTATACTATCACATATTATTTTGTAGATAGAGCCTGGGACCAAAGAGTTCACCTAGAGTGTGATATTAACCCAAATGACTACTACACTGTTTCACAAAAGATTGCACTAAAGAATCAATTCAGTAAAATATGTCTATGATAATGGTGCGTTTGCTGGAGCATTAGCACCACTTACAGCAAATCTACTGAACTGACATGTCCAAATATCGCCAGCTCTAAAGTAAGAGGCAGAAAGTGACAAGAGTGAACACAGTGAACAAAAACTACCAATAGAGCAGCCCAAATAATTGCTCAATTTCTTAATCACATGGTATTAATTAAGATTAGAAAAACTCAAAATGTGAATAAGTTGGATACTTATGAGATTCTAATGGCAACAATGGCATGTTTTTCCTTTCTTTGCCCATAGGGATCGGAAATTTGACGACGTTGATGAGGAGGATCCTTTTAACCCACAGATACGACGTATAGACCTCTACAACCCAAACCGTACGAATGTGCACAGCTTTTGTAGCTACAGCAGCAGCTTGGGCAGCCAGAGCAGTCTGCAGCCACCACCACCAGCTGCCTCGAATGCCCCTCTTCCGGAGTATATGTGAGTTTATCATTTCCTAACTAATATAAACCAGTATCATGCAGTAGTCTTGTCTTGTGTCTTGCATCAGTGATGAATTTTTCATGTGTAAAGATCTTTTTCTTCCTCCTTCCTGTGTCCTATAGGAATCAAGCTTTGCTATTTGGAGAGAATCCCCGCTATGAAAATGTCCCATTGATTGGGAGAGGTTCACCACCTCCCTCGGTATGTTGCTTAAATATTAAGGCAAATGGTCAAGCTGTGTGGTATACAGCAACAAAGCTCAATATTTTCGAATTGACAAAATGTGTGTGTGCACTAAACTGAGCTGAACTTGAGTTGTAAAAAGCAGTGAAAGACTGCCCTCTGATGGCTAGAGTTTGAAGTGCATGTTCTTTGCTGAAATAATGTATGCTTAACTTTAGCTCTTTTTTGCTATCCTTTGTTTTTTGATTACACTGTAATGCAATGAACAGCATAATACTGTTCATTGCTTCTCCTAACCCACCTGATTTATCCAATTAGCTAATTAAACCCTTCCTTCAGCATCCATTAATTAAAAACAATATTACAAACAAAATTTAATGTAATTATTTATGATTAATCACATTTTCTTTGTAAGACTACATCTTATAATAATGAACTTAAATGTCAAATTCTATATTTCAGTTATAATGTTAATAAATTGGGGGGAAAATGTGCCATCTCAACAATAAATGTACAGTTTTTGCAAAATCACTTGTAGAAATGTGGAACCCACATTTGGAATTGTAGTATTTTTTTTTAATAGCATAAAACTTAATAATTTGTAATTAAAATTAACCTTCAGTTAACAGGCAGTTTAATTCATTTAAACAAATTGATGCCTATGACATACTCAAAAAAGGAACAAAAAAGGGTAATAAATGTTTTCAAAAGATAAACAGCAGGTGAAAAGATCAAGATAAAAATATAATAAGTGTAGCATACACCAAAGGGTATTAAAGCAAGGTAAGTCTATGGTTTTCACTCTGTACAAGTTTAAAAACCATCATTGATAATGATTCGTAGTTCATGGTTGCAAATTATTTAGATAGTTTATTATATCATAAACATTTATGTGATGATTACAGGTTGAAAATTCTGCTAAATGTGTGTGATCATCAGGCCTTCATGTGGTATGAGGAATTGTCATTTACCTTATTGGACATAGCTACATCGGAAAGTAAAACAGTCTGCTGCATCAAAAATGCTACCTGATCAGAAATGGCCATGTTTTAACTGGTTTTGTTATAAATAGACATTAAACCATCCAGACTGTTACCAACAAAAAAAACAAAAACAATTATGTGATGCCTAGTTATACTTGATGCGAAGACATGTACTAAAATTTGGAAAGAAATACTTTAATATCAAAACTTACTGTGATCATGTCTGTGTTTAGCTGGCAATCAAGTCTACTTAATTTTAAATGTTTTAGAAGCAGTAACAAAGTGCTCTAAAATTTGACCTCAGTTTGACCATATATTATATTAAATTTTACATTTTTAAATGTAAAAGATTTTGAATTCAGATCAGGTTACATAAATGTCCCCTCTCTTTCTTCATTCCTCATTTCTGTCTCTATCAACAGACATTTAAAAACAGTAAGTTGACTGCATTCCTATATGATCATCTCATCTTTGCTGTTGATCAGGTTTATTGACAATACTGTTAGAATCTAAATGTGAGCATGAAAAGCATTTAGATTTAACTGATGAAAGTAACTGATCTGTCTGGTCTTCTGCTTCTTTTTTTTCTAGTATTCACCAAGCATGAGAGCTACGTACCTGTCTACAACTGATTCCCAGATCAGACACTTTGGAAGGGATTTTCACATATAGAATATAGGTCCCCAATATACTGATGGACTTGCAGTCACTGTGAAATGAACTTTTGATTTTTGAACCTCAATGAATATGGACCAGGAGGTAAAAATCTGTACATACTATATAAAGACTTTGCATTAAATAAAATTGCATTCATGTTAGATATGAAATGAACATGCCTTTCGTGCAGGTCTTCCAGAATAAAAGTCTGCATCAGCTTCATTCATGTTTTTTTAGCTCTGTGCTTTGTTAAAATGAGCACATGGTTTGTAGGTTAGATTCTTTTTGCTAAATTTGTCACGAGTGCTTAAGCTAACTTGCTCTTTGTGTATTGTGCCGATCTAGATAATAACATGATTTTACTCTTTTTAAGGTAAAAGAAAAAAATGCTGTTACTAAGATTTTGATACTTTGAGACAGTCATTGTCATTCAGTAGCCAGTGCTATTCTTATGCAAAGAATGTCTTAAAGTCAATTATTACTACAACATAATGCATGTATGTAGTCTGACTGGGTCTCTTTTTTTGGCCACTGTCATTGCAAAAATAACTGGCGGAATAGCTTTGACTGTAGATTATGAATGATAACATCATGAATAGGTATGACAACAAGCTATGTCTCAGTGTTTAAATAGAAGGGGTGCTCATATAACTATTTTTTTTTATTTCTGAAAAGAAATTAAAAATATATATACTATTATGTATATCTATAGCTTGAATTAATTAAAACACTGCTTCGTTTTTTTTTAGAAAATATTTTTTTTATGTTTGTATTTTTTGACTAGCTTTGCTAATTTGAATGAATATTAGATAATTGACAGCTGTTTTTTAGTTGTTGGCGTTGGCATGTATTATGTATTACTGAAAGTTTTCCTATATCCAATATTTACAAAGATAAAAGATTTTTATATATATATATTTAGTAAACTAAACAATAATTAAATGCCCTTCCCCTCCCATCCAGTAACGTGACACCCTAGGCAATGCTATGCAAGTTAAAAAAAAAAATACAAGATACTGTAATATATTAAATTATTCTTGGTTAAATACATCTCTAGTACATGATCAGATTATAATTTAAATATTTGCTTCGGGCTCTATCTTACTCCTATCTGCTCATTACTAACTTACACTCAGCCAAGAGTCTATTTTCATTTATCATGCCCATCCAGGGGAGTAACATCTCGGGCGCTGGGCAGATACAGCCAGGACAGGCCGCCAATCCATCGCTATATATATATATATATATATGTGTGTGTATGAGTGGTCTTGAAATAAGGGGTGTCTAGGTAAATTTATCCTGTTTGTCAACACAAGCGCATGCCCAAAGCCAGTGTTTTTAAAGGGAATAACAAGTGACATGCTGATTGCTTTATTGCATGTTACGCCCAAAACATATCTATTAATAATTTAAAGAAAAAGTAACTACTTTTTTGTGACTTTAGAGCTGCATGAGATGTCACATTCTATGACAGGAAAAGGATGTCTCCTGCTGCTCTAAAGGCACAAAAGGCATGCAAATCAAGCTGCACAGTCACAGTTTTTTGTGGAGAATGTTAAGACCTTTTTAAATTACAACCTCAAATTAGAACAAATTGGGACAGTATAGTGTATTTGGTTTAATATTATTTTATGCAAATGCACTGAACTTAATATTTTCTACCATCTAAGATGAAATGGAGGTTTGTTGTCAGCCAATACCCAGCAAGCACCCATAGATAGAAGTTGTAAACATATACAAAAGTTCGTTTTTAATAGTACAGATTAATTTAGCTGTAATACAAACTGTTCACAGTATATGTTTACTATTGCATAATTTTCACATCTTATTTCAAAGAAAAGAAAAGCACTCTGATAACCGTTTACTTGAACATCCCAAGGAAGTTCAGATCTGTGTTAGTCAATGTGAAAAGTATTCCACATGCTTCATGAGCTCTTTCTAATGAAATAGCATGGTCATCAGAAATATCTGGCAACCAGCATCCTGTAGGTGTTTTTGAACACTGCCAAAGTTTTAGAGGATGACTAAAACAAACTGTAAAACAAATTTGCTATTGTCTTTGAAATTTTCTATATATTTGAAGCTATTTTATCTTTGTTTTAGGCAATAACATGAACATAGAGTGCAGAGTGGGCACAAAACTCCAACATATATTCATCCACCATAATACCTGCACTGTGTCAATATATATGTAATGAGTATTGAATAATATTATTTATATATATATATATATATATATATATATATATATATATATATATATATATAGACGGCACGGTGGCATAGTGGTTACCATGTTTGCCTCTCAGGGCTAGGGATTCCCGGTTCGAATCCCCATCTGGGTGGAGTTTCCATGTTCTCCCCGTGTCCGCGTGGGTTTCCTCCGGGTTCTCCGGTTTCCTCCCACAGTCCAAAACCATGGATCAAGTCAATTGAACTAATCAAATTAGCCCATATACAGTGTGTTTGAGTGAGTGAGTGTGTGCCCAGCGATTGATTGGCGCCCGGTCCTGGGTCTATCTGCCCACCGTCCGAGACCTCCCCTGGATGGGCATGGGGAACCCCACCGCGACCCTAATAGAGGATAAAGCGGGTGATAATGAATGAATGAATATATATATATAAATACTCAAACCTACCATAAGGAGAATTGTCAGATATCTATAGTATATTTCACCTAAGTTTTCTTTTGCCTTCACCCTTCAGCTTTCTCCTTTCAAAAGGCTTTCTGTAGAAGGTTTTATTCATTGATACAATTTTTCATTGAAGTTTAAAAGAAAATTATATGGCATTCGTAATACAAAGATATCACATCAAAGCAGTGTCCTTGTTTCTTTTTCCACAGTGCTGTATTGAATCATACATGTTGTGCTCACAGTGTGCTCTTTTCAGCACCTACCACTCCACACTGGAAGACGCACACCAGTTTTTTGTTTGTTTTTCTTTCCTTTCACAGTCCCTTTATCCAAAACGATCAATAGTAAAACAGGTTGGACCTAAAGAAAATATATTTCTATATTTGTTATTAGTACTTTATCAGTGCAACAAGTTAAAGGCTTCCACGGCAATAAAGCAAAAAAGGACAATTTTGACCACTGCACTATTAATTAGAGGTGCACTGCATTTTTGTATTCTTTTGTGACATCCCAGCAAGTGACTAAGTTATCTGTAAACCCAGTGGCTTGTGGAAGAAACATTTCATAACTCATCCAAGAAATTGCTTAGTCCTGACGTGACGAAGCGGGTTTCTGTTTCATGCTATCTGCTTTGGCAGCGGCTGCTTGTTTGTCCTCAATATATAATTCATGTTACTCCTGTTGGCCAGGAGTTTGAGGCTTAGAAGTTTGAGGTTTAAAAGCAACTGAAAAAATGTTTTAAACATATGCATGGAACATCACATAAGGACTCATCACTGATTTAAAAGCAGAACTTCTTCCTCTTCACTCTTTATGCAGCTGCTTCACTTGTATGGGTATCTTCACTCTTTAAATGCATGCCCAATTAGGAAGTTATTGCAAATCATAACATTTTAATGGTTCCAATCATTAACAAGGAATAGGAAAATATACCCCTATTATAGAAGTTGAAGAAGTTGGAAAAATACACTTACATTATTAATTCATTTATTCATTATCTTCCGGTTAATCCTATATTAAGTTTGTGGTGGGCCCATCCATTGGAAAAAGTTTCAGACGACCAGGACAGAGCGCCAGTTTATCGCTGGACATTCACTCACTCAGACACACACACACAATATGGGGCAAATGGAGTCCAATTCACTTTGAATCCATTTAATTGTATAAAATAAGCTACTGCTATACCTCACCAAAGTACATTTTTCCCTTGCATGTTTACCCTTGATTAAAAAAAAAAAAGTTTGTCATCCAAGATCCTTCTTACATTCCATTGTGGCATGTGTTTAGTTTGTGACCCAATTCCAAAAGATGACCAATCACTGGAATGCTGTTTTACTTTTTAATAACAATCATTTTATGATTCCTCATGTTCAATGCACACCACAGTGTCATAGAACCTGTGCTATGTACAGTGGGCCAGTAATCTTTTGAGTACAAAAATTATTATTATTATTATTTTTTTTTGTAATTTTTATTTGTTAGTAACTTTTTGCCAAAGATACCTTTAGGAGTTTCACAATAGGTACAATAAATTTTTATCTGTATGTCGCTTTGGATAAAAGCTCTGCTAAATGACTAAATGTTAAATGTAAACTGACTGACTCACATATATAAACACTAGAGGGGGCTGTATTTCTAATTTCTGAAACGAGCATCCAGGTAACAGAAATGACTGCTTTATATACCCTGTCATACATTTTAAAAGAATACAGAATGCATATGTATATATGTATGCAGGGAAATCGTTTAATGAAATTTGAAAATATGTATTGAAAAGTATGAAACCTGTATTGGGTATTTAAACAGCTTGTAGATATTTAATCAAGACTGTATAATATATTTATAATTTCATGCATTCATTATCTTCCGCTTTATCCTATATTAGGGTCGCGGAGGGTTTCCCCATGCCCATCCAGGGGAGAACGTTTCGGGCGCTGGGCAGATACACCTAGGACAGGGCGCCAATCTATTGCTGGGCATTTATAATTTCAGTTAAGTTTAATTTTCTGAAGAGTTAATCGAAAGCAATTATTTACAAGAACTCTATTTTCAAATGTTAGTGAATAGAAGCGTTGATGTAATATCATAGACTGTAACTGGATTTTGATTTAAAGGGGGCATTTTTTAGCCGAATTTAGTTAAAAGACTGGAGAATGCTTTCTTATAACAGGACTTGGCTTCTGTACTCCATCACTCTCTCTGTGCTGTATATTATAGATAGTAATTAATCCATTAGTCATTTTCATCTAAGAAATCCAGAAAGAGAAGCTTTGCACAATGTCTGTTTGACTGAGGCAGCACAAAACTGGTTTTGTTAAATGAGGAGGGTGTTATTTCTCCACTTTCTCCATCTTTACAGTGTCATGCATTGTGCTGCTTGTCATTTTTAAAACTGTTCCAGTGTCCTGAAGAATGCTTATAACCAGCTTACATATGGGACCAAACAAAGCCCATTTAGAATGTTCCCAGTCCTAGCAACCACTGCTTGACTTTCTTGTGTGACCTCTTCTTAAAAAAAACAGGGAATAAGAAAAGCAGTATTCATGACTTCTTTTTTTTCTCCCACATATTAGAATTGTAGCCTGGAGTTAAGGTTGTTTCATGAAAAGTTTCAATGTAAGAGTTGATTCTCTGGTGCCCAGTGCTCTCGTAAGAGTCATACAGGACTCTCAGGGACTCCTCAAATTTAACAGATGTTTATTCTTTATTACTTCACTTTCCTGCAATCCAACAACATATGTAATAGGTAATAGACTGGAATACATGGTAAGTACTTTTATTAGCATTAATAATGTGTTTGCTTCACATCTTAATTTACTGTGGATGAATGAGGTGGGCGTGGCCGTAGCTATGTTACTCAGTGTGAAGTACCTGCTAATATTCCTGTTTATTTATTTAGTACATCTCTTGTACTAAAAGCTAAAACTAAATTCTGCAAAGTCGGGATGCTATATTCATTTACTAATGTTTGGTTCTTAATTAGTCTCATGTTTAAAGATGATAATAATATTTCTGGTACAAATAATGCTTTTTCCAGACTGTTTTAGGCTAAATGTGTGTGGATCTACTTCATGACTTCTGTTCTTCTATAGCTGGAAGACATTAGTTGTAGCTAACACACTCATTTTTATTTTTGTCCTCCAACCATCAAGTCATGTTATTCTTATTTTTCTTCTGAACCAAAGCATACTATTTACTTTTCTTGTTTTAACCTTATTTAATAACTATTTATTAATACTTTGTAAAAAAAAAAAAAAAAAAAAAAAGAATTATCAATTATAAAATAACAAACTTGCATCCTAGTTCTTAATTTCATTTGTGTTGTTTTTAACTTTATGCATGGTCATGCTTGTACAGTGCTGTTCAACTGCCCCTTATTGTCAATCCAAATTGAATATGGGATAACGCAGAATATTGATGTGTTCTGTTTCACAGTTTAACTTGAAATGTAAGTAAAATTGAAATTATTAGTGTAGTATGCAGTTCAGTTTGGAATATCAGTATAAGTTATAACTTATATAACTTCTTGGTAAAATAAAGAAACTATCAAGATGATGCAGGTCAGAGATTTTTAGATTGAATAATATTATTTAAAAATAACTTCAGAAAAATACAGTCAAATCCCAACCTCCCATATGACTGATGATCTGCAAGAGGATTTAACTAGGTGAAGCTCAGTGATGCCCTGAAGTGATTTCAAACCCAGGATCTGCAATGACGCAAAATCAATAACCACTGCATATGTATTATCCATGATGCATCGTTAGTTATAATACATTCATTCATTCATTCATTCATTCATTATCTTCTGCTTTATCCTATATTAGAGTCGCGGGGGGGTTCCCCATGCCCATCCAGGGGAGAACATTTCGGGCGCTGGGCAGATACACCCAGGACAGGGTGCCAATCTATCACTGGGCACACACTCACTCACACAGACACACACACTCTATATGGGGCAATTTGGAGTACTCAATTGACTTGATCCATGTTTTTGGACTGTGGGAGGACCCACGCAGACATGGGGAGAACATGGAAACTCCACTAAGATGGGGATTAGAACCGGAAATCCCTAGCGCTGAGAGGCAAACGTGCTAACCACTAAGCCACCGTGTCACCCCAGTTATAATACAATTATATTTGAATTTAGAAAATAAAATGTAAATGTAAACGGGAAATGTGAAAAGGATTCTGTGTATATTTGGATGAACTCTGGACCGACTGTTATTTCAAACTCATTCATTTATTATCTCCCGCTTATCCTCTATTAGGGTTGCGGTGGGGTTCCCCATGCCCATCCAGGGAAGAACATCTCGGGCGCTGGGCAGATAGACCCATGACAGGGCGCCAATCCATCGTTGGGCGTTATTTCAAACTGAACATCATATTTGTGACTATTGCTATGTTTAGATTTCATTACATTTAATTAATTAATTATACCTTTACCCAAAGCAAATTATAAGTATCACAACTTGGTTTAGGGTCTAAGAACCAGGTCTATGAGGGTTAAGGTTGATAGCCCTGGACCCTGATAGCCCTACATCCTAACTACTGACATGCCACCCTTACCACATCTGTACAATATTTGAAATAAAATAAAGCTAAAGATTATAGACATGTCACAAAAATGTACATTTTGTACACATTAAAAAACTAATCTGTGGTTTGTCAGGAATCCCGGAAGTCCAGCCTAATTGTTGAAATGGCTTCTAATTCACTTCCTGTAGGCTGGAAAAACTACAGATCAGCAGGGGCACAGCAGTGTTTTGTCAGTGCCACCAGTAAAGGTATGATAAATCATTTATCACATAATATTCTTTGGCTCTGTCTGTTCTGATATCACAATCAATCACTGTTGGTGTTGAACATTCATTCGTTCATTATCTTCCACTTTATCCTATATTAGCCCTTTAATCCCGTGCGTATTATATTTGATACATAAATTTATGAAATAAATTGCATTGCTATAAGGTATTAAGTTAGCATAAAACCCTTTTGTATACAATCTGATGCCTGTCTTCTCCCCTCTGTTGGATAACTTATGCACTACAACAATGCTCACATGTGGTATTTTAGAATTTAAAATGGCAGAATCTAATTAGCACCCTGCTCACTTTGTCAACATCAAAGGTTTTGGTCATGTGATGATTTATGGTGAGATTTTCCTTTACATCTCCATCAATATTTCCAAATGAACACTTATTGTCTTAAAATAACTTAGAAATAATGAAAATTTTCTAACTTAGTTTGTAGTAAAATCGAGCAGAAAATGTAAGTATCAAATTGATACTGTAGGTTTCTAGTGGTAAATCACTCAATGGCCATTTTTTTTTTCTGGATGTTTTAGACATTATGTCCTCTTATGTGATTTGAGGAACCAGTTACACAATTTACATAATATACGGATTGAAATATGATATTTACAACAAATAATTCATAAAAATATGCTATGGCTAATTTATAAATGGCTAAAAGGAGGTTCACAACTGAAAATGTCCTGTGATTCCTTGATGGTAATTTAAGTGAAATAGAGGACCTCATAGATACAGATGATGAAGTTGAAGTTAAAAATTGGATTCCCAGTGCACAGTATGATAAAAGTGATGATGAAAGTTCTAGCAGTAGCGATAAGGAAGATCAATATATTGACCAAAGAATTAACACTGGAAAAGGGGTTCCAAAAGCAAGACAGGGAGCAAAGAGGCATGGAATTGCCAATGTAAAAAGGAAAGACAAGAGAAGAAAGAGTTGTAGAGCTGATGTTGGTGTGAGTGGAGATGTTGTTCTCAAATTGACATCAACCCTTCCTGCTGGAAAGAACCACAAACTGTTCGCAGACTACTATTTCACATCAATCCCACTGCTGGAACACCTGCGGAAGAGAGGTATATACTATGTTGGCACCATCAGAATGAATAGGGTTCACAACTGCCAGATGATGGAGGAAAAAAACCTGAAGAAACATGGAAGAGGGTCCATGGATCACAGAGTGAGCCAAAACGGCATAATAATTGTCCGATGGTATGACAACAAATGTCAACCTTGTGTCCTCTTTTGTTGGCATTATTCCCCAAGGCCAGGTCAAACGCAGGGATCGGATGGCCAAGGCATATGTTATGGTTCCCAGACCAGCCATTGTGGAGACCTACAACAGATTTATGGGTGGTGTGAATCTTTTGGATATGCTCTCTGCTCCGTACAAGTACAGCTTCAAAACCAGAAGGTGGTACTTGAATATTTGGTAGCATAGTGTCACAGTGGCACTGATCAATGCCTGGATCCTTTACCGAAGAGACAGGCAGGCACTGGACCAAGAGAAATATACCATTTCACTGAGAAGATTTCAGGCCTCTGTTGGCTCTTGCCTGATAAATGCAGGAAAAGCCAGTCAGACCTAGTAGGCCACTGTCCTCTC
This sequence comes from Corydoras maculifer, assembly GCA_019802435.1. Classification (NCBI taxonomy): domain Eukaryota; kingdom Metazoa; phylum Chordata; class Actinopteri; order Siluriformes; family Callichthyidae; genus Corydoras; species Corydoras maculifer. The sequence continues at coordinate 1,146,793 of JAFMOD010000591.1, read as the reverse complement.
CATCACAATCCATTTTCTCAGCATCAAAAACACCACCACAGAAGAGACCAGTGTGCAGTGTACCTTCAGATGTGAAAAGAGATGGGGTTGACCACTTCCCAACCTGGAAAAAGCGACAAAAGTGCAAGCAGTGCAGAGAAACTCCTCACTTTTCCAATGTGTTCTGTGGAAAATGTAATGTCCGCCTCTGTCTGAACAAAGATAGGAACTGCTTCCTTGCTTACCACTTGGCAAAGTGAAAGAAAGCAGAAATTGTTGTTTTCAAACTACTTCATTCAAACTTTTACAAGGAAACTGTTTTTTTGTAGTTGTTCTCATTCTTCCAAATGTTGTGTGCTGCCTGGTTATCACGTTGCAATATTAAAAAAAGGATGAGGTGTTTAAATGAAGAGGGATTTGGATGTAAGGATCTTACAAATGGCAAAGTTGTGGTTATTGCCCAAATTGTATGTGATACCCAAAGTATCAAATATGATACAAACAAAAAAACATACTAGGAAAATAATATTTTTTATTTTTATTTTACATTTTGTTAAAGGGCCTAATAAAGACTTCAGGTTCAAAATATATAATTTTCTGACCATTATTTCTTGGTTCAGGCATTATAGGGTTAGGGCCGCGGTGGGGTTCCCCATGCCCATCCAGGGGAGAACGTTTCGGGTGCTGGGCAGATACACCCAGGACAGGGCGCCAGTCTATCGCTGGGCACACACTCACTCACTCACACAGACACGCACGCATACACTTTATATGGGGCAATTTAGAGAACTCAATTGACTTGTTCCATGTTTCTGGACTGTGGGAGGAAACCGGAGAACCCGGAGGAAACCCACGCAGACACGGGGAGAACATGGAAACTCCACCCAGATGGGGATTTGAACCGGGAATCCCTAGCGCTGAGAGGCAAACGTGCTAACCACTAAGCCACCATGCCGCTCCGTGTCTAACAATAATATTAAATAAATAATTAAATAAAACATTCTGGGATTACACAATGTAAGAGGTAATGTATCCTTCCTTCAATGGTGATAACGCATTGTTCTAAAAGTTTCCACCGCGACCCTAATAGAGGATAAGCGGGAGATAATGAATGAATGAATGAATGAATGAATGCTGCAGAAATGCAGGTGCCAAGTGTTTCACACACACACGCACACAAATATAGGGTGATGGCGCAGTGGCTTAAAACGCACATTCAACTTTCAGCATTGAGGATCCAGGTTCGAATTCCAAGTTCAAGGTGAATTGGCTACTCAAAATTGTCCCTATTTAGTATGATTTTGTGTCCAGCGATACATTGAAAGCCAGTCCTTGGTGTAAGGTTTAGGTACTGTAAAAAAAACTTGGATACAAAAGATGGATACAACTAGCTTGTGTGCATCTACATTTTAGAACTTAAAACATACTTTCTTTAACTCCTTGCTTTGGGTGACTGTTTTTCGTACCATACCCCTGTTACCTAATCATGTGTCTTTACAGTGCCCAGCCAATGGTGCTCTCCACAGAAATAATGATGTGTTATACCCAGAGAAGAAAAAAACTTAGAAGAGGCACTGTATCGTTAGCCTTGAAACATGAAGCACAATTTAATCTTCAAAGCATTAAATATTTGGGCAATCTGTGACCTTCATGGCTTTTGTTCTGCACTACAGTTCTAAAATTCTTAATCAGATTGTGTCATGATTTCCTTGCACATTTTCTTCCGTTGCACCACTACACCATGTAAGTGCGTTATCTGTAGATAAAACAAACTTTAAGAAATGTCTGCAATAAAATTGTCCAAATAAATCACACCCTTGCATCATACAGATTAGTTGTTTTTTATAATCTAAAGAGGCAAACATGTAAATTATCTAAATCAGAATGATCATAACTCCCATATATAGTTAATTGCTGTAACACCACCAGTCAACAGCATTTTGCATAATAATTTGTTTTCAACTGAATGCTAACAGAAGTCCTTGCTGAAGGCAGGACTGTTTAACTCTGATCATTATCAGTATTTTGGGAGCACAGTCCTGGCAGCCCTCTCATGGGGCAGTTTGTGTTTGCAATGCCTGGGACCGAGCCAGATAGACCAAAAATCTCCCTTGCATTGATATTTTAGACTTTCCAAAAATATAAACATTCTGGAATTAGACATGCTGCCTTAAACGTGTTGAATTGTGAGTGCACTGTTCGCTGAAAACTACTGTTAACAAATGATGCTTTTGCTTTAGCCACATAATACCTAACAGGATAGCTAATTAAATTCTAGCATTAACATTCATTGTAAGTGTTATTCTTTTTCCCAGACTGTATTGGCTGTCGCATTTTAGAGGCTAAAGCAGGGACGCTGTGTGGCCACTCTTCTTTTCCTGCTGGCAGCAAAGCATCACAAGCCAAATCAGGTTCGAATCCCAGTCAGGTTGTACTCTATGTTCTCCCCTGTTTCGCGTATGTTTCCTCCAAGTTCTCCAGTTTTCCCCACAGTCCAAAAACATGGATTCATGATAAATTTGAATGCTCTAAATTTCCCCATACAGTGTGTGTTTGGGTGAGTGAATGTGCCCAGTGACCAATTGACGCCCTGTCCTGGGTGTATCTGTCCAGCGTTTCAAAAGTTCTTTCCTGGCTAGGATTAAGCGAAAGATAAGGAATAAATATTTGAATTTTAAAAATAGTAAAAGTTGGACTACATTGACTGCAGTGAAAGTAAAGCTTCTTAGTTTGGAAAAGGTAACAAAATTTTTACTACAGAATATTTATTTTACTTAAGTACATATTTATTATGTACGAATAAAGCAGAGTTGCTACAATCAGATATGCAAGATTGATGGCAGAAATGTAAACTTGCTGTTGCAATTTACCTTAGTGTGAACACTAACTAATATAATATTGTTCATATTTAATACAAAAATATTAAATTAGAAAAATAATATCCATTAAAGCGTATTTTAAAATATAACTACAGTCTGTTCTGTTGGGTCATAAAAGCAAAATACAGCTTTTGGCTGCTTTATCACCACTATAGCTGTCACTTCATGCCTAAAAGTCAGTGGGCTGAATAGTAGTAATTACACACAGGTCGATCTGTCCTTGTGGATGACATACCTTTATTAATGTAGGAATAAATAATGCACCATGAATGGCATACCACAACACTGTAAGAAACGAAAAACATTTAATTTTTTTAACTAAAAAATAAAAATATGACAAGAACTAGCATATTTTTAGTGCATTTTGCACAGCAACATCTTCCTAAAATATTTTTAAAATCTAACCCCAGTATCTTCTACTTAATAATATAATAGGAACTAGGGTCACAGAGCAGATACACCCACGACAGGAAGTCAATCCATCCACACACAAACTCCCACTCTATATGGGGGCAATTTATATTGAATTCATGTTTTTGGACAGTGGGAGGAAACTGGAAAACCCAGAGAAAACATGGGAACTCCAACAAAATCGGGATTAGAACCTGGGTCTCCAGTGCTGAGAGGCAGATGTGCTAACTACTAAGCCACTATGCCTGCTATTTCAAAAATATCTTTCTATCTTTTCTTTACACTTTTTATACAATAATAATATTTAAGTGTAAACAGTTTATTCGTTTTTTAATTTATTTTCAGTAAATAGATGCCAGGTTACTGGAACTCCTATAAAGCCATTACAGAAGAAAGACAGAGTGATGCGAAGAGCAACAATAAGCAGCAAGGTAATGTAGGTGGTTTCAACTACAGTACACGTTACTGTTATATAAAGACTAAAACATGTTAATCATCAATGTGAAAATTGCTTATGATAAAATCTGGAGGACAGCATTGGGTTACAACCCTACACCTATTTCTATTTAGCCAGTAAATAATTTATCATGACATAACATGGCACATGCTCTTCATATACTCACTATGATTTCATCAGAAACACCTATAGAGCTGTGCAATCTTGCAATAATTTAATCAGCTGATAGTTTGACAGCAGTTAGAGGGCAGAAACCTTTTTTTATGGAACATATGGATATGTGTGAAATTCCTCTGGAACCTTTAATTTCCACATGAAGTCATGAACGTCAATTAAACTAAAAATGCTTAGTTGTGCCTAGATGTAAATAATTATTGCAACTATTTGCTGCATATTCAATTCATTTAGTAAGCAGACCATCCTTCTTGTACACTTTCTAACATTCTGCACATCGACTATTGCAGCTGCAAATTTACCTTCATCCAATTAATAGACATTAATGAAGCTACTTTATAAAATAAAAGCAAGTCTCCTCCTGAAGAAGTATAAATCTACTAAAATAAAAGCAAGTCTCCTCCTGAACAAATATAAATCTATAAATCGCCCTACTGTGTGATCAATATACATATTTAGATTTAGATTTAGATGTAACTAGATGTTTTAATAAAACAAGTTGGATGTTTATCTCAGTTAATATTCCAGAACATAATCTCTTGTATCATTTCTGTATTTCCAGACTAAAAGTAAAATACAGCATCACTTACAATCAACCCTTCACTTTTTGTCAGGCTTGATGACATAGAGGAATGTGTGCAGCTCCAATGGCAGCATTAGTTGACTGCTGGCCAAAACCAGTGCCAGGCGGGTCACATGGCCACCTGGCCATGGGACTAGGGTGTAGGCATGCTATCAGGCAGACTGGCTTGAGGAAAAAGAAAGGAGGCCATATGGGTTTACTGCTCCCCCACACTTATTCACAGCTTGCTCCTGATCCAAGGCCAGGGTGGGACAATTCTGAGGGGGGAAATCAGGGGAAAGTGGTGTGTTGGGTCTGAAGAGCAGGGTGAGGTGTTAGAAAGGTAGTCTGGGGCAGGTAGGGATACGGACTGCGAACGGCAGGACATAAATCGTGACAGAGAAGCCGATGCTGGGTTAGCACCATCATGCTTTTAGGAAAGGTAAGAGAAAAACAATGTTTATCATTTGATGTGTCTTTCCATGATCGCCTGCGTGCATGTTGTAGTGCTATGTAGGTGTGTTTGTCTTGAAGCAACCACAGGTGTAAAGTCTTGGATGCTTTAACTATGCACTGCACTAGAACGAATTAAGGAGCTTAGTTGTTGTGCTCAAAAAATGATTATGCATAATGGTTAGCCCATGAGAAATCACTTACTATATAAATGATGAGGTTGAGATAAAAATGTCTGCTGATAAGATTGTGTATAAATATAGCACTCTTTATGTAAGACAAACCTCACAGAAAGAGAGATGCACACTCTGTACCAGGTGCCTTCTGCACTATAAATATAGACACCATGTGACCTAGCACATTTTTTTTCTTCCTGTGGTCTTTTTTTAATATTATTGTAAGGAAACGCTGTTTTTATTGCTCTAATGCTTTGGGCTATTTTAACGATGTAGCCATTTCTATTCAAAACACTTGCATCTCTTTATAAATTGGACATTTTCCAAGTATTTTACGCTACACTACCTTTACTCAGAAACAAGACTACAGGAAAGAAGCTCAGTATGTTTTGAGTAAATAAAAGCTGTAATAATTTAATCTTGCTCTTCACTCTTCAACTTGTATATTTTTCTTTATTTATACTGGTAAGTATAAATAGTAAGAAGTAAGAAAACTCATGAATACATTTATTCATTCATTCATTTTATTTCACATAATCCTATATTAGGATCACAGAGGGTTCCCCATGCATATCCAGGAGAGAATGTTTCAGGCGCTGAGCAGATACACCCAGGATAGGGTGCTTAATCTATCACTGGGCACACACTGACTCACAGAAACACCCCCACCCCCGAAACACACACTATATAAGGGCAAATTAGAGCACCCAATTTAACCATGAATCCATGTTTTTGGAAACTGGAGAACCTGGGGGAAACCCATGCATGACATGGAGACTCCACCCAGATCAGGATTCAAACCTGGATCCCCAGCACTCGGAGGTTAACCAATAAGTCACCATACCGCCCAACCATGCCGCCCATATTATTTGTGTGTTATAATGAATAACACACAAAACAATACCTTCAACTCACAACCATCTCTCAAGGATAAATGTAAATGGTAAACAAAACAGTAACAAATGTCCAGAAGATCTTTATAATTCATTAAAATTGAAAACAATTTGTTATATAACATCCAAACAAGAAAAAAAATCAAATAAATAAAAGAAATTGTGAGCCCTTTATTTATTTATTTATTTATTTATTTATTGATGAAAAGTATTCGATATTCCTTAACAGTGACCTGATTATCATTATTCATTCATTCATTATCTCCCGCTTATCCTCTATTAGGGTCGCGGTGGGGTTCCCCATGCCCATCCAGGGGAGAACGTTTCGGGCGCTGGGCAGACAGACCCAGGACAGGGTGCCAATCCATCGCTGGGCACACACTCACTCACACAGACAACACTCTATATGGGGCAATTTGGAGAATTCAATTAACTTGATCCATGTTTTTGGACTGTGGGAGGAAACCGGAGAACCCGGAGGAAACCCACGCAGACACGGGGAGAACATGGAAACTCCACCCAGATGGGGATTGGAAACGGGAATCCCTAGCGCTGAGAGGCGAACGTGCTAACCACTAAGCCACCGTGCCGACCTGATTATCATTAAGCTAAAAAATATTACAATTATTATTATTCTTTTTAGAGGTTGGACATTGGCAATCCACAGTCAGCCATTATGTGTGCACAAATATTTAAGACCATTATTACCCTTCCCAGGATTAACCAACAAATTGGCTGATGTTATTGTCAACCATAGGGTGAACGCTAAACAACAGTAAGACACTTCTATCCAAAAAGAACTTTGCTACAAATAGTTAATGAAGTGATAGCACAATGTTTGGTTGCTAGATGTGACCAAAAATTCTTTTAGTTGGAGAAAGAGATGCATTACAAACCAGAATAAAAACCTTATTCCATCTTGAGGCCTTTTTTTTTTTTTTTTTTTTTTCTGTTCGAGCCCGAACAGATTGTCATCATTAATGGAATAATGAATTATAAATTATGCGAGAAAATTCTACAGAAAAATGTCATCACCTTCCATAAACTGCATCTTTGAAGATGGTGGCAGCAGTTAATGCAGAAGGACAACAACCCCAAGCACATTCAAGTTATTCACCCGAAGAATTATGAAAAAGAATGAAGTTAATGTTTTGAAATGCACAAGTCCTAACATTAAAACAATAGATATGTTGTGGAAGGACTTGAAGCTAGCACGTCACGGAAGATTAAATCCACCAGCATAACATCAACTAAAATTTCTATAAGCTAATGGGCAGAATTAATCGACTATTTTAGTTGCAGTTTGTTATGCCGGGTCCTGGTAAGTGATACGTTTAATTTTGTAAGCAAATAAGATTATTTTAATAAGCACATAAAGAAACAAGTTAAACATTACTTGCACAGTAACTAGACATAACTTAAATTACTTGTGTGATAAGACATAGGTAAATGGAATTGACAATTATTTAGGACCAACACCAAAAAACAGTGATTATACATTCATTCATTATCTTCCGCTTTATCCTATATTAGGGTCGCGGTGGGGTTCCCAATGCCCATCCAGGGGAGAACGTTTCGGGCGCTGGGCAGATAGACCCAGGACAGGACGCCAATTCATCGCTGGGCACACACTCACTCACACAGACACACTCTATATGGGGCAATTTGGAGAACTCAATTGACTTGATCCATGTTTTTGGACTGTGGGAAGAAACCGGAGAACCCGGAGGAAACCCACGCAGACACGGGTAGAAAATGGAAACTCCACCCAGATGGGGATTTGAACCAGGAATCCCTAGTGCTGAGAGGTGAACGTGCTAACCACTAAGCCACCGTGCCACCAACAGTGATTATAAGGACTGATAAACTAATAAACAACACAAATTGAAAACAAAAGGAATTCAATGTGCACTCCTGACACAGTTATTGCTGTACATTAGGTGTCCCACCAGAAAATGAAGAGTTCACATACTTTTGCCACTCTCAGATATTTATAATGTATACATATATGTGAATAATGAAGTCAAATATTTTCATCTCATTTGTATGATTTGGCATCATGGTGGCTTATTGGTTAGCACATTTGTTTCTCAGCACTGGGGATACAGGTTCAAAGTTTTCATGTTCTCCTTGTGTCCATGTGAGTTTCCAGTTTCCTCCCACAGTCCAAAAATGTAGATTCAGGGTAAATTGAATGCTCTAAATTGCCCCATATAGTGCGTGTCTGTGTGAGTGAGTGTGCTGAGTGATAGTTTTGCACTCCGTCCTGGCCATATCTGACCAGCGCCCCAAAAGGTTCTCCCCTGGATGAGCATGCGCCCCCCCCCACCCCCACCCCAGAGCCTATACTGTCTGATAGATTTTGCTAATATCCATTGCATATTATATTATATTATTTTTTTTTTATTTTAATATATAAATATTTATTTAATAATTGCAGTTAGAAACTCTGTCGTATAGTTAGGTTAACAAATAACTATAATTAACAGCTGACACAGAATCATGAACATATTTTATTCTATCATGAGGTCATTCAATTCTTTCAATAAATACACTGGATGCTATACAAGTTACAACTGTCACCATTTCTGAACTCACTGCCTCTGAAATTACATGTTCCACTTCCCCTTAATTATAGAACCTGTACTTCAAAATTACCACCCAATCACCACACACCCTTCTTTTATTTAACTCTCACACTCTGCTGGTTTGATGCATTGGATTGTAGATCTACACACATCTGTTTGGACTTTACTCATTCATTCATTCATTCATTCATTATCATCCGCTTTATCCTCTATTAGGGTCGCGGTGGGGTTCCCCATGCCCATCCAGGGGAGAATGTCTCAGGCGCTGGGTAGATAGACCCAGGACAGGGCGCCAATCCATCGCTGGGCACACACTCACTCACTCATACACACTCTATATGGCGCAATTTGGAGAACTCAATTGACTTGATCCATGTTTTTGGACTGTGGGAGGAAACCGGAGAACCCGGAGGAAACCCACGCGGACACGGGGAGAACATGGAAACTCCACCCAGATGGGGATTCGAACCGGGAATCCCTAGTGCTGAGAGGCGAATGTGCTAACCACTAAGCCACGGTGCCGCTGGACTTTACTCAAATAATAATTTTTTTTTGGATGGCATTGCTCAGGTCACCAGCTCTTATTCTGATTGGACATGAATATGCGTTTTACCCATTTCGTGTGTTTACTCTTGATCATCTGCATTGGAACATTCCTTAATCTATCTCCTTTTAGTGTCTTATTTTAAGATATTCCATGTTCTCCATGTGAGTTTCCTCTGGCTTCTCCAGCTTCCTCCCACAGTCCAAAAACATTGATTCAAGGTAAATTGAATGCTCTAAATTGCCCCATATACTGTGTCTGTGGCAGTTTGCACCTTACTGGAGCAGAAAGACAACTTGAAGCAGAATACTGCCTTATTAAATTTGTCCAGCCAAGACTATTTTATAGCCAACATCAGTATTGGATCTTGGGAGGCTTCTGTGTCGTTCTTTCCACTCACTAAGCCACAATACTCTGACTGTCAGGCATTAGTTAATGATATCCTACCTGCTCACCAGACTCATGTAGATGCTGTCTCAAAACATCTAAAATATTTTTCCCCTTGCAAACTGAATTCAGTGAAGCGCAACTACACTATTAAGACTACGAACCATTCACCTTAAGAATTGTATAGGATTGAGTGGCAACAAAAAACCCATTTACCACGGTCATCAAAAATCACAAAAAGCTCCAGTACAGAAAATGTCTCAGTGCCATAATGCATGTTAAGCACACTGGTTCTAAGGGTTATCTGTGTTACCATGGTATTCTTGTTTTTCCTTCTATTCCTTAGTGGAACCACCCCTGTTGCATTGGTACACTTCTCAATATCTTGGCACCTGCCAACTAATTACCACACCTCCTTCCACTATTTATTACTCAGTTAGGCCTAACTGTACTATGTGTTCTATACACCGTACTTTTGCTCTGTCATCTAAACTCTCTCTTGCTGTCTCCTCTTAATATCCTAAGTTCAGAATGTATTGTTGTTTTTTTTTTGTTTTTTTTTTTAAATTTATTTACATTTTTCTACATCTTAATTTTAAAGTGTTCCCTGTATCATTACATCTCATTGTTGAATTTGGTGATAGACATGACAATGCACTACTTAAATGATAAAAAATATTAAAAACGCATAAAAGCCACTATAGGCTATATAATACAATAAAAAATTTCAAAAGCGAATGCACAGGATATTTCTTTTTTTAGAACATCACACAAAAAATATTGTATAACACATTATTTTGCATTCCGCAGTCAAGATGGAATGGAGAAATAATATTATCTTAATTATATTTACTTCATGATTTATTTTGTTATGAGGAGGTTTATAATTTTATTCTTGCTATACAGTGCTTATTTTTCTACAGTTTTTATCCCCCTTTCTTGTTATTTTACTCATTAAAATTTCCAATTTTCAGACAGCTCTGTTGACCCCAAACAGTCAAAGAGTGTGAACACAGATTTATGTTCACCACTGTGTCAGGTCACCTCAGTTTTTTTTTTTGTTTTAAGTACTTGTTTATTCTCTGGGAATTAAAAAAACTACATCAATTTCATGTAAACCAGTCAGGCAAATGCACCATGTCTGTGAAGCCAGCCTGTTGTAATTGAAGCAAACAGATATAAGAAGAGGCAAGTTTGACAGTAGCATACATTTCTTAAAAACACCAGCATTACAAGTATTTGCGTCAATGTTACGATCACATGTATACAGATCAACTATACCGAATTACATATTCTGTGTTTTGCACTTAGCAACAGTCTGTATGTTTTTCATTTATGGCAAAAAAATGGCATTTAATAACACAAAAAACAAACTAGAACAATCAAACAAACTCATCCGATCATAGAACCCATTTGCACTGTCTATCTTGGGTGTAAACCAACTTTAATTTTTAAAAAGTGTCATTTAAATTCTTGACATTATTTTTCTCTGTAACATATTCCAATGAAATTTCAGTTTTTAATGCATTTTTGGAAACTAGAGAACTAGAAATGAGGTTTGTATGTAATGCTATTTAAATAATGTGTTTATTGTACACTTTTTAGTGTTGTCCAAAGCATTTCAGCTGCTGGTTCTTTAGATCAAAACATAAAAAATAGTTGGTTGCCAAAAGGTAAAATGTTTAGAAGCCAATTGCCCCAGAGATTGGAATTTAGCCTTCAATATTCTTGTGAATTGAAGTTGTCATTAATTTTTATAGGAACTTTCAGAAGTGGGCAGGGAACTGTATGGAGACTATAGATATTTATAGCTGAAGAACAGTTGGGGTACCCAATTTGTGCCATGTTAACTTTTTTTTGTAAAGTGATGATCTAACTTCCCACACTTATTGATGAGCTTTGAGAGCCTATGAGACACAGTTGCCATACTAGTTGCTGCATATTATGAAAACCTTCCAAAGCCAGCATTCCCATTGGAACCCACTTATTTTCAAACAATATTTGTAAACACATTTATGCTTTCCATACTTGGTGCTTCCATTATCACTATCGATATTTATAGTCAGATCACTTAATGTCTTCTTATACATATGCCATTGTAATAAATGGTTGTTACTCACAATCACTTTACTGTGATGCATTCTTGATTGAGTTACATACACTATTAGAATCACACAACTACAAAAAATGTATAACAATTTTAGATTGCATCACTATCTGCTCTTCCATGTTTCAGAACGACATGTTAAATTTATTGTTATTTAAGTGACACGTAACTATATAAACTAATACTCTTGATTCTCGCTGTATAATTATATATAATACTTACATGGCATCTTGGGCTTACCTGTCTTTCTCATCTGTCTGGGACTTTCTCTCTTTTCTGTCTCTCCCTTTCCTCATTGCGGTTGTACCACAGCCTCTCTGTTTAGGCTCTTCGGGAGCACTGACACGCCCCCTTCTAGCACCCCCACCCCCTTCTTGCACACTCAATCACATACACATACATATACACATACACACAACCCACTCTGCCCTGTTCACCACGGCAACGGAGGCAAGCAGGCAGGCTGCACTCGGGAGTCAAGCGGTGGAAAAGAGTGCTTTTGAGTGAGGGAGAAGGAACGGCGGGAGAACCTGGGAGATGGAAACAGAGGAAAGCTTTGACACGGAGGGCAGTTTTGATGATGCCTCCTGTCTCTCCCCACAGAGCCCCGGGTCCCTCTCCCCAGCTAGAAGACAGAACAAGGAGAAGGAAATTAAGGAGACCAAGACCACGGTGAGTCCAAATAAACTGTGCTTGAGCACACACACACACACACACACACACACACACTCAGAACCTTGCAAACATCACAGCTTTTTTTATTTTAGGCTGAAGTTTAATGAAATTTAAGGTTTAATGAGATGATTATCTTTAAGCAATAAAGGGGCATGATGATGGCAAAATAATGGGAAGTCATTTTTTTAGTTTTGGTGTTTCTACCGCTGCCAATGGGTTTTTTTTTTAAATAATTGGAGTATGGGAAACATCTGTTTAGTATTCAGACCCACTCTTTATGTCATGTATGAAATTATTTCAGAAATAACATCACTGCTGTGTTTTAGAACCATGGATTTGGTGTGCACAGACATATTGCCAAACATACTATTTACAGGGTTTGTACATTTGGATTAGATGTTGAGCAAGCATTAAGTATTATGGAAGTCTGGTTTTGCTGCTGGTCCTGTTACCATTTGTCTTCTTCAGGTTTCACCTTCTACAAACATCATTTGATGTACTAGTCTCAGCTCAGATCTAACTGGTTGATAGTGAATGCATTGTTCTGAATTGCAATCTAAGCTACACACTGAGAAAGCTTAGATTTACAATGTGGCTGATGTCTGTAACCCAAGATAAACATAATTCTTGAAATTTATTACACACTGTCACTATGTATTATAGCTTTCTACATAGCCTTTAATCTATAACTTTATCCATAAATCTGTTGTTATCATGGAAAAGAACCAAATTGGATATGTTTAAATATGCTGGAAAAGTGGCAAAAATACAAATCTCAGTTATTACATATCTGGGTCTGCTATCAATGGATGTGTAGGCTCTAAAGTATCATGCCTGGTCTCACACAGGCAGTGGAAAATGAAGTGACAGCTGCATATGCCTCAGGTTATTTTTGACAATATGACATATTTTGGTTTATATATATTTTAGTAACCATATTTTAGTAATCATACTGATTTAGTAATCAGTAATCATAAAAAAATCAGCGTTGGAATCTATATTTTTTAAAACATCAAACAGATAATATGCATTAACAGCATGAATCATTACATTAAGAAGTCAAAGGTTACAAACCCTAATAATTACTAATTTTCCCTTGTTTTTATTTTTAATCTGGACATTTAGCTGACTGTATGCAAAAAAGGCAAATTCACATTGCAATGATCTCCTTGTATTAATGCTATTTGCATACAAACACCTGATGGATGAAATTGTGTAGCCTGTTACATGATTGTAGCTAAGACTGAGACAGGGTGGAGTTAGGTCCTATGTTTAGGAGACCACAACTGCACTCGTGGAGTGATGTTTTGGGAAAAAAAATTCTTTACCGCTGATAGGGCAGCACAGCTGTCCATCACCGCTGTCTTGCCCACCTACCTAGAGAGGCAGCTACAGCAGAGAATGGGAAAAGGCTTTGCTAGTCCAGTTTCCATGGTAACAAGGCACCAGAAGTGATTAATGGGTGTTGAAATGAAAGATGCACAGAAAGATGGCATTAGAGAGAAATCTGGATGGAGATTGGCAGAGTTGGAGTGATCACTTAGATTGATTTGTAAATCAGAAAAGCAATTGTTTTTACATAGTTTTTGTGTTACTCTGACTAAATACACGTGTTGTAGAAGCCATGGTGAGATACTGCAGTGCAACTGCACACTGTTTTGTACACACTCTCACAGTAACTTCAGCAAATCTAAAAACATCAGACACCTTGAAATAAAAATGCATGGTTCACTTTAACACTGCATTACGTTATTTAATATAATTAAATACTTTATTTAGGGAAGCAAGCCATTAACTGCAGCCAGACTTCATCAGTGCAGATCAATACGGTGGTATGGTTTAGAACGACTGGTGCTTTGAAGAGCCTCTTTTGCTCTTTAAAGGGAGACTGAAAAGTTATAAATAGCCTTAATGATTCAGGTGGCATAAAATTTCATTCCTCTAGGCCTTTAAGTACTTGTTGCACAATTCAAAATGAATAAATGTTACAATGAGCCTTAGATTGAGAAGATTACAGATTAAGTGTTATGACCGGGATTTTATGTATTAGGTAATAGATGCTTTTTAAGACAGCCGAGAACACGGATGCTTGTTAGACTAAAATGCTACACTCTTTCACAAAAGAAGAAAACGCATGTTCAGTCACAGTGAAAGCAATTTGTTCCTTAGCAACAAAGGCAGTGTCGGCAACAGCCTGAGCAGTGGTGGAGATCTGCAACGTTTGCTGGAATGCGTGTAATTGTGTATGTATTCAGCAGTACTTTACTCCACTCATGCTGCAGGTTCTATTGCTGTGTGTGTGTTGGTGTGGATATAACATTTCTAAAAATGTATTTGCATCCTTTTTCACTGGACCAAGAACCATATTGAAGATCTCTAGAGCAAATACTGGTATTTAGTTACACTGTAAAAAAATTTGTGTTTGAAGCATTTCCTAAGAATAGCCTACCTCCTTAAACTAAAGAGTAGATCTTAGTAAAGCGTTATCCATAAAGTATATTTACCCTTAAAAGAGCTCATACGTGAAGAAGCTAATAAAAATAGCAGGAAGAAAAAGCATTAAAGAAATCTTCTCCATATAATTGTGTAACTGAGTTTAAACACCATCTCCCCCTCCCCCACCTAAAAAAGCCATAATCCCAAAATTACAGTCATCAGATTCCTAAGTATTATGGGTGTTTTAGAATCTAAGTTGGAAGAGCTTATCATTCCACTGCTAATTACCATCCATCACATCAATAACATTCTGTTAAAGCATTTAGGTGCGATAGCAATGTAACATTATGCCAAAGAACAATCGACATTGTATTTATTTCATAATTCGTACAAATCATTTTGATTTTGTTCCGTTCATGTAATGGTATAGAAAAACATGAGAAATATGTCCACACATAATATAAACTGTTCTATATATTTGGTTGTCCTACTATTGTTTTACTATTGTTGCTGTTGGTTCCCCGCTTCAGCTTTGTAATGCTGTAATCATGTCACAGTGTCTGAGGATGGTAAATACTGTATGTCTTCTAAACTTACCACTTGGCATGTACTTTTAATCCTGCTCTAAAATTATTAAAAAATATTTAATAGTTTTATGCTTTTTACTTAAATTAAAGGTTTTTAAATTAACATAAGAGCTTTCTAAAATTATTAGTACTATGTTTTTAAAAACATCTTCTAAAGTAAAAAAAAAATGTTTCATAGAACAAAACTTTATGTTCATATTTTAAGTTACATAGCTTAGTTATTAAAACACTTACAAGATTGATTGATTCAATGATTGTATCTATGCTTTATTATTTTTTTCCATGTTACAGAATATTACAAAGAAAATGGCTTTAAAATTTACCAATACTTACATAAATCCATCTTATTCCTACATTTTAATTCATTCACCCATGGAAGGAATTTATATTATAATTATATTATTTAGTATTGTCCAACTACAGTATGACAAAAATATTATAATTGTTCATACTGTGTACATATTTAATCACACAATTATTTATAACAGCAACCGCATTGCTATAGTACTTTTATAAATACACTGTAATATCCTGTTTTTTAGAAACCACTTTTCTCAGGACTCTATTTAAATGTGTTCCCCTGAGGTATCAGTGGAAACAAATGCTCAGTGGGTGAAATGTTATTGATAGCTAAGTTGATAAAAAAAATTAAAAAACAGCAGAGAGTGCTAACCTTGCTGTTCTATTTTAATTTTACAGTTTGGAATAAACATAAAAACAGAAACAGATTAGCCAAGGTGAGTGCATCCTCAGAATCCCCCCCCCCCATCCCAGTTTTCTAATATAATACCATAATAAACTAGTTTTGAAATTCAGAAAATAAGACAAGTATAAACATTGTCACAGTTGATATTTATATGAATTTAATATAATAGAATAAGTTTATCTGAAACTTGGCCTAAATAAGGCCATTAAAGATGCAGTGCTTAAGAGCAAAGTATCTATCTAAGGTAGATGGATAGATAGATTATCCATCCATCCATCCATCCATCCATGATAGATAGATAGAGAAATAGAGAAATAGATAAATGGATAAATGGATAAATGGATAGATGGATAGATAGATAGATAGATAGATAGATAGATAGATAGATACATACATACATACATACATACATACATACATAGATAGATAATCTAATCTAAAATAGATAGATATATACATAATCAATCTAAGATAGATAGATAGACTTTACTGAGCGCAACCAGCAACTTTTCCATATTGAACAAAATAAACATATTTAAAAAATAGAAATATAGAAAGTAAAAATAATTACATAAAAATAAAAATGTTGACCAAAAAAAATATATATATATATATATATATATATATATATATATATATATATATATATATATATAGATATATAGATATATATATATATATATATAGATAGATAGATAGATATAGATATAGATTAAGTAAGTCCAGTTCAAATGTGCAATTAAGGTGGGTTTGGATTTTACTAACTGGCTATTGACCTGTATTAGCTTTAGATAGCACTGCCGTGTTAACTGGACTGAGCGGATGTTAGGTGTTGGGCTTGATGTTAGAGCAAACCATTATTTCCTTGGTAATGCTAATGCTAGTTTTTTAAAGTTGTTACACATGTGATAACAATAATGTCTTTCTCAAACAATTGAAAACAAATGGTAAAGATATTAGTACACTGTCTGGAACAATGTTTAATGCAGTGGTCTTCACAGGTCCTTTACTGATCAGGTGTAGTAATAATACCTTAAGTAGACCTTATGTTGCCGAATTTCTAAATGTTAAATTGGTCCTTAGAAAATGTATTTTGTTTACAATGAGTAGTGTTTGTGGAAGAGATGTGTTTTAAGTTGGTAACTGAAGATGCTAAATCTTCCAGAAACAACAGTCCAAGTTAGGCCTAACAAAACAGAGATATCGGATCGGATGGCATAGTTGCTTTGGATAAAAGCATCTGTTAAATATAAATGTAAAGTATAAGTCTAGATTAGGTCTAGATTTAAGGATTGCAGCAACTGTCCAATAGGCTTAACACAAAACTAACTAAATATTTTTTTTGGTCAAGCTTTTATGTTACATAACAGCTTCAGGACTCGATCACACATAATTGTTTAAGGTTGTTGTGTCTTAGGCTACCTCAAAGATGATGTAATGATCCTGTCTCTTTAAATCATTATGTTAAGCTATATATCTTTATGTCATCGGACAACAAACATATATTTTATCATCAAAGCTATTAAAAGTTTTTGCTGAAACTTATTTGACTGCAAATTGATATGACATTAGTTTATAGGAAACAGAAGCACTACGTTTTATTAAACTGTTATTTGATTTTCATTAGATTCATGTTATTTAGTTTATCAATGTTATTCTTTAGTATCGTTCAAATTAAGAGTTAAACTCCAATAACTGTTACATTTACAATTGTTATTAAACTGTTATTTAAATTACAGACACTATATACACTAATCAAAAAAAAATTTAAAAACCTTTCAAGTTGGTATGTATTAAAAAGATAAAGCCAAATTTGAATCATGTAAAAATACTGAATGATTCATATTATGTGTAAATTACAATATTTAAAAAACCATTGCACAAACTCAGTCTAAATGGCTTGTTGACAGGAAAGAAAAAGTCATATGGTATGTTCTATGACTAAAGTAAATCAGGCAAATACTGTCATGTTTTTTATTGGTTCAGGAATAAATAAGACCAAACTAAGTGTATTAATGAAGGTTAAATACAAAAACATGAGGCCCTTACCTAGAGTGATATATAATCTCTGTTAAATATAAATAGAGTAATATTATCAAGTGTCCAAGTCAGAGGTCTGAACTCAAACCAAAATCTTTAAAAAGACTTTAAGACAGTAATTTAGATCGATTGCTTCAATTAAAGGAAAAGGTAATTTAATGGGCTTTGATTTTTGGCTGTGAGACATCTGAAATTGCTGCTTGTCATTCCCAAGAATACCATATAGTGAATAATTCTATTACATTATAAAATAATTTATTGTCTTATGAGAGTGATGTCCAGAGTTTAAAAGCTGGTCTTGGGTTTGCAAAGTCTTGTTCTGTTTATATACAAGATCCTTACAGTAGGGAGGCTGATTCTATATAAATGATGGATTGCCCATCCTGGATCTCGGTTCCGGTAGAGACTGTTCCTTAATCATTTTTTTATTATTAAGTGCTGAGGGTTATGAGAAGATATCAGAGAACATAAGAGCTAATTATATAAGAAGCTGTGGGATAATAAAAATTTAAGATATAAAAGTGACATATTGGAAAACCCAGTATGATCTTTCTGCATGGTTAGAAATTAGTTACTGGTACTGTGTATAAATCAAACTGATCATTTAAAGCTTGTGTATGAGTGTTTGTGTGTTGGCTTGCGCATATGCACATATGTACTCACTATTAATCACATGTAAAGGTTTTAATGTACTTTATCTATTTTCAGTCATGTTAGCTTATTTTTGATGTTTTTATTTTTAGTTTATTAAAATTTGTGCTCCTAGCTTTAATAGATTTCATTATTTATACATTAAAATTACATATAATTTATTTATACATTAAAATTATGAATTACTTTATCAAATGTAATTTAGGATTATCATTTTATCATTTCAAAGTTTAATTCAGAGATAATTATAATGAAAAAATTATTTAAATCACCACATTGTATTACATACATCAAAAACCTATTTAACTGACTGAATGCTTTAATCTTTATTAAATCTTCAAATAGATTGGTTCTATGAAAAATTGGCTTTTTTCAGTGCTGTATGTGCTATGTGCTGCCTGACTGTGTGTGGCAGAAAGAGCATATCATTTAGCAGTTGCAGGGAAAGAGTGCAGATGGTGAACATTACATAATTGCAACTCAACCAGGATAATTGGAGTTGCTGCAGACCCTGGAGTACAAACACAAACAATAGTTTCTGCTTTGTTTTTGTGGACACATGATAACTACAGTTAGATCACTGCAGAGCATTTTAAATGTTGGAATCAGTTATTTTTTAAATTTAGACCAAGCACACAGGTATTAGGTACAAGCATTATTGTTTGTATTCTTAGAGGAACCTGTTTACACACACACATACACATTTATTTATATATATATATATATATATATATATATATATATATATATATATA
>JAFMOD010000591.1:1016772-1122907 GCA_019802435.1 Corydoras maculifer | reverse complement strand
GGGGGGGGGGGGGGGTTCCCATTCCCATCCAGGTGAGAACGTTTCAGGGGCTGGGCAAATGCACACAAAACAGGGCGCCAATCTATCACTGGGCAGGGAGAAAACTTGATATTTAAAATTTTTAATTATCTGGGGCATGTGCTGGACAAACAAGTCTGATTCATGGGGACCCACCTCACATATTATATGAGTTATTATATGAGGATTTGCTGTTAACATCTTATTTCCAGATGCCAAAGTTCACCTTCAGGGGTCTAGTGATGTTTTGATGGATCAGGGATTTTTTGCAGCAAAATTAGGATTAACATAATATTAGGAAGGTGATCATAATGTTATGCCTGGTGAGTGTATAAATACAGCATGTTTTCATATCTACTATGAATTTAGTTTCAAAAACACAAACATGTACGGAAGAGGTTGTTATTGTTTAAATATTGTTTTTGTCTATAAGTTACTCTATCACAGCTTGACACTCTTTTATTTGCACTGCTCTCCTTTAAAGACATACAATAACACATTACTCATGATGAATTGCGCTGATCCAACACATGGCACACCCCCACACACTACTCTCTGATTTATACAAGCCCATCTCTTCACTTATGACTCATACTCATACAACAATGCCCAGCCTCAGGTGTGTGTGTGTGTGTGTGTGCGTGCATGCGCGTGTGTGTGTGTGGGTAACTGCTTTATGTTGTGGCTCTTTAGGCAGACAAGAGGGACCCTCAGGGGACAACCACAGTATCAGGATTTGAGGTCCTGCTGCAGAAACAGCTGAAGGGCAAACAGATGCAGAAGGAGATGGCTGAATTCATTAGGGAAAGGTCTGCTTCTAACATATCAACAACCCTGAGCCATCACACATTTAAACTGTTTTGCCCCTTACTTTTTAAAATTCACTTCTCACTGTATAATCCAAAATTCATTGCTTTTAAAATGTGTTTTTTTTTCAGAACCTTTTATTGCTTTTCTTCAGAAGATGATCAAATTGTTAATAATGCCTACATTGTGATACTAAAAAAAAGACCAAGGAAATATGACCAAGTTCATAAATTTAATACAGAACAAGTACAAGTACAGAAATTTATATTTAACGCACATTCATACACAATCTTATACAATCATGTGCAAACACGTTACAAAAGAAAAAATGAATTTTATGGGAAAAAAAAGATTACAAGGGACATGAATGATAGCTAGTTATATTTTTATATTATAGTTATATTATTTAAAAAATCTGCACCTTTATACTGCACACTCAGAAAACTAAGTATAAAAATATGTTAAATACAGTGCTGAATGTGTTTAAATGCTTTACTTGTCTAAACGTAAGCAAACAGTGAATCAAAATTCATTATTAAAAGTCCTGCAAGTAAAATATTTACTTATTTTACCAAATAATGAACATATATGCAGTAAAGCAATGCATGTTTTGTTTAATAAATTAAACATTTTAGCAAAATTTTGTCCTATTTTTCTGTATTAGAATAAAAATTGAAGAAGATTATGCTAAGAACCTGGCCAAACTCTCCCAGATTCCACTGGCTGCACAGGAGGAAGGGTATGTATGTGTAGGAATGTGCATGTGCTTACTTAAATTGGCTTACACATTGTGGTGAGGCATATATGTACAATAGCACTCCTTGATTATAGTGAATGTTTTTGCCTGCTTTAGGACTCTGGGAGAGGCATGGTCACAGCTAAAGAGGAGTCTGGCTGATGAGGCCGAGGTCCATCTTAAATTCTCCTCAAAGGTATTGGTAATTAAAACATTCATTCATTCATTCATTATCTCCCGCTTATCCTCTATTAGGGTCGCGGTGGAGTTCCCCATGCCCATCCAGGGGAGAACGTCTCGGGCGCTGGGCAGATAGACCCAGGACAGGGCGCCAATCCATCGCTGGGCACACACTCACTCACTCACACAAACACACTCTTATAGGGGGCAATTTGGAGAATTCAATTGACTTGATCCATGTTTTTGGGCTGTGGGAGGAAACCAGAGAACCCGGAGGAAACCCACGCAGACACGGGGAGAACATGGAAACTCCACCCAGATGGGGATTCGAACCGGGAATCCCTAGCGCTGAGAGGCGAACGTGCTAGCCACTAAGCCACCGTGCCGCCGTAATTAAAACAAAAAAATATATTATTAATACATTTGTAGCAAGTGGCTGTCGTGCACATCAGATACTGAAATCTAATTTTTTATACTTTTTGACAGTCGCACATAAAACTGGAACATTTAAAAAAAAAAAAACAATATAATACATTTGTTTCACTGTTAGTAAGGTTATCGCTATCCACCTTTAAATAAGTGAAAATCTGATATGTTTTAACTGTATATATGCAGAAATAAAGATATAAATGTGTATTGTGAGATTTATAGGTGATTGCACTCTGTGTGTATGTGTGTGCACATACATACATGCATGCATACACACATTCCATTAAGTGATTATTCATAAGGACATTTGTCATGCCATTTAAAAGACTGAGATGGGTTGTAAGGCTGTAATAATGCTCTGTGTGTACATCACATGCCCCAAAATAAAACAGTGTAGCACGACAGGCAACACTACATTATGGAACATTATGTTTCTGACATTAAAACTTGACACACATACACACACACACAGATATTGTTCAGCTCTGTTAGTTTTAAACGGGCAGTGTGAGAGGCATTTCTTTACATTACATTCACCTTTACACCTCTGTCTTGCAGCTTCACAGTGAGGTTGAGAAGCCACTGTTGACATTTCGAGGGGATAATTTCAAGAAGGACATGAAAAAATATGATCATCATATCACTGACCTGAGAAAACAGTTGGTTAGTCGTTATGCAGCTGCCGAAAAGGTATTCCTTTTTGGTTGTAAACTTGGTGCAAAATAGTAGGTTTCTGTAATCTGGACCACAAAAGTTTAAATAATGGTGTTATAAGTACATAACTTTCAAGTTCATGAGCTTTGTCTTTTGAACAAGCATTTGGGAATTTTAGTCTTAGCAGATATTTGTAGTCAAGATCTTGTTAATAAATGATTGATTATGAATAACAGCTACTTCAGAGAAGTAATTTATCATACTTATTATATGCGTATCATGATACTAAAAAAATATAATTCCATAATGCTAGGCTAAGAAAACAAACCAAACCTGTCTTATAGTACTATGCTTACATATTCTAGAGCTTTGACATGTATTAAATGTGTGACTACAGGCTCGGAAAGCTCTGGCAGATAGACAGAAGGACCTGGAAGTAAAGACACAGCAACTGGAGATTAAACTGAGCAACAAAACAGAAGAGGACATCAAAAAGGCCAGACGAAAATCTACCCAAGCAGGTCAGTAGTATTGCACCAATATTTATATATAACATATCACTTTATTATTTATATGCTGCAGATGTGGCACATATAAGTTCACAAATTGGTAAAATGCACTCAAGCAGAATAAACATTTAGAATTGCACTTGTGAGCTTGTGAGGTTGTGCAAACTGCAAAATAGGAATTGCAAATAAAAACAAGACAATAAAAATCTTTTTAGGTGCCGTCACATTATCTAAACTTGCATTTTAATTATATGTCCATTTACATGTGATTTTAACCTTTACTCCACTTCTATGTATCTATTACTATTTTTTTTACAGACTATGTATTTTAACATCTAACTTGCTAGTCATTTTTTAACAGTGCAACTTTTTAAATGTATATGAATAGTCTTTTTTTTTTCTTTGCTAAATACTATACAGAATTGTTCAAATTAACTTATAGTTCAATAAAATTAACAAAAAAGCTTACAAAACACCTATCAGATTCGAACAAATTATTGTATTTGGCTCTATGTAAAAAGGTTTTTTGCATCTTAAATAAACTAGATGATGATGATGATGATAATGAATGAATGAATAATAATAAATCATCATCCGCTTTATCCTCTATTAGGGTCGCGGTGGGGTTCCCCATGCCCATCCAGGGGAGAACGTTTCGGGCGCTGGGCAGATAGACCCAGGACAGGGTGCCAATCCATCGCTGGGCACACACTCACTCACACAGACACACTCTATATGGTTCAATTTTGAGAATTCAATTAACTTGATCCATGTTTTTGGACTGTGGGAGGAAACCAGAGAACCCGGAGGAAACCCACACAGACACGGGGAGAACATGGAAACTCCACCCAGATGGGGATTCGAACCGGGAATCCCTAGCGCTGAGAGGCGAACGTGCTAACCACTAAGCCACCGTGCCGCCATTATTATTATTATTATTATTATTATTATTATAATTCTAAACTGAAGTTATTGTTGTGTGCAGAATAGAACATTCCCTAGACTGTGAAACTATAAAAATGTGAATCTGCCTTTATCATTTATGCAATTAAATGGAAATAATTAAATAGTCATGTAACTTAATAGAAATTATTAAGTAAATGCATGATTTGAGTGGATAAAAGCCTGTTTCTTTCATTTGAATGTGTATGAGAGCCTTTATTCCTTAAAGCTTGGTCTTTTTTTTTTTTTTTTTTTTTCATTTTAATTTGTAATTGTGCAGCTTTATTTCAAGGATGCTGCTACTAAGTCACCAAAAGCATTGTAACATTTTCATAAAAAAATTAGACATTAATAATCTAGCTTTTATTCTGCAAAACTTATATTATTTTGATATTTGCAGGAATTGTAAAGACAATTGTAAATTTTTGCTGACAATCTGCAAAAACCACTTTCTGCTTACCTCTCTTTAGCTCTCTCTAAAAAAACATTTAGAAATGAGCTGTGTCTGCCCTCTACTGTTTTAGTCTCTCTAAGTCATATGCGTGTGTATATGTGTGTGTGCGTGCAGTCATGTCACACAAAACTATGTTAAATTGCACTGTCTCTGCTTTTACCTGAATAGGTGATGACCTGATGCGCTGTGTGGATTTGTATAATCAGGCCCAGTCAAAGTGGTTTGAGGAGATGGTTACTTCAAGCTTGGTATAAAAAGAGTCACTACTTTTTAAATGCATTTAAATGTTCATCAGCTCATTTGCCTCTAATGTATCTAATTGTGAATAAATACTTTATTTTACTTTATTTTTTTAAGGAGTTAGAGAGGCTTGAGGTGGAGAGGGTGGAGATGATACAGCAGCACCTCCGTCAGTACACAACTCTTCGACGTGAAACTGACATGTTCAACCAAAGTGTAAGTTGCATAGAGATTTTTTTGTAAAACTTAAGGCTAACTCATAATATGAGAATCTATGTTAAAAAGTATATAAATCATGGTTTAAAATAAAATAGTTATACAAATGAAACATGAGAAGTACTGAATACTATGGGGTTTCTTTATTCCAACTCCACTATAAACTATAAATTTCATAAGATCAGTTTAATAATATGTAATATAATACATAATATAATACATCTAAATGTACATTATTACAAGATCATTTTTCTTTTTATCTTATTAACACTTGCATGTCCTGTTGCTTTCGCAGCTACAAGCTTATTTTGTATTTATTTCTTAGCCACAGCCCACCAGGCGTACAGGGAATTAGCCATGATCCAGGCACTGATCCTGTTACTAAAGTGCATGCTCCACATCTTTTAACCTTAGATAAATAAGTAGCAAGTCTTGCGAATTAGTGTTCCGGACTGATCCAGGGCACAAGTGCAGACATGCTCAAGTGCAAACAATCTTTAAATGTGCAAATTAAAAAGAAATATACATTTTTTAAATCTGCAAATATTGTTTTGATAACAATGTGCTCTGATGGTATAACACAAGTGAAGTTCAACACTTAATATCTCATTTCAACCTCCATAAATAAAATATAACTGTATGTTTCAGACACTGGAGCCAGTGGACCAGCTACTGCAGAGTGTGGATCCAGCCAAAGACAGAGAGTTGTGGGTGCGGGAGCACAAGACAGGCGACCTGAGACCGGTTGACATGGACATTTAGAGGACAAAGAACATCAAATACAACAAAAGCACCATTCACACAACGTACCAAATTATTCAAGTCTGCCAGACTGTCCACCAGATAACTTCCAAGGTTTTGTCTAAAGCCATGAAGATATTTCATTCTTCTGCCAGTTTAAATACATATATGTACAAATAATCAGTTTTACACTTTATTCATCATATCTTTTTTTTTAGTAGTAATTTGCCATGTGTTGCTTAAATGAAAAAACATTGCATTAGTTATGGATGTCTAATCGCTTATATGCAAATTTATTGATACACTACGAATTTGAATTATATTACAGTTAAACTCTTCTATAAATATCCTGTCATAATGACAGACCTTTGCCGAGGTCTTCATAATTATATCATCCTGAAGTGCAACAGAGAAATTATTTAAAACCAATCAGGTAAATATGGTTTGACTTGTATTTATTAAATACAGAAGCTAAAATTATATGCCTATTTAAACAGAAAAGCCATTATTAAAAGAATCTTCAAAAAAAGATTATTATTTCTGCAGCACTTTAGCACACAGTATGTTGCTTAACATGGTGTGCAAAAATGCTGTTTTAGGTAAACCAGCTGCAGTTTGAAGTAGGCAACCAGCATGCTCCTATTTGTTAAGTGAAAAAAACAGATATAGTGTTATTATATGGTTATATTGTTACATTTGTATTGTAGAAAATATATAGACTTTATCGCAAGGAGGAATGCCACAAAACTTTACTGTAATAACAACTAACTTACAGCTATATCACAGATGCTGCAGACATTTCAGCCTTCTTAAACAATAAAAAAGCCTAACTTGCTTTGCAAAATGAATATTTTAAAATATTTTTGCAGATGTGTTTTGCAGAAAAGCATGCAGTTCTCAAAAATGTAGTGATAAATAGGTCTGTTTTGGCTCTAAAATATATATTTGTGTAATAAAGAACACTGCCTTGAGAATGAAATTTAGATTTATGGTTTCTTTATAAAAAGTTTGTGTCTGTGAATATTGCATCTGTATGACCAATCACATGTTTTTCACCATAAGCAAAGCCAAGAAATCAACTTATGCAGTACATAGCTCTGTATAACTTTGTGACCTTAGCTTGCTCCTATTCCTTGTTCAGATGCAGAAATGTTCAGAGCATGTGTATTAAATGCAACAGTTTAGGGCTGTGCTGTAAAATGTTGAATCTGAGGTGAATCGTGGGATGACTTCATAATCATTTGAATTACAATGTACACCTTCTAGTGCCTAAAGGTAAACTGCCTTGGAATGTTCATTACGTATTCAGTGTTTGTCTGTAGTTGGAAATAAGAAGTGGTAATTTTATTTGTTGTCTGAAAATGTCCTTAGGTCCGAAATCCAAGCACTTCTATTTCTTCATGTCAGTTTGTAATTTATATTTAAATTGCATATTGAGACAGTTTTTGACAGGCAGCTAAACATTGCAATTTAAAGCCATGTAGAGACATTTGCAAAATTCCATTAAAAGATAGTTTTGAATAGTTTGCACACACTGTAGTTGTGAAAATCAGTAAAACACCACTAAAAAATTGGCAAAACCATATAAAGCTGTACAGAAATATACTGTAGATTTTTTCAGATCTTTTTATTACTGATTAAATGGGCATGTCTACTTATAACTAGAAATAGTTTAAGTAACTCAAATGTAATGGTTTATACAATATTTCTTTACATTGTGAACATGGAAGCACAGTCTATAGAAAAGAAGCTGCATGAATATATACAGTTACCATTAATTTGTGTTTCTGTCCACTGTGATGTGTATATCTTAAATCACCAAGTCATCATCAAGTATTTTACCCAAAATGTGGGGTAAATATACACCTGTTTTACCTGATGAGAAAATTTTTTGAATTGGGTCATAGAAATGTTCAGGAAATGCTTTTTATCTGTTTCACTGACTAATGTTCCTTACTAGTGTAAAATTTGATGTGGTTTACCTTGGCATTTGTTGTCTGTCAGTTTCAAAATTTGTTTTAATAACTGTCAATGAATTGTGTGTTATGCGTTATAAGTTGTTAAGTAAAATTCCCTCTTATGCGCGTGCTTTTTTGTCAAATATTGTAATTGTTATTTAATTTGTTCTCAACTTCATCATCAATGTTAATCAACATGTTATGGATTTGTCATGTTTATGTTGAATAGGCCCATGAAATGACTATTGTGTCTCAAACAAATAAATGAAAATTAGATCTATTGAAACTAGATTTTTGTCTTTTACACAAGAGGACAATCAAATCATAATTATTCTTCAGGCTGAATCTCTTATTAAGCTAACAAGTCAGCCAGTTTCATTAAAATGGATTAATCCCCTGAGGCAGATGAAACCAAGACTTCTGGCTCTAGTTACTTTGTGCTTTACAATGTTTTAACCCTAAAGCCTGGCCATGCATTAAACTCCAGCAAAGGAAATGTAAGCAAATGCTTACTGAGAAATAGAAAAATAGAAGGAAAAAAGGAAAAAGCAAGTAATCCAAGGGAAGGATAAGTGTTTTCTATAATGGACTAAAGTACAGTGGTATAGTGTTCTGTAATTAGAAAAGACCATTTTTTTTGCTTGTTTTCAAGGGAACTTCCAATCCCAATCGAGTTAATAGATGTATGGCACAAAACAAAGAAGAAACACTTAAACTTTTGAGCAGTTCAAGTCTTGTGTACTGCAAATATGAACTTTTAAAAATTCCATTTATCAAATGTAACAATTAGCATGTTTCATTAAAAAAAAATCTAATGACACCCAATCAGAAGCATCTGGTGCAATATATCTGGTGAACGTCTACTTGTCTTCCTTTGAAATGTTTTAAATTTGTGCTTACACATAGATAGCCTGAAAATAATAATTACCCAAGTAAATCAATTTTTAAATTCATTCATTCATTATCTCCCGCTTATCCTCTTTTAGGGTCGCGGTGGGGTTCCCCATGCCCATCCAGGGGAGAACGTCTCGGGCGCTGGGCAGATAGACCCAGGACAGGGCGCCAATCCATCGCTGGGCACACACTCACTCACACAGACACACTCTATATGGGGCAATTTTGAGAATTCAATTAACTTGATCCATGTTTTTGGACTATGGGAGGGAACCCGGAGGAAACCCACGCAGACACGGGGAGAACATGGAAACTCCACCCAGATGGGGATTCGAACCGGGAATCCCTAGCGCTGAGAGGCGAACGTGCTAACCACTAAGCCACCGTGCCGCCAATTTTTAAATTGTATCTAAAAATATTGAATAGGGATGGATTGGCGCCCTGTCCTGAGTCTGTCCAGCGCCCAAAACGTTCTCCCCTGGATAGGCATGGGAGAACCCCACCGCGACCCTAATAGAGGATAAAGTGGGAGATAATGAATGAATGAATGAATCTAAAAATATTAATAAATATTTATGAAACAATGAAAACAGGTAGGCTAAAAACTCTGACTTTTCTCATGATATAAAGGAAGCTGGGAATATGAATGTGACTAGGTTTTTATTAAGCATAAGTTGATTTTACACTGCAAAGTATAGAACATTGCAACTCAAAATAAAATTTTAAAAAGCACAATATTTAAGTGATCATAATCACATCCAAAGATCATGTCCAAAAATTTGTAGTGGATTCCATTTTGTTTAAAATTTTAATCTGGACAGGAACCAGTATTTTATTTTTGTTTGTTTGTTTACTGTATGCATTAGCAATAAGCAGTGTGTTTCATTCGTACCAGTCACCACTTTTCATTTTACTACAAACAACTCTGTAAATATGAAATGATTACAATGAAGAATTCCACAGATTATCTTGTAGATTGCTACGTCATACAAAGTGATGTGTCAACTGCAATTGGCAAATATGGTTTCAACAACTGAATACAGCTATTTAACATTACACTTTAGTTTTTTAAAGCTTACTCAAATAACTGAGTAACAAATATTCTGAATGCAGTGCTTCCAAGAACACACAATGACCCAGTAATTACAGATCAAGAGGAAAGCCATTGGCGCATAAGGATTTGTTTCAACTGACCTTCCAGTTTTAAGAGGATTGATTATGATAGAGAGGGATTGTTAACTTGAGCCTAATTATGTCTATTAAAATCTTCACCTGAATTCCCAGAATAATAAAATTTGAACAGAAATAAATTAAGAAATACCCAGCATCAACATGAAAATGATTCAAATATTGGTTGTGAGCATACAAGAAAAACAGATCTTGAAATAAACAAGTATAGTAGTTAGTTCCACAGCAGACAGATGGTTGACCAGGGTCAAAATATTTGGGTCATACATCCTCTTGAGCAAAGGTTTGTGGGCTGGAGTAAGAGGTTAAATGTTCAAACAGAAAATAAGTAAACATAGTCTTAGTAAAAGTGGGTTGAGGGTTACTGTCTCTTCTCCTTTAGTTTGTCTTGAATCTTCTTTGGTTCATCAAACTGTATCAACCGCAAAATGTCTTTGTTGTCCATCACACCCTGAATGAATTCACCTTCCGCTATCTTATCTGCAAGGCCAATAAGAGATATAGTTTGTGAATGTCATTTTTATATATTTGTCTATGACTATTAGCCTAATTAAAGGAAATGAAGGTATTGATTTATTATTTTTCATATTCACACATGTAATTTTATTAATTAATAAACTGTACCATTTTCTTTCTTTTGGAAAAAGTTCCATATTTTGTCCGCTCGCTTTTCTGGTGTGTTCTCATCTTCTGGAAGTTTTTTCTGGTCCTCAGCAGGAATCATATTAAATATTGCCTGGATTAGGAAAGAAGCAATAATGACAGAGATTTATAACAAGCTTAACCAAACCGAGTTATTAAAGACTTGCACAGTCAGGAGGAATAATCAATCTAGCTATAAGCTTCTTTAACCATGTGATCAAGAAAACTGGTATGGAGTAGGGACGAAATGATACGATTAATTGTATTTGTGATTAATCGTGATGAAATACATTACAATAAATTAATCATGAGAGCAATTTTACATAATGACGAGTAATACATATTATGTGGGTATTTAGAACTGTAGACCAAGTGGCGTAACTCACACGAAACAAGTATAAAGTTACACTTGCAGCACACTTGCCTGTTAATTTTTATTTTTTTAAAAAAGAAAAATTGGTGTTACAAGGAATATTTTGCATTAATATTTATTTAAAAGCCATCCATATATTGTCTTTTTTACAATACCTTTGTCTTTAATATAATATGATAGCAAAATGTTATTTGGTGTTTTACACACATAAATAACAAACACAACAAACCAGTCATTGTTTCATTTATTTATGGCCTTTTTTACATAATTATTTAATTGTAATAATAATAATAATAATAATAATAATAATAATAATAATAATAATAATAATAATAATAATAATAATAATAATGCATCAAAATTATCAAATAATCTTGACTTTTTCTCAGACAATAATCATACCATCAAAATGTGTCATTAAAATCGTCTAATCCCCAGTATGGAGTAAATCATACAATTTTTTATGTATTATATGATGGCTTAAGTTTACATCAGTCTAAAATTGGTCTAAATACATTTGCATATTTTATATGGTTATTTTGCAACAACAAGAAGTTTTATACACACCTTAACAATTTCCTGGACTTCATTTTTGCTGATAGTCCCATTGCCATCAACATCATAAAGAGCAAAAGCCCACTCAAGTTTGTGCAAGGTTTTGCCTGAAGAAGTAAGATGCAGGGCAATGATGTACTCCTTAAAGTCCAGAGTGCCATCAGCATTGAGATCAAAGCTGCGGAAAACGTGCCGTGCATAGGCGGTAGGGTCGGCATCAGGAAAAAAACTGGCATAGATGCCCTCAAACTGCTCCTTGGTAATGCGCCCACTGGGGCATTCTTTCAGAAATGTTGTGTACCAGGCACTGAGTTCATCCTCCTTATATTTGGTGTTCATTTTTAAATCTTCAAGAATCTCTTTCGACAAAGCACTGCTTTTAGTGTTTCCCATTATATCTGCTTCAAAAAAAAGTTAAAATAACCAAATTTATTTCCACTTTTCTTTCTCTTAATTTCTTCTTTTTAATTTTTGTAGCAAAATGCTAAAATCTTGTTACACTAGACATAAAAACTTAAACTGCTTTTCCTGGCTGTTGTAACTGCACTGTGTGCTGTATGAGACTGATTACCTGTATTTAAACTCAGACAGGCTCTTTGAGAGCTTAATTAGTAACGTCACACAACACTGAAACCTACTTTAGATAGCACAACTGATTACCATGTATTATAGTGTCTTTATACACACGCATGCCTGCGCATATGCATATGCATTCCTGCACATATATATATATATATATATATATATATATATATATATATATATATATATATGTATATATATATATATGTATACAGCTATCCTATGACCACATCCTTTAGGGAAATGTGATGTTTCTTCAATGCATTTAATATTTTCATAATTACTTTACATGTTCCATGCTGATAGAGAATATAACATTAAATCTTATTAGACCATGACAGCCATGAATGTTGCTTTACATCAGAGAAGCGGGTGCGTTGCCCTTCTAACCAGCTTAATGATGATGACAGGGTAAGAAAAATCTAGAACATTAACTTCTCAAATTAAATTAGTAAATCAGTTTGATTATTGGGGCGGCACGGTGGCTTAGTGGTTAGCACGTTCGCCTCTTAGCACTAGGTATTCCTGGTTCAAATCCCCATCTGGGTGGAGTTTCCATGTTCTCCCCGTGTCCACGTGGGTTTCCTCCGGTTCCGGTTTTCTCCCACAGACCAAAAACATGGATCAAGTCAATTGAGTTTTCCAAATTGCCCCATATAGAGTGTGTGTGTGTGTGTGTGTGTGTGTGTGTGTGTGTGTGTGTGTGTCTGTGTGAGTGAGTGTGTACCCAGCGATAGATTGGCGCCCTATCATGGGTGAATCCGCCCAGCGCCAGAAACTTTCTCCCCTGGATGGGCATGGGGAACCCCACCGCGACCCTAATATAGGATGAAGTGAAAGATAATTGATGGATGGAGTTTGATTATTGCTTATATTTTGAGTATGGCAAATCAACTAAGAGACTACATAACACAGTATTTTGAAGTAAGATTTTTTTTATCTCATATTATTTTTTTTTTTAAATTCTTTACTGTGGGGGTGGGGGGGGGGTTCCTATGCTCATCTAGGAGAGAACATTTAGAGAAGATACACTTTAGACAGGGAGCCAATTTAACGCAGGTCACACACAAACACGCACACATATATACAATTCGTCATAGACATTTCACCCTGTTTTTTAATAGTACACATTCACACCAGGGTGGTACGGTGGCTTAGTAGTTAGCACGTTCACCTCTCAGTGCTAGGGACTCCCGGTTCGAATCCCAATCTGGGTGGAGTTTCCATGTTCTTCCCGTGTCCATGTGGGTTTCCTCCGCGTTCTTCAGTTTCCTCCCACAGTCCAAAAACATGGAGTAAGGTCAATTTAATTCTCCAAATTACCCCATATAGAGTGTGTGTGTCTGTGTGAGTGAGTGTGTGCCCAGCGATAGATTGGTGCCCTGTCCTGGGTGTATCTGCCCAGTGTCCGAAACGTTCTCCCCTTGATGGGCATGGGGAACCCCCCTGCGACCCTAGTAGAGGAAAAAGTGGAAGATAATGGATGGATAGACATTCACGCCAGTGGTTGATATAATGCCTGTCTAGATAATTCATATTATTTGATGTGTGTTGACAGAAGGTCTTACATTAATGTAAATATCCATCCATCCATCCATCCATTATCTTCCACTTTATCCTATATTAGGGTCCAAAATCCTTGTGTGAAAAATCTCATGAGTCAATAACTAGACCTGAATCAAGTTGCAGGAATGCCTTTAGCAGCAAAAACTCAAAGTGATCATTTTCTGAACACCCATCAGTCTCTCACTTTTTTTCTGGAAGAATTTTGATCCATTTCTTATTACAACATTGGTTCAGTTTAATAGGGTTTGTGAGCAATCCATTATGCACAGCTCTACTACAGCATTTTAATTTCTCAGCGGTCTGAACATTTGCAAAGCCTTGATTTTCCAGCCATATTGTTGTACATTTGATAGATTGCCTTCTTGTTTTCATTGTCCCGTTGCATGAACTTGTTTTAGGCAAGCTTAATCTTTCAATCTGGAATACTTTGGTAAACTTTGCAGTCTATTCTGTCGCTGTGAGTCTATCTTAAATCATTGCCAATGTACCAGGGTGTTCCACAGTAGGTATGATGGTAACTATGAATTTTAAAGTGTTGTATATTTTCCACACATAAAAAATCATACTTATTGTAAAGTTAGATTGTGAATGTACTCATGATGAAATTTAAAATATTTAGTAATATTTCCCAGATTAAAAGGCAGCAACAGGTACTGCTAAGATCCTTGCTAATATCTTTCCTCCTTGGCATTAAGTTGAAACACACAGAAGATACGTTCAAATACACTAAATGACACCAAAACTACTGATTATTATTAAATGTGTTTACATTTGCTAATAAATCAGTTAAGGGCCTATAATTAGCAATATCAGGGCCTCTTAAATTGCTTTAGAGACGAAACTACAAAATGAATTAAACTGCCATGCATTGCCATGAACATATATGTCCAAATTTAATTATAATTAAATTAAGTGCATCTAAGAAATATAATATGATGCCTTGTTGAACTATAGCCAAGTCAACACAATTTGTGAATTACTTTTCAAAATAACAAAGAAATGTTCCATTGTACATTTAGAATGTTGTCTAAAGCTATAACAAGAATATCATTATTCTTTACATGACAAAATGACTGCATAAGAAGATTTTCTGTCCTTCCAATCCTCTTTCCTGCAACTACAGAATACCCTGAATTAAACACTGAATTACAGTTAACCTGGCAACTTGTTTTGTTTGTTCAAATCTATACTTACAAATTGTGCTCTGGGCTTTTGTTGCACTAGGGTCATAGGCAGATTACTGTGATCAAACAGAGAGCTTAAAAGAACGATGCATCGTAACAAAAAACATGAATGCAGAATACCAATGACAGAGTTGTAAGAACTATTTAAGTAGACCTACAGCAAATATCTCAAAATAATACAATATTGTTCAATTTTTTATTTTCTGATATTACAAGGTATTTGACATTATTTTTAATAATATCAGAAAATCCATTTGTTTTAACTGTAATTTCAATTCATGCTTTCCAGTATAATTTTCCAAAAATTATAATGGCTTTAATGGATACTACAGAAAAATGTTGTCTGTTTAACATGTCACACTTCAAAAACACTTGATAACGTTCCTGCTAATTTGTTCTCGAGGGGTTATACAGTTGAATTTCTGTAAACCTAATTTATTTTAACTTCACCATTTATTGGTCTTTTAGACCTATGCAGACCCCATTAACAGTCAAAACTGGAAAAGCATGCAGAAGGCTCTGGCTGAGGCCTGAGAAAAGCCCAGGACCAGATTAAGGAGTAATCTGTATGATAATCTTTCATATGACTATGCTAAAATAAATAATTCAGCCTAAGCCTCTACATGTACACTGTGCCATTTGTGTTTTTAAAAAGTGTGGGCAGGTCCAAACTGACTAAGACTATCAGCAAAGGATATGCAACAGACAGCCTAAAGAAGGGACAAAATAAGATGAACCTTTTTTGAATGCTTTAAATCAACATGTTGAACAGGAATTTAGATGTTTTTGTTTTATTCATACACTGCAGTACCACTTAAGAACAGAATCATTGGATATAATATGGCCATTGATTAAGGTAAATTATAATCTGTATGTTTTAACCGTTCTGTTATTGGATTTGAGCAGCTTCTTTTCGGTTTGCAGGGTTGTAAATGGTCTGAATGTTGTGCTACAATTTGAAGCTATATGGTAAAAGGG
The DNA here is from genome assembly GCA_019802435.1 of Corydoras maculifer. Taxonomy (NCBI): domain Eukaryota; kingdom Metazoa; phylum Chordata; class Actinopteri; order Siluriformes; family Callichthyidae; genus Corydoras; species Corydoras maculifer. The sequence goes on along the minus strand of JAFMOD010000591.1, from coordinate 1,107,061 downwards.
CACATTTGATTGTTTTTGAAAATTTGACTTTTACAGAAATCATACAGCTGCAGATCAAGTCTAATGCAGAAACATCTATCAAGGAGTCATGGGAAAAGAACATGGATTAAGAGTCTTGCTGGCATTTACCCTCAACTGTACAGCTTTCGCCATGGCCATGTCTGCAGTAACAACTAGCTGCTGGTGTGCAGGGACTAGAAAGGTGGTGAAGCCTTTTTGCACCGGCCCTGCAAAAGTCAAGCAGACTTACTGCATCCATTTCAACAGCACAGATGTCAACAACACACGGCTGGTGCAGTATATTTATGAGACTGGAGAGGAGAAGTTTCTTATGAGGAAATTTCACACAGGAATTTGGTTCTCTTGTGAACAGGCTGTGGATCTAATTGGTGAGATTAATATTATTATATTTTAGATTAACAATACAAAAACAGTAATCAGCACTACTAGAAAATGAACTGGTGTGGAGAATGTAGTATCATCAAACATCAAGGGTTAGGCCAACTGGCATTAATTACTAACACGATTAACACTATAGCTTAATTAACCTGAAGTATAAAATAATTAGCTTAATATATGCATATTGCACATAAAAGTGTAAAGTCTGAGACCACTTGTCATTATTTTTTTATTTTTTTTAAAAACATTATCATGTAAAGTCCAGTGCAGTCCAGTATGCACTGCTTCTTTGTTTATGTTAACTTTTCTTCTAAACACAGTGCCATTTTAATCATTTGCAGACCTATCCTAATATTCACTGCATATTTTTTTCAAATAATTATTTTTCCCTAAATTTATAGTATAATATACCTATCTACAGTTATATATTTTTACATCTATCATACACCGTGCTTTGTGCTTGTATTATTTTATGTTAATGTCATTAACACAACGTACTTATGAAAGATTGTCTGTATGTTTAAAGACATAAAGGGTTAAACTATCTATCTGTCTGTCTCTTCTACTTCAGGATTTACCTGTAAGCAATTCTTGGAGATCGTCCCTGCTCACGAAAGAGGTGTGTAACTTTCATTCATTTATTCATTCATTATCTCCCACTTATCCTCTATTAGGGTCGCGGTGGGGTTCCCCATGCCCATCCAGGGGAGAACGTCTCGGGCGCTGGGCAGATAGACCCAGGACAGGGCGCCAATCCATCGCTGGGCACACACTCACTCACACAGACACACTCTAAACGGGGCAATTTTTGAGAATTCAATTAACTTGATCCATGTTTTTGGACTGTGGGAGGAAACCGGAGAACCCGGAGGAAACCCACCCCCCCCCCCCCCCCCCCCCCCCCCCCCCCCCCCCCCCCCCCCCCCCCCCCCCCCCCCCCCCCCCCCCCCCCCCCCCCCCCCCCCCCCCCCCCCCCCCCTGGGAATCCCTAGCGCTGAGAGGCGAACGTGCTAACCACTAAGCCACCGTGCCGCCGGTGTGTAACTTAATATATAAAAACTAAATTATATAATAGTAATTCTTTGAAAAAAATTATGCAAGATGTCAAATGGAAGAGGGGCTTACAGAGAGTGCATGTACAATACAGTGACACACACACACACACACACACACACACACATCAGTGTAAGTAAATCTTAAGATTTGTGGTTATATTGTTTGCAATTAAATACCTATATATTTTTGTTGGTTTATGTTCATAGTAACATCTTGAATAATGAAAATGTTATAGATTATAGCATGTTACAAAAAGAGAACTCATTTCTCTAGTCATTTGCTTTTAGGAAAACAATTAACTTCACTATTTCATCTTAAACTCACTCCTCCTCTCTGTCTTTTTTACGTATCAGGAGTGCTTTGGCTTTGCATTGTTGGTGAGTGTTTGTACATCTCTCTGTTGTTTGCTGGAGTCACACTCATGGCAATGGAAATGTGCCATTGTTGTAACTCAATGAACAGACTCAAGATAAATGCCTTTGCAGCACTGCTCACTGCACTTGCAGGTATCAGACCACGTTGAAAGTCAACAGTCTTTTTCTTTTAATATTACATAAGAAATTTATTTTAGGTAGGCCACAAATCAAATTTATTATGAAGTTATGAACTTAAATTAATTCAATGAGATAACAAACCCTGACAATATGTGTGGTCACATTTTTGTTAGATTTTGCATTTTGAAGGATGCCTTAGACTATTTTTGATCCTTGTACAAAATAATAAAATCTGAAGGTTTTCCACAAGACACATTGTTTACAGTTAACAAGCATATCACATCACTTATACTGCCAACATAATTGAATCTATTTTCTGTTTGTGTTGATTCCACTAGACCTGTCCTGCTTTCAGTCCACATAAAGGCTGTTAGTGTATGGCTCTGACTAGACATATGTTTTTTTGAAAAACCTTTATGAGTATGTTAAATAATTTCTATTTGGACAAGTAAAAGTCTGTTACTTTTTGCCACAAAAAGCAATATGCCATAGTATGCAAAATCACATATCATATTAAACAGAATACACAAGCCATAGCCTAAAGGGCCTTGACAAAATCCTACTAAGCAACAGGACCACACCCAGGCTCTGCCAGTCCTTCATACTCAGCAATTTCAAATTGTAGGTACTGCTAGGTCTGGTCCAAACAGTGGTTACTCCAGGGTCCTCCTTGACAGTGGCCAGTGGATGTACTATTTAAGTGCTATTTTTTTTATTACTAAACATACAGTATTATTATATTTATCTACTCTTTTCATGATAATGCATAATGGCTGTTGGAACAAAGATAAAAAAAATATTATAAATTATTATAATATTATAATATAAAAGCAATATTGTCCAATGAAATAATGTCCAGATAAAAAAAAACATTATAAATCATTTAATGTTTAATTTCAAATAATTTTTAAATAAAGTAAAATTTAAACTGTGGCTAAAAAAAAAGTTTAGTATGTTGAAAATTTACATGAATTTTCTATAAATTGTTTTGTTGCCTCTGTACCAGGATTTTCAAATATGTTGTGGGCAATGGCTTTAAAATAATCGAACAATACATGTCTGTGGAAAATTTTAAACTTCAATTAAACTATTTAAAATTTCTTCATCTTCATTGTTTACCATTATTCACCAATCATTTAAGATTTACCAGAATGAACAAAATGTCTAAACTTTCTCTTTTGGGTGACCTTTGAATGAGTAGGAAACATTAAAAATTAATAGACTACAGAAGCCCAGTTAAATAGATCAAGTACATGTAAATGAATTATAGCATGGGAGTCAATCAGAAGAATATTGTGTAAGCTGGTTGTGCTATGAATTATGAAGATGAACAGAGCATTTAAGGTCATAAATCTAGCTCCATGGAATACATTTTAACAGTGGAGTAATCAAATTGCATCAGCTTAGAAAACCATCTTCCACAAAAAAAATCATACTTATATTCTAAACCCTTTGAGTTTAAATAATTTTCCAAATCAATTGCAGGACTGTGTGCTGGTTTGTTTCTCATACTGTTTTAGTACATTTTTGATGCTTATGTTTTACAGATTAGTTCTAAAGTTCTAAGTAACTAAAAGTTCTAATATTTCTGAAAGATCAAAATTACAGACAATAGTATTTATAAAGGTTTAAATTAAAAGTAATAAATAGTAGTAGTAAAATAATACCATAAAAATAAACCTGTACAAAATAGAATCACCAATAGAATCACCAATAGAATCCAACTAAAAGTCTATAGATAAACATTAGCATTTAGCAGACACTTTTATATAAAGCGAGTTATTAATGAGAGAACAACAAATGTCAGTAATTAAGGAGTAACCATTTACAATGCAGCATTATCAATCATTATTGATTATCATCATTATTACCTGTTCAGTATTCAATTTGGCTTTAATGTCTAGATTTACCTACTTTGTTTTTAGATGTGAAAAATGGAAAACATGAAATGAGAAAATTGAAGTACAGATTTACATAAGAATATGTATTTCAAAAAGGGTAGATTTGCATAGAACTATATTAAATGGCACAGTTATAGTCACACAAATATAAATCACTGTATTTATTTCAGGCAAAAAAAATAATAATAATAAGTGTCCATGCAGTCATTATTTCTAGACAAAAATGTGTGCTGTAATTGATTGTAAAAATCACTGTACAACACTGCACTCATGTGGTGTATGTTATCAACTGACATACAGTCACCACACTGTAAATTCATCAAATTTGTCATTTTTCTAATGGCAGGTCTTTTTGGTATGGTTGCACATATGATGTTCACTACAGCTTTTCAGCTTACAGTTATTTTGGGTCCAGAGGACTGGAAACCAAAGACCTGGGACTATAGCTGGTCCTATATGTAAGTAGAAATAAAACTTTTCAATATATAATATTATGTTATATTATTATTATATTAATTTCAGATTTAATTTTTTTCAATTTATTTATCATATTTTAACAGTTTCACCCATTTTGCCAGACAAACTGTTTTTGCTCCACGTATTATTCATTTTATCGGTTCCACTTACCATAAAGATGGACTTTGTAGTTCTGCAATTACAAACTGTCTGCTTGTGAACTGATGCTTGTGAACTGCATCAGTGTCACTGCAAAACTGAAACCACCAGCCAAATTATACCAGTGACAGTTCTGACCAATAGAGAACAGAGAACAAAAAGGGGACTAACAAAATAAAAATAACAGATGTACTACAGCCTGTGATTGTAAAAAAAATAGAGTCCATCTGTATGGTAAGTGAAGAAAATAGAGAATGGAGAAAGAGGGTGGAACGTCCAAACCTTTAACTGGTACTGTATATATGTATATATAATTTATAGTTCCTGATTATATTTCTTTGTTCATCTTTAGTTTGGCCTGGACCTCTTTTGCCACCTGCATGGCCTCAGCCGTTACTGCTCTCAACCACTATACAAAAACCATGATTCAGTTCAAGTTTAAACGGCAGAACATTGAAAAAAGTTTGGATAATCTTGAGTTGGACATGCCTGTAGACTTGTGGGATATGTATATGAATTCTGAACATCAGTCTGTATCTCAGCACATGCATTTATCTGAGAAAAGCACTGATTATCTCTGCTCTTCAGCTGTACACACTCAACTACTGGATTTACAATGTGAAGAATACTGTTGAGAAACAACTCAGCCATAACACTGACATATATTTTATTTGTGTCTATCTTATTGTCTAAAATGTACAGATTAGTATTTGTTATTGATATAACCAGATGCTATATTATTTCTACAACAAAATATAGTGATGTGGAAAGAAAGTGCAGCCTTTATGAACTTATTTATTTATAGCATTATGTATCAGGACATTACATTTATGTTTGATCATTTATTCATTCATTCATTCATTCATTATCTTCCGCTTTATCCTCTATTAGGGTTGCAGTGGGGTTTCCCATGCCCATCCAGAGGAGAACGTTTCGGGTGCTGGGCAGACACAGCCAGGACAGGGCGCCAACCTATCTGTTTAATCATTTAGCAGATGGTTTTATCTAAAGAGACTTACAAGTATCTCAACTTGGTTGGAGTTAGAAAACACTGTCAGGCATATGGAGTAATGAGGGTTAAGAGCTTTGCTCTAAGACTTTTAATCCAAAGGTCCTCATACATGAAACCATAGATTTTAAAGAGGGTGTATTTCTTTTTCAAACAACTGTATGTAAAGTTTTTGTTTTGTGACTGTATGTAAGTAAATTGTAATATGTTAAGGGATTATGATATATTAATCATTTACATTAATATGGATATCTAAGGGTATTTTAAAAAAGTTTTTTTTAATCTATCAATCTAAACACTTACTCACTCCTACAGACTCTATATGGCTAATTTAGAGTCGCCAATGTACCTTGAATCCATGATTTTGTACTAGACTGGGTGGAAACTGGAGACCTCAAGGGAAACTCACATGGACATGGGAAGAACATGGAAACTCTACCGAGATTGGGATTCGAACCTGGATGCCCAGTGCTGAGAGGTGAATGTGTTAACCACTACACCACCGTATGGGCCTACTACAGTTTCTACAATTCTAATGCAATTTTTTAATAACAAAAATCTTTAAAACTCTTTATTGGCAGACAAAATAAAACGGCATTGTCAGTTGCCGGGACACAATAAAGAGTGAAGACAGAACTTGCCAGATGCAAAATTTATTGTTATTATTATTATGATTATTATTATTATTATTATTATTATTATTATTAATAAAATAGCACTTTAAACTTCAGACATGCAACCATGCACCGTTTTCTCAAGCTACTGCTAAATCTCGTTCTTTGCAGCCAAGAATCTATGCTTCTTTTATTTCGTTTCATCTTAAACTCCGGAACATTATTAACTTGTCAGAAGTTTAAATAATAATGCCGTAAACTGGAATTGGTAAGTGCAAGCAACAATAAGAACACCAGATGGCATTGCTGCCATTAAGGATGACTTGGGTTTGTGCCATGTTTGGGGTTGCACAGTAATATTGAAGTATAATGTGGATTAAGGTCAGCACAGTGGAGACAAATTAACAAATTAGGGAAAAACTAAGAACATTAAGGAAGTCTCGAAATATATTAACTACCAAGTAAATCAATTATTTGTTGACTTTAATGTTACAATTATGGGTAATACAAAGGTAAATGTCTAATTCAATGCAAATAGCTATAATATAATCACAAGATTAATTTGTATTATGCTTATTTTATTAATTCAGAAAGTTCCATCCATCCATTATCATCTGCTTTATCCTATATTAGGGTCGCGGCGGGGGGGGGGGGGGTCCCCATGCCCATCCAGGGGAGAAAGTTTCGGGTGCTGGGCAGATACACTCAGGACAGGGCGCCAATCTATCGCGAAGGTGCTAACCACTAAGCCACCGTGCCGCCAATCTAAAAAGTTGTAAGTTAAAATTTTGCTTTGAGAAGCTGAGATTTGTCAATTAAAGGTCAATTAAACAATGGTCAGAGTAACAATGCTCAAATACTGTACACTGACATACAAACAATGTTTTATAGTATTTTTATAGTTATAGTATAGTATAGTTTTATAGTTTTATAGTATTTAAAGACCAATTAATTTTACTAGGTTTTGCATTAAATGCAATAATTATAAATTACCATCAGGCACATTATCTGGGTGACCTCATGTAGTTGCATAATTTTTGGTGGTTTTGCCAAATCAAAATCTGATTGTTTGAAGTAACAAGCTGATCTACACTTATTTAAATGCTAAGGGCAAAATTAATTCTAAAGGCCTAGGCAGAAATATTTTAAACCTGGCAACTATAGATGTTAAAATGTGATCGGTTAAATACTTTAATTTAAAAAAATACACTTTTGGAAGTGACACAATGGGTGAAACACTATGAAAAGTAGCAGACAGAGCATTTGGGATATTTAAAGTATTCATGGACAAAATATAATTAACATCAGTCTGTAATCCAGATATATTTAGGCCTTCCGAAAATGGCCCGCCACTGTGTTATACTAATTGTGACTCCACATAATCACATAATCCATGAACTCTCCTGCAGTGGTAGCTGGATCTGTTTTCTATTTTTGGTGCTTCAGACATTGTAGTATTAAAACATGTTACATATTACTTGATGTGGAGGCTGATCCAGTTACTTTGCATCATTCCAGTTATGCTATAAATTGTTATTTCAGCTCACCTTCTCCCTCATCCTTATTATGGGGCCAGTTCTAACACTGTTCTAACACTCTTAAATGTTGAGGCATTCAGCATCATCAGAAAACAGTTCAACATATCCCTTCCAGAGGTGCTTAATTTAATTTAAAAAAAAGTGTAGGGTGGGGAAAAAACAAATCTAGGCTTTGAACCAGATTGGACCACATTGTTTTAATACTTTATTTTACAAGTTCTTTCTTAACTTACTGACTTATTTTAGTTTCTCACTTTTAAATCGCTTTTGATAAACATGTCAGCTAAATATACCAATGTAGATCTAAATCTATTGCAAATTGTTGCTATTACTCAATGTGGAAGGAATGTAGTGGCGTTTGGTGGTGGTGGTGGGGGGTGCAACAGCAAATAGACAATCATTGTGCAAAATTTATATGCTGGGGCAGAACATGCAGCAGGGAGAGCTGCTGTAGTTATATGTCATTTTAAATTTCATTCTGTAAAGCTGCTTTGTGACAATGTACTGTTGTAAAAAGCGCTATATAAATAAATAACTTGAACTTGAACTTAAATGCAGTCAGTGAATAAAACATGCTTGAAATATGCTTGACAATCTATGCTTAAAAAATCCTGTCTATTGTGTTATGTCATGTCACACTAAACATGTAGCATTCACTACTCACACTTAAGGGCATACACTATGGTTGGTACTCTTCCACTATCTATTATGGTACAGATTTTCATATCACAGATCGTTAGATTGTTCTGTTTGGAGCATCGTTTACTTCTTATAACCATGCACACCAGACATCTTAAACTATCACTTGGGAATTACAGAAATGTAAACCCTGCTGCCGTTGTGAGTACATTTAAACAATGCTTTACTTATTTACAGCTTTACTTATCTTGAGCCACGCACTAGCTAATATCAAAACACTAGCAAATCTAAACCTGCAAATATTTCAGTCCTAAAAAGGCCAGGGATAAACCCAGAAGATTTTAATAATTATCAGACAAAATCCAACCCTTCATAGTTATCAATGTTCTGTCTGTGACTAACTTTAATAACTCACTGATGCTGCTGGACTCGTATATCTAATAGCAGCTTTAGGAAGAGTCCCTAGGGTGGCACAATGTCGTAGTGGTTAATGTCTGTCTCTATGCTTAACATCAGTCTCGGAAATCCTTGTTCTCCCTCAGAATTTTCATGTTCTCCCTGTGTCCTCATGAGTTTTCTCTGTGTTCTGGGCTTTCCTCCAAACAGTGAAAATAGTGATCAAAGTAAATTGGCTGTTGTAAATTGCCCCTATAAAAAAAGAACCATAATGCTTTCCATCTAAAACACAAGGATGGAAAAGACTTGCATTGCTATCACTGAAAGTTGCCCTAAACTGTGATAGTGCAGACATTTTCAGGTTAACACCGACTACTCTCTTAGTTGTTTTTGAAGGTATATCATACGTAGCACTGCAATGACGAGTAGCATGAATTTTTGCAAAATAAAGCACAAGTTAAATGTCCAAGTTTAACTGTTTACATGCAAAGTAGAGTATTTAGGTTAGTCTACTGATGATTATATTCTTATGGTTTCTTATTACTTAATACCTGAACTGTATGAAATCTATCGATTTTACAGTGACTTTCAAGCCAAAGTGGCTGTATGTGGATTTTGCAAATGCATGCAGCACACATGGGTTACGCATGCACATCCAGGGGAGAACATTTCGGACAGACACCCAGGACAGGGTTCCAATCTATCGCTGGGCACACACTTACTCACACAAACATATGGGGTAACTTGGAGAGAATTAAATTGGCCTTGATCCATGTTTTTGGATTGTGGGAGGAAACCCACATGGACGTGGGAAATCCCTAGCGCTGAGAGGCGAATGTGCTAACCACTAAGCCACCCTGCCGACCCTGATTTTATGTGTTCACTGGCATCACTTTGCATTTACATGCAAAGTACAGTATTTAGGTTAGTCTACTGATGATTATATTCTTATGGTTTCTTATTACTTAATACCTGAACTGTATGAAATCAATTGATTTTACAGTGACTTTCAAGCCAAAGTGGCTGTATGTGGATTTTATAAATGCATGCAGCACACATTTTTACTGTTTTTATGTCCATCCATCCATTATCTTCCGGTTTATCCTCTACTAGGGTCACGGGGAGGGGGGAGGATTGGGGGAAGTTACGCATGCACATCCAGGGGAGAACATTTCGGGTGCTGGACAGACACCCAGGACAGGGCTCCAATCTATCGCTGGGCACACACCCACTCACACAAACATACTCTATATGGGGCAATTTTGAGAGAATTCAATTGGCCTTGATCCATGTTTTTGGACTGTGGGAGGAAACCCACATGGACGTGGGGAATCCCTAGTGCTGAGAGGCGAATGTGCTAACCACTAAGCCACCGTGCCGCCCCTTATTTTATGTGTTCACTGGCATCACTTTGCATTTACATGCAAAGTACAGTATTTAGGTTAGTCTACTGATGATTATATTCTTATGGTTTTTTACTACTTAATACCTGAACTGTATGAAATCTATCGATTTTACAGTGACTTTTAAGCCAAAGAGGCTGTATGTGGATTTTGTAAATGCATGCAGCACACATTTTTACTGTTTTTATGTCCATCCATCCATTATCTTCCGGTTTATCCTCTACTAGGGTGACAGGGAGGGGAGAGGGGAGAGGGTTGGGGGGTTTCCGCATCGCTGGGCACACACTCTACTCAAACACACTCTATATGGGGCAATTTGGAGAGAATTCAATTGGCCTTGATCCATGTTTTTGGACTGTGGGAGGAAACCCACATGGACGTGGGGAATCCCTAGTGCTGAGAGGCGAATGTGCTAACCACTAAGCCACCGTGCCGCCCCTGAGTTTATGACAAATCAGTCGACATTAATACTACATGTTGGGAAATAGTAAATGGTCTTAGCAGTGTTGTTTTGCTGTGGAAAATCACTCCTCAGCTTATGAGCAGACGGAGGCGAACCGCCGACAGATGGCGCTCGTGAGAGCAGCTTCTCATTCTGCCGCGTCTCTGCTCCGCAACGCATCGCGCCTTAATTGGCGGCAGTGCGGCTGAATGAAGGCTGCTGAACATCTGAGAGTTTCAGTTTCTCTCATCACCTTCGAAAAGAATGAGCGTCTCATAAAGACAAATCCCGTCACCTTCGCAACTGGAAGCCTGCCAGAGCTTTGGTGCAGGGACGACGAAGGACGAAAGAATAGAAATCCCGCTGAAAGGACGCCGATTGCTTTTCACAAAACGTGACGAAGCGGGGGAAAAAACACAGTGAAGTTGCGCAGGAGAAATGTTCTTTAAACGTCGCCTGTCGGTTCATGTGATCGCGCTGGTGAGTGAAAAAAGACGAGCCGCAGAAGCAGCTCAACCCGGGACTGCTGATGCATGACAATGCTGTGGCATCACTGGAGAAAACGCTGGGTTTGACATCCCTGCATGCCGTTTTCACCTTTAACGCAGCACTTCAGTGAGTGTGGCTGATATTCATAGAAAAAGCCTACTGCTTTCCAGCTAAAACACAAGGATGGCGTCGATTATTTTCATCGTGACCATGTTCACGGTCTTCCTCAGCCCCAGTTTTGCCTTCAGCTCACATTTTGACACAGGTGAGTTCAATCATGTTGCATCTACAGTATGTTATTATCTTTTATTTCAGCATCTGCTGAGGAAGGTTTAAAACCAGTGGCCGTTTCCCCACCATATCATCTTCTGTAATGCATTCCATCTAATTGACAAATATTTTGAAGGGTCGTTTGTTTGTCCCATGAAGGCATGATACAGACACCTTATAGAACATGCAAACATGGCTGCATAATAAATCAAACTATAATGCACTCGAATTTTCATAAAACACATTTTCACAATGTTAGAATAAGGTTAGAATTGAACAATAATGGTGTGGTTTTTGGCAAATGAATAAGCACAGGTCCTGCGCTTCTATTCCTCTACATGGTTTTTGTGTGATGCAGTTACATAACAAGTCTGGATGCTTGACACATGGCATTGGTGTTTACTGCCCTCTTAAAGGTCTTATTGGCATGAAAGAAGTCTGTGGACAGGAGGCAGAGCTATTAGAGAGAATGCAAAGGATGCAGAGTGCACTTGCATTAAGGCCAGTCTGTACCATTTCATTATTATGTTTTGTCAAGATCTACTGGTTTTGCACTCCGTCTTGGCCATAGTCCTGAGCCTGAGTAAAATTCATTAACAGAATACATGGGATTTGTGTTTGCTAATAAAAATCGGGTGGTTCTAGAGCTGGATCGGCAAAAGGATCAATGTTCTGAGTGGGCTGAATTGTCTACAGATCTGAGAGAATCTGTGCAGAGCATACTAATAACACTACAATATTGTGTGTGTCTTTGAATTGACATGACATGCTCAGTTCTGGTCGAAAGGGAAATCTGAATGCGAAAACAAACCATTACAAGAAGTATAAATTATAGACTAGAATATATATTTTTTTATAATTTCTACATTGTGGGGGATGAGCTTCAGTTAAACTAGACTCAACAATACAATTCATTAACAGTATGCTAACACTCATGTGGTGGAAAAGTACAATGAACAGGTCATCCATCAAAAGGCAGATGCACAGACGAACATTTTCTCACACACACATTGCATCAAAATCTAGGAAATGACAGTTATAGTGATGATGCATAAAAATGTAAGAAATTTAACACGCTTCTGGTCATTATACATTATAATGTAAGAAATGTGACTTTTATAGTGGTCACAATGTGCTGACAAACAAACAAAAATCAGCCATGTTAGTGTGCTTCTTGTTCATCATATTTCAAGAACTGTGACTACTGCTGTTTAGATAAATCACGATGTATAGTATGTAAATGTGCTGACATACCAATAATGCATTACAATGTAAGACATTTACTATTGTTCTCGTGCTCATGATGCATCTTAGGATGTCCCAGTGTTTTTTTTTTTAGCCCTACTCCTGAACCAAGTTATTAATTGTTGTGTATTTGCACATACATTCCAGATCCAATACTTGAATTTTAATTGATAATTCTATAACAGTGTTTATATTAACAATTAAAAATAAGCAAACATTTAATTACTTTTGCCCTCATTTATTGCAATTGCATTTCCTACATTGGTTTTCATTTGTGGCTGATAAAAAAAGAAATGGGTGTTAGTCAAATCTCCCGGCAACTAAAGAGAAAGGTGGAGATGGGCAAAGTTGTATTTGAATGAATTGGTAAAGCAACCACTTAACTTTTGGTCAGACAAACTGTCGGTCAGCATGTCTAAATGCTGCTAGACAGAGAGGAAGTTCACAAGTTGGGCAGCGGTCGATGCAGAGTGAAACACCTGCTGCAGTGGTGACACAGAAGACACACACACAGAATACAGGAATAAAGGGAAAAGAGTTGAGCTTCAATCAAGTCAATCTCACAAATAAAACACAAATGCGGTAACAAATTCTGAAGTGAAGCTATAAACAAGATTGGGAATAGTGGTGTCAGGTGTGGATGGTGCTGCCAAAATAGAAAGGTAATACATAGGTTCAGGTTAATACTGGTAAGAATTGGAGTATATGGTGTGAGTCAATGCGAAGAAAAGGTGGCACCTTAACCGTTTCCTCCCATTGGCGTTTTGACATGATGAAGGGAATGGGCTGATATACCAACAACGATCCTGGAGGTATGGAGTGAAACAGGGTGGACAAAATAGAATCATGTGAGAATGTCTGGGTTAAGGTTATCAGCAGCAGCATGTGTGTTTCTTATGACCAAACTCTTAAAAAAAAAGATATCACATTATGGATGTCTGAAGCAGTCAACAAATTTTTAGTAGATGCCCTGGAATTATCCACGTGCCTAAGTGGTATGAGTTCAAGAAGGACCACAAGCAGGACCTCCGAGCTGAAGCACCTTATATCAAAATTCTATTAAAAATTCTAAAATGTTATTCTAGATCCACTCACCCACTACGAATGTCTTAGCCGGTTGCATGTCCAAGGGTTTAAATGGATTTTGTGATGTAGTAGGCATTATAAATGCCAATTTTTATATTTTATTACATTATGATTTAAAATGTGTTTTACACATTTTTTGTGTTTTACAATTTACCTGAAGGCATTTTTACAGTGGTGTGAAAAACATGTACATGTAAGAGACACACATGGAATTTGATCAGCTGAGGTTACTTTGTATGAAATACAAGTGTTATTGTGGTTACATATTGAATCACTATTTAACAAATGGGAAAGTTACACTGGTAGCATCTCAGTGCTGTGACTATTACAGTGGTGCCAGTGCATCACATTGCAACAAAACTGACACCTATACTGATCACCATACAGAAAACATTTTCTAAAATGTAACTTGTTACTAAGGTCAGTATGTAACTAAATGTTAGAAACTAAACCTAGTATGAAAATTATGTTGCTAATAAAGGTTTAAAAAAAATCCACTTATACTAACTGCTGGTACCATCTGTCACTCTTCAAGCTGTGCATCATGTTATGCTGATAAACACAGCAGAAGCACTTCAGTTGCATAAATATATTTAAACCCAGCTCTCAATCCTCTCAGTTGTTTTTGTGTCCCCAGATTATGACATGTGTGTTTGTGAAATAGAAACAGAATTTGACGAGATAGCTGCTGCATACAGATCTGATTAGGAGCTTCATGAAAAGAGAATTTGACTATTCTAATTTCTCAATTATGCAAAATCTTCTACACAAACTCAAAATCATTTACAAATTTACCTTTCATCTTTACAATCAAGGCCAAGTAAATGTGCAGTTCAAGTAGTTAGACATGTTTTATTGTGTTTGTGTTTCAGTGCAGCAGGCTTGGAGACAATCATGGGAGGATGAGAGAATAAATGAAAGATAAAAAAAGATTTGAAGATGCTTTGTGTCACCTTTTTATGCGGCCTCCTCTTGTTCCTATATCATATATGAATCAGTTGCACCTGTTACTTTGTCTGGTCTTTAATATAGATGTTGCTATGTGATTGCATGTGCATTTTAGTGCATTTGTGGGTGTGTAATTACATGTGTGCAATTACATTCTTTTCGTGGCTGTGCAAAACCTTAAAGAGGCAGGTTTTCTTGGTATTTGCTACTTGTGAATTTAAATTTGTGGTAAGTAAATCATTCTTTTCACAGTTATTAAATGTGGTGCAGTTTGTTTGACAACAGACAAATTATATCGTAAAAATGCCCCATCACACCCCATGGAGAAAACATATATATCAAGAGGATCTCATTAGATTCAGAGATAAATAAGTGATATTGTATAGTCAAGAAATTGCCAAAAGTCGTCACAGTAGTTTAATTAAATTCCTTTTTGAACCCTACACTACACATAAATCTAGGTATGTGGTGTATGTACATTACAAAACCAGTAGGGTTTACTGACACATACTGACCATTATGTTTATTATTGATTGTGACATATTGAAAATATATTTCAATATGTTTTATTAATAAAATAAATGTTCTGGTACATTAACATTAGGCAAAATGGTATTATTACAGGTATAAGTATTATTTTCCTTATTATGTTTTAGAGATATTTGTTAGTCTGACTGAAAAAAGAGCAGAAAAGTCCAGAGCCGAGAAGAAAAAAGATAGAATTAAAATGAATAAAATTTCAATGTACACATATTTGATATATACAACAACAGTTTGCTCTACGAGTCGGTTAGGGTATTTTAATTAATACAGTTAAAAATATTGCACAGTTTAAATTTCGTCATTCGGCGTGAGAATAGGAAACAGTCTGAGAAATTTGGAAGCAATACGCTCTGCTGGTTAGTGGTCTATTGAGCTGCATATTTGGCTGGGAAAAAGGCTAAAATTTAGTGCTGGATCCCAATTGTTTCCCAATTTTTCACATATAGTACATTGTAGCAGAGCCCAGTGCTAATACAAGGCAAAAAAATGAGAACATCTTGAACTACCTGCAAACTTTCAGAACCATGGACAGTAAAGGCGATCATAGTTCTGCACCTGAACTGGCAGATATTCAGAACTAAGAACAGGACCATTTGTGGTATGTAGAATTAAATATATGCTGCCTGATTGCCACTGTAGTTTTATTATTTTTATATTTTAATAACAAAGGGTTTTATCTAGGAATAAAATATTTAAGAATTCATTTCTCATTATTGGCCAAAATCTTTATTTTATATTATTTTTTGTATTACTTTTTTAATTAAAAGAGTGTAAATGATAAAGCAATTTATAATTACAATAAGCCATTTAGTCATCATATTAAAGAAACTCTTAATGATTTCATTAATTGGCCGGTATTATGAGTATGAATTTCCTTGGGGTATTACAGGCTGATTGATAGTCTTACATAGCACTTTTATTCTAACAAATGAGTGTGCTAATTTAACAACAATCTAGCAGAGAAGCTTCTAAGAAGTATGCAGTATTTAATACTATTAAAAAACCTTAACTTTAATGATTGATATTATAATAATCTATCTACTGCATATACCCCTCTAATTTGAAATATTATATAAAAAAAATATTGTAGTTTTCTCCAAAAATATTAAAATCTGATGTCTATAAGGTTATAAAATTAGGTATATACAACCACTGATGAACAGCATGACAATCTACACCATATCATAATGCATAATGCATTAAAAAAAATACTTACTGTATCCATAGCAATTAAAATAATAAATACCTGTCTGATACTGTTTATTATATGACCTTAATCAAGTGCTTAAAAATAATTACCAAATCCATCCACGTTAACTAAGGTGCAAGGAGACAAAAACTCTAAAATTGTTAAAAAAAAAAGAAAGAAAATTATACTGATACAGGCTATCCATTTGGAGAGATTCCAAGGCCATTTCTTAACAATTAAAAGCCATCATCAGATTTTTTTTAAAAAGGTGTAAGAACAGATGAAGAACCAACTAACTAAATATGATATAAAAATATTAATATATTAATTATAAAATTCACAGCCTGTAAAAGTTTTAGGATTCCTAAACTCAATTTGTTTAATCTGTTTGAGGTAGGTTTGTTTGGTAGTAATTATTTTCAGTCGATTCAGTGTTATAACATTCCTACAAGGGACTCATGCTGCACTGCATCAGCACAAAATGTTCAACCCTGCTGGGGTTCTGCATGGGTAATGCCATCAACTCTCTGGTTCATTTAGCTGCCGTCAAATGTCCATGAATACATTTGTTACCACTGAGAAACAGAGCAGAAGTCTGTAAGGAAGCTCTTATCCTGTGCAAACCTATTGAATAAAGAATGGTATAACCAGTCATGCATACAGAAGAAAGCATGAAAGCCTTTTAGATTGTGCCAGTATCCAGTCTGATCTGGAATAGTGGACTCGCCTCCCCCTTTATTTTTGACTCTCCCTTTCTGCCCCTTTGAGTAGAGTGATATTTAGTTTGGAGCACTTTTGTTCTGGAATACAATCAGCAGTAATAAGGCTTGAGAGATACAATTTTGTGATTGGTTGTGAGTTTGAACCTAAACATAAGCTAAAGCTCATCTAGAATTTTGGCAAGCTAAGTGTAAAAAACAGTGAGAGAATAAAGAATACTATGTCAAAGTATGGGACTGGTGGTCAAATAAATTTGGTGCTATAGTCAGTGTTATTCTCTGGTAGGTTCTGTATGTTTACCTCTAACCCAAGATGAAGCAGAGGCCTGCTGCTTACTGTTGTCAAGACAACTCTTTTCTTTTCTTTGGCCCTTATTAGGCCCCACACTGCTAAACATCCTGAATAGATTTCTGCTATTTTAACTGTCTAAAACCAACAGCTGTATTCCTGCATTGCTTTGATTAACAGTTTAGAATTCTGTTATCCAGCACCACAGTGAAAATTTCTGTAAAAATTTCTGTAAAGCTGCTTTACAGGCAATACTGTAGCAATTATTTATTGCAAAACAATGCTTTACAGAAAAACATTAGGCAACTAAATGTTAAAGAAACTTTATAAAATGTATTAAAATAAACCTAATAAAATAATTTAAAAATACCTCAGGGAGTGTGCATAGCATAAAACACTACTTCAAATGATATGTGACCACCACAATCCAAAACCATACCCCCATAGCCATTCTTATTATGCTTGTGCATTACGAAAGCATGCAAATCTGATAAATCAAAGTGAAAAGTAAATGGAGGCAAGCATCTATCAACCCGTAAAGCAAGCAGTACCTATGGAGAATGGCAGTACCTATACAGTGCCCTGCTGCCAGCAAACCAGTGGCATAATGTGTGCTTCTCCCCTGTAGTGCAACGGCCAGCTTAGTCTGAAAGAAAAATGTTCATGACGTGGAGCATCTAAATCAGTGCAAGAGCATCAGATGTAAAATCAGGGCTGTCTGCATATGCCGGAGGCAAGAGATGTACGGACACACGAAAACGCTGATGCATCACAATATAAACTAGCAATGAACAGGAATGAGGTATGGCCATACCTCCATCAAATGAATTGTGATTAAGCAGAACACCTAAAAAAATCTGGCAATGAAATTATGTTACACAGATGACAATAATCAATACATTTTTAGTTATTTTAAATAAGAATCATCTTAATATAGTTAGTGAGTTTGGCCATGTCTGCACACTGCGACACAAAACAGACACAATCTGATCAAGGCTGTTTAAACTTCACTTATTGAAGTGAACAGAATCACATGGGTGGTTAAAGTCTATCCCAGCAAATAACATGGCAAAAAGCTGGGCAACACACTGAACAGGTTTCCATGTAGATAAATACAGTTATGTGAACATTAAGACTATTCAGGGGAAATTTGGCACCTTTAGTTTACTTATGAGTAGTTTTTAAATTGTGTGTGGAAATTAGAGCACCATACAGAAACTGAACCAAATTACCAAAAGTCAAAATTACCAAATTAGTAAAACCAGGTTGTCTGTCCGAACACCCTGTCAGAGCACAGTATATTCCAATTCACGAAAACAATAACATAGCCTGCAAAGCAGCTTGGTTAATCAGCTGTGCATCTGGCTTTCAGGAAGTACTGTGTGATTTGTTGTCATATTAAACACACTGGTTGCATTAGCTGTGGCTTCACTTGGAATTGTTCCAGAACCATCAGCATGCCAGCTGTGAGATCCACAGCATTCACTACTGCATTAACCAGAGTGGTAAGAACAGCTGAAGATAGTAGTCCACATAATGGTCTCAAGCTAAAATTTCACAAACCTTCAATAGCAGGTACTAAAACAGAGAGAGCGAGAGTGCGCGCGAGAGAGAGCGAGCGAGATTTGTGTTCCTCAAATATAAAAAGACAATGGTCACTTCCATGTGGTAGACATTTATCTTCTGCAATAAATGTTGCTCAGGGCTTCACAGCACACAAGCTGATGTTATTGCTTTTGGGTAAAGTGTTACCTCCTGTAGCAGTGCTTTGTTTTGATAACTCAAGATGACATTTTACTTTTTATGTTGCATTACTCACTGAAACATAACATAATGGGAGATCTTTTTTTTCTTTACACACATGTGTATGCACACAAAATGCCAAAAAAAACTACTCTGACATCATGAGGTATGGTATGCCTCTGCATCAGTTGTTGATTCAATCTTCGTAACTTCGACAATCTTTAGTATACACTTTATGCAGAACTTTAAATCACTGCTCCTGACCCATGCTTATTATTAGCAAGACCTTAGAGTTTGGTGCATTCGTATGCTTGCTAGAGTCTGACCAAGACAATGTGATGAGTGTCACATGTCTGCGTACTGTTCATTACTCTTTAGTATCTTTACAGATCTTAATAAGGGAAGACTGGGTACAGGCTACATTTCAAATCTATAATATATAAATATATATATATATATATATATATATATATATATTATATATATATATATATATATATATATATATACACATACATACAACAAATGGCAATAAATATTAAAACATTTATTATTTATTATTTGTTTTACTCTATTAATCTATTGAATGGATATATTCATGACATTGTAAACCTAAACAAGATCTTTGGAAACCAAATATCACATATATGCTCTGATTATGATTTGCAGTGAAAACAGGTTTTAAAAAAACAACTTAAAATAAGGGTGGGTTCTCCGGTTTCCTCCCACAGTCCAAAAACATGGATCAAGTCAATTGTTCTCCAAATTGCCCCATGTAGAGTGTGTTTGTGTGTGTGTCTGTGTGTGAGTGTGTGCCCAGTGATAGATTGGCGCCCTGTCCTGGGTGTATCTGCGCAGCGCCTGAAACGTTCTCCCCTGGATGGGCATAGGGGAACCCACCCGCGACCCTAATATAGGATGAAGCGGAAGATAATGAATGAATGAATAAACTTTAAATAACAAAAATTATATATTTTTTATCATAGGTGATTTGAGTAGAAATTAGTTTTTTGGGGCATTTTGTTTTGATTGGGGCTAGCAATGCTAGGACCTCACCGCTGGATTAGTTGACTTACAGCTCGGGATGAGGTCATGAGCTTAGGACTAAGCCAGCTACTGGACCCTGGGAATACATTAAAACATGTAAAGAAATTAAGCAACAAACCCACCTGAGATCCTGGTTCCAAAAGAGTTGTAGCTAGATTGGTTCCACGGTTTGTACTGGTCAGAAAGGCCCCATGACTTTAAGGGGGAAACCTTTGGGAGAGAACTACAGGTGGAGGGGAAAAATGGGTTTATAAATGAGTTTATACTCACCAGTAAATGCACTAAAGTTATGGCCATACAGATCTGTGAAACAATGGGCACTGTAAAGATCTTGAGATTTAGTATTAATACTGAAATTGGTCCTTTCTTCAGTCACCTGCCTGAGATATTGCTTTAGCCCTGGGCGGCTTTCTGTAAAATGGAGGAAAAAGGAGTCCCTATAAAACTCTAGCTGAAAACTGTGAGTCATTACATTTTGCATTTGTAAAAGTTTCTATTTCTTGACACCTGCTCCAAAGCCTCGACACAGTACGACCCATCACTACTTACTGGTGTTAATAAAACTGGGAAAACTAAACTTACTTGAGAGCATCTTTTGGTCTTGGAGCAGTGAATCTCCTTCCTTGATGCTTGCTTACACGAAAATCCTTACATTTTTCTCTTTGGTTATCTTTCTAAAGAGAAATTTCACACAGCCTGTCTGACAAATATGACAAATTAAAAACACAAAATTGTATCTGCTAACAGAAAATGTATTCAATATACATGTCATCAAAATCATAGATGACATGCAGCAGTTAGGACACAATGCATTCCATATCTTGACATGAATGAGCAGAAAAAAACATTAGGTATTTTAAAGTAAAATGCAGTCAATCTGTTTTAAAGGAAGGTTATTACACACTGTAAAGGTCTGTAAGAGCTCATTGGTCAGCTCTTCAGGCTGTTACCATAGTGTCATGTGAGCTGGTTCAGATAGCATGTGGCTTCAGAGTTCATTTGTCTGTGGGATGCAGAAAATTAGTGTGAGAATATTCTCTCACTCCTCGCCATTGCTTGCAAGCTGTAGGGTTAATGTGAAAATCTGATTGAATCAGAATGCCCCACACCATGATATCTACCATTGCAGTTTCCATCTCAGTTCAACAGCATGCTTTTGTTTGTTTAAAATTGGATAAGAGTCTTCTGTCATCTTTCAGTAAAATAACTTGATTTGACCCTTAGTTATACTAAGTAGTATAAAATACCTGGGTTATGCAAAGCATACATTACAAACATATAAGAGAAGTAGCAAAAAGATATTTTTCACTGGACAATTAAGGTTTTTCATCTCAGTATATCAGGTTGAGGCTTGCAATAATTTGTGACAAATCAATGAGGTCAAGAATGTTAATATCTAAGGAATCCCTTTCAATATATTCTTTTTTGATTGCATGGTCTTAGGGCCAGTGATGGAAACTCCAAACTCTTTAAATATAGTTAGTAGAAACCTGTTGAAAATTTTCAAAATGTGCTGAAGATAAATATTTGGGGTAAATATTCTTTGCCAAGATCTCATCTCATCTCAATATCTTTCAATTTATCTCATACTATGTACTAGGGTTATAAAAGGTTCCCCATACTTTCTAGCTTCAGAAACGTATTCTTTCTTTAGTTAGATTAAACTTTATTTAATTTAGTCTTGTTAATATCTCTTGGCTGTAATTAGTTCTGGGTGGTATGATGGTTGATGATCAGTATACCAGCTTTAATTCTCTGTATGGCACAAATTGCTTATTAAGCAGCATATCATTATTTAAGCCATAAAAACAATGTAAGACTTAATACACAGTGTTATATTGGCAAATATTGTTTGCCACTAGAAGTTCTATAAAGCACTTCATAGAGTGCATGTAGCTTAGTACAGTGACTTAGCAGAACAATCTGTTAATAGCTAGTAAAAAATTAATTGCTTAGGTGAATAGAAAAACAAAAACAAAACAAGAGAAGGATTGAGCAAGTGAAAGGAAGAGAAAGAGAGAGAGAGAGAGAGAGAGAGAGAGACAAAGAGAGAGAGAGAGAGAGAGAGAGAGAGAGAGAAAGAGAGAGAGAGAGAGAGAGAGAGATGACCAGAGAAGTAAAATAGGAGCTCTGTCTGCAACTTTTTATTATTTTATTTTTTCATTTATATTTAATTATCAAGTAGCTTAATAAAATATTTTTTCCCTTTAAATTCCCATTAATGACATTCTCTGAAATTATGCTCCTGCCACATGACTGTGTGATTATATAATTGAACTGGTGCTTCTAATTGGGTGCTCAGTAAAGTTGTGATGTTCAGTGACTTTTGATTATGTATTATCAAATAAAATATCTATAATACCATATATTTTAGCTATATGCCATTCATTTGTGGCATTACAAAGTTTCCAAGTATAAATACCTGACCTTACATTTCCTTATTTATTTCTTTATTTCTTTGAAGTAGTGTTTAAAAAATAAGACGTTAACTGCAGGAAAAAGTAACAATAAAAAGCTAAATGTTGTATGGGTTATTGTCAATAATAACTACAGATTGAGAATTAAAGCTTAAAATCACTTTATGATAGATTTCTATAATCACATTTTTTATTTAGTAATGGAGAAAATCATGCCCTTAATTTAGTACTAATGTTTAAATTGTGTTCTTCTTCCCCCCACATGTAGCACACATTGTGCTTTTGTTGAGCTTCATTAAGGATTCATACTCTAACAGTATTTTTTTCATACTACTTTATTGCAGACAAAGTGCTTGTACACAGAACCAACTAAATTAAATCAGCTACCATGAGGTCAATATGCGGTCTGTTTCACAAAACATTGAAATAAATGTACTTATTAGAGTTTAAACTGTCGAAATGAAACACAATAATGTTTCTCTATGTGTTTCCAAAATATATACAATTTTATACTGCAGTGCTGTCATAGCTTTGGAGCCAGTCAGTTTTGTAAGCTCTCATATCTCTCCATCACGCTATTAAAATTGATCTTACAGGTTGAACAACAGATAACACAATGCCAATCCATTACTTTTAAATTCACTCATTCTGTTTCTTTAGTGGGCGGCACGGTGGCTTAGTGGTTAGCACGTTCGCCTCTCAGCACTAGGGATTCCCGGTGCGAATCCCCATCTGGGTGGAGTTTCCATGTTCTCCCCGTGTCTGCGTAGGTTTCCTCCGGGTTCTCCGGTTTCCTCCCACAGTCCAAAAACATGGATCAAGTCAATTGAGTTCTCCAAATTGCCCCATATGGAGTGTGTATGTCTGTGTGATTGTGTGCTCAGCAATAGATTGGTGCCCTGTCCTTGGTGTATCTTCCCAGCTCCCAAAACGTTCTCCCCTTGATGGGCATGGGGAACCCCCCCCACGACCCTAATGTAGGATAAAGTGGAAGATAATGGATGGATGGATGGATGAATGTTTCTTTAGTGACTTAAGAGTCTTTATCTTATAGTACTGGACACACCTCCTTTTTGCTCCACTTATTGTCCATGTTATCAGTTACACTCACTGTAAAGATGGACTTTGTGATTCTACAATTACAGACTAGTCCATCTGTATGTGGACTACAGTACATACTGTGTTAGTGCACTTTAATCTGGTCTCTAATGTTCAGAACCGCAGCAGTACCACCATAGAGCAGGTATTATTTGCCTGGTGCATTAGTCCTATACCAGCAGTATCACAGGGGTGTTTTAAATAAAGCTACACCGACACTGCTGCACTAACTCACCTCGCCACGTCAGTTTCACTGCAGAACTGACAATAAATAACACACTACCCAATTTATACCTCTTCTGAGATCATCCTGAACAATAGAGAACAGAGGACTAACAAAAAAAACAAAATCAGACTGTATGTGACAAGGAACTTTGAACCATAAGAAAAATAACTGTATATAAAATTTTAAGAATAAATTACTTACTAACATTGGGTTTTCTGTGTAAAACAGGAAAAAAGAATGACTATTCTACAGTATATTGTAACTTATGAATGAGATGGATTGGACATTACAGTACGTGCTATTAATTATATGGGAAATAGGCTACCCCACTTTAAACTTTTTACTTCCAGAATTCATAGGCACAAATGTTGAGACAATCGGAGAGAACAGTATAATATCACATGCATTTTTTTGATTCCCAGATACATTAGAAACAGAGAGGCTGAGGAAGGCCTGAGGGTTGAAACGTTCGTATGTGTGAGTCAATAAAATACACATGATATCATACTGTTCTGTCCATTTCTTTTCTTACTAGGACATTACGACATCATCCAAATCTAGCATCTAGCTTATGTTTTTTGTATTCATTACTGTTTTAAAAGCCACTTTAGTTTTGCTGTATATACAAAGGTATTGTACAATAGAGGGATGTATGGTCTCTCCATAGGAAGGAGGTTTATGGTTGATTAAATAGATTACCAAATAACTTTCTGTAAAGATTGTGCATGTTCTTTCCATGTCTATGTTGGTTTTGCTTTCCAGTATGAAGGTATGTATGTATGGAATATATGAGAAAGTTAAATGCACTTAGGCTCCAGCAATGTAGGACAAATGTAGGACTAATGCAAATAAATAATTTACATAGGGTGGCACGATAACTTAGAGGTTAGCACATTCACCTCGCAGGGCCGGGATACAGGTTCTAATCCCAAACTTGGTGGAATTTCAAAGTTCTCCGGTTTCCTCCCACAGTCCAAAAATATGGCTTTAAGATAAAGTGAATGCTCTAAATTGCCCCATATAGTATGTGTTTGGGTGTGTCTGTGCGAGTGAGTGCGACCAGCTATAGATTTGCCCAGCGGGAGCAGCACCCGCAACCCTAGAAAAATATTAAGCAAAAGATAATAAATGAAAGAAGGAAGAATTTAAATGATTTGATTTTTAAAGAGCTTATTGTCAGATTTTCATTTTGACAGTGCTGTACATGAATTGGCACAATAAACTGTATACTTGCAGCTTCATGTAGAACCTCTTATAAAAAGATGGTTATATCGCATGTAAACTTTTTCTTGCTGTTATGTAAATGGGACATTTAAACATTTACAGTTCATTCCTACTAGCAATATCTTCAGACTGACCTGGATTGTAAATAAGGCTGTTATATGGAGTTATATAGGAAATAAGGCTGTTAGAATGCTTACTGGTTACACTTGTAGCATCTCTCATATAATGACTGTTTGCTCCTGTAGGTGGTGCCCCGCTGATCGAGCTGTCATGGCCATCCTCTGTTGCTGTGGTTGCCGTCTCCTTTTCTGGCCTCTTCACGTTCATCTTCCTCATGCTAGGCTGCCTGTGCTGCAAAAAAGCTGACATCAGCTTTAAGGTGAGAGTATCCTCATTAATCGAAGTAACGAAATTAAAAATGGGGAGGGAAATTAATCTTCAGCTTTTGCCTTCAGCATGTTATAGGTGCATCATTCACAGAAGAGGGCAGTGTCAGAATTCTTGCAACCTGTTTCTCTGTACACATTGTGAGAATGTGTGTGTGTCATAATAAAGCAGATTTATTTCATATACTTCAATGCACAGTTTTTTTGTTTCTGGGTTGCAAGCATAATAATAAACCATGCATAGTGATCCTTTAATAAACAAGGTCCCATAATTGCAACCATCATTGTTTGGAAATAAGGACAACCAGATTACTATGAAACTAAGAAACACATCTTGTTTTTTTATGCATGTAGCTCAGGGATGATTGTTAATTAGCCTATCACAACATACAGTTTTACTTGTAACTGTGCCACTCATGCCAAGAGGCATTAAGAAAAATATTGACACAGTAGTGTTTACAAACAAGCTCATCAGTTTTCAATTCAAAATCTTAAGCTGCATTAAATTTATTGCTGAAAATTGAATCACCTTTCAAGAGTTTGTAGTATTTGTGGTTATGAACTACTGACACTGATACATGAACAGAGGTTAGATGAGTCTAATTATGTGTACATACAGTACCATTTAAAAGTTCTGACACCCTTCCTTCTCCATTGTCTATTTTCTCTATTTCTCAGTTCTCTATTTACGATAAAGACAAACTTTGTAGTTTTGGTTAGTTCCCTGTTGGTTCTCTGTTCTCTCTTGGTCAGGACCATCACAGAACAGGTATAATTTGGGTGGTGTATTGTTTATTGTCAGTTCTGCAGTGACACTGATGCAGTGAGGGGGTTTTACATTTCATTACATTTGGTTATTTGGCAAACACTTTTATCCAAAGCAACTTACAAGTATACCAACTTAATGTTTGGGGTCAGAATACCGGGATTAATACAGAATCTCTGGAGCAATTGTGGTTAAGGGTCTTGGCTTAAGAACCCACAATGCTAACATGGGATTTGAACCCACTGCTGTAGTTTTATTTAAACACCTCAGTGACAGTGCTGGGTTAGGAATAATTCACCAACCAAATAATACCTGCTCCATTGGGGTCCTGACCATTACAGAACAGAGTAGGTGGGAAGTACACAGTACATCATAAACATATGGACTACATCTTTACAGTAAGTGGAACTGATCAGATGGACAATATATGTAACAAAAAGAAGGTGTGTGTAAACCTTTGACTGGTGCTGTACATTATTACAAAACAAAATGATCAGTACAATGCCGATGAGTAAGCTGCCTTTGATTCCTGTGATTTTGATTCCTGGTCTCAAAATGGCATCTGATCAACATCACCACTGCCACAGTACACTAAAAATTTTGACAAAAAAATGCAATACCTTTAAATAATTTTGTAAAGATGTTTTTGTTAAACTTCTATTTCCACAGTTATATAAACTTGCACGTGCAAATACATTTTTAAAGTTGATTGCTTCCAGCTTTAAGAAACAGTTTGTGGGAGAAAATATATTGTTCCAGTATGACTGTGCACCGGTGTGGAAAAACATTACTGGCCTGCACAGAGCCTTGACCTCAGGCCCATTAAACACTGTTAAGATTTACTGAAATAAAGATTGTGAGCTAGGCCCTTTTGTTCTACATCACTGAATGATTTTACAAATTCTCTTCTACATTAACATTTAAAAAAAAATCAAACAGACACCCCAAAATCTTGGAGAAAGGCTACCCAGAAGAGTGGATGCTGGTACTGCTATAAACGGTTGATTAACTTGGAATTGGATTTCATAAAAATGTCCTATAGGCATAATGTGTTAGAGTAACAATAATAAAATTGTTAATATAGTGAAATGTATTTACTTCCACGATGACAAAACTGACATGTTAATTACATTTCAGTCATGTTTTGAAAACATATTTAAATAATTGCCAAACATTCAGTAGAGTGTATAGAAATTGTAAATTATAGAATATACATTAGAATAGTGCATTATAACAGTAAGGGGATCATTTGTGTGTGTGTGTGTGTGTGTGAATATGTGCATGTAGGTGGATAGTTTGGTTCACCCACACTAGGCTGTTTATGACAAACTGTGAAGGTGGCTGAGTCAGAGATGTCACCATGTCTCTGGTAATTAGGTTGGTGTTTGTTATTCTGCAGACACAGCAGGGATGCCACCCTGTGGAGAGAGGTGCTTTGTGTTTATATGTGCGTGGTCAGCTATTTGATCAATAAAGAGTATTGCGATAAATATATATCATGTTCCTGTAGCTGGTTTGCAGAAAGGATTGTGAATTAGATGAGAAGAAATGGAAATGGACAGGGTGGGAGTGGGATAGGAACGGAATGTGAAAACTCTGGATTAGCCTCCCCATTTCCTCTACTTGAGTACTTACCCCAGCCTTTTCCTCTTCTCAGAAGCTGTCAGCAGCTGGCTCTTCTTTAGGGCTCCAACCTCCATTTCTTTGTGATAACTAAAGCTTTTAGCAATCATGACAAGTAATGGGTCTCCGCTTACTGTAGAACCTAACTAAAAGATTTTAGTGATATGAAAAACAGTGGCATGGAATATAGCATTTACTAATTTTGAATTGTTAATTTTATAATTATATGTTTATATGTGTCCAGTGATGTTCCTGCTTAAAAATCTTCATTTGTAACCTGCTGATTTTATAGATGAAATGTTATGATTGTACTAAATAAATGCATTATTCTTATGTCTAGTAGTTTTCATGAAAATTAAGTTGATGAAATATGAAAATAGAATATTTCAATATAAACAGTTTAAAATTAGACCTTGTAAGCCTTTTTTTATAAGCCATGCTTGGTGTAATTTATGTTATAATGGTTTTGATAACACACTAATTACAGTCATTACTGTGACATTTTGCAGACTTAATAGGATTTAGTTTATATTTATGATCATATTTGTGAGTGTGACTTCTTATTAGCAATGTAAAGCTGAATGCAACCTTATTTTCTGTTACAAGAAAAATCAACAGATGGTTATATAAGTAAAAGAACCAAAATAATGTAGCAATAGCACAACCTATTGTTGACATATGTGTCTTGCAATATAATGCCCCAAATTACCAGTGCATAGGGAAAATTACATGAATTAAATGTAATCACATGAATGTCACAGTGACTGTTCAGTTCCACTTTGGCTTCCAGCTGTTGTCTGGAATTAGAGAATAATTTACACAACATTAAAGTGTGTTAGTTATGACACATATGGATGCATGGTGGCTGCTGTGGTTTGAAAGTTAATGTCTCTTGTGCACTAGAGGGCTCCACTGCTCTGCACGGGTAATAGGTTGGCAGGAAAGGAGTGGGTCCAATATATATATATATATATATATATATATATATACACAGTATGTATATATATACAGTATGTATATACATATACATACATCAATAATAATAAGGATCCACAAGATGTCCACAAGTCTATCTCTAGATATCTTAATATTTTTTCATATACTGTGCACAATGCTATTAAAGAGTCTTTACACTGTAGCTAACCTCCACTAATAAAAGGAGAAACCTGAAGGAAGATTAAAGGGAAGGACTGCTTATATTCTGGCTAAAGATCCTCACTAAACATCCAGATTAAAGCTGGCCTGCAAGCACATGTAGAACAGAGTGGCAGCTTGCATTATCCATCACTATCCTAATGAAATGGCATATTATTGTAGAAGACTCATAAAGAACCCGCCGTTGACAGCAAAAAAAAAAAAAAAGGAGATTTAAAGATGTTCCGGGGTTGTTTACTGCTTCTGGAGCCTAATGACTTTGCTGTGAGCATGATATCATGAATTATAAACTAAAACATTCTGCTGCACAGTGTGGAGCCCAGTTATAGCAAGCCATTTTTGAAATTCATGGGCAGGGCAACAAGCCAAAGCAGAGGTTAAAATGCCCCCATAATTTTAACTTTTGTAGTGCACCTTGACTCAGACTTGGAGTTTAGAGTTATGAAAGGAATCAATGGTTACAGAACGCAATGCATTTAGTTATGGTTTTAAGCAGTTAATAAAAGAAATATTAAGTTGAATTTTGTTTGCAAAATAAAATTAATTAAAGTTTGCACAAAGTGCACTCAGGGCTCATTTGAGAATTCATTCTAATGTTGTGTGAATGTACATGTAGATGTACATGTATGTACTTGTAGATTTTGTGAAGAAATCAATAGGCAGTAGTAATAGAAGTTTTTTAGATTATGTTTCTTTGAATACAGAGTGTTAATTAACAATACAGTTTTAATAAAAATTGTTCCGTGCAGGAATTTGAAAACACTGATGGTGAAGACTACCAAGTAGAACGATCCACTCTGGCCTCCTCTGGATCACAAGATGGCCCAGATGTCTATGTTTTACCCCTGACAGAGGTCTCAATGCCTGTTGCCAAACAGCCTTGTAGAACAAGTAAGTTCAGTTTAAGGGTTGTTACAAAATACAATGTATTAATATGTTTAAAAAATGGTATTCTAAAGCACCAGTTAATCCTCTATAGCAGAGTTCACAAACAGACAGACCGAGTCTTTTTCACGGTTTAATTTAAGTGGCTAAACTTTACGGTATGGGCTTCGCTGTGTAGTAAACTCACAGGCCAATCATGTTTGTACTAAGATAACAAAAGGCGCTACTCAGCCAATCAGATTCGAAGCATGCACAGTCGAGGTACAAAACGAGAAGCAGCAGTTTTAAAGTTAGGGGTTGAACAGAGTCAAAGAAAGGCTAATTCAGCAAAAACAAAGAGGAATACAAGAGGGAAATAAACAGTTAAGATGTGAAATCGGGTTAATAAGATGACTGCCATTTTATTTATATTAAAACACACATTATGCTATACTTTTTTTTCAAAACCAATCTGTTTCATTAATGTGGCTTTTGTCTTTACTTGAAGGAAAACAAAATGTTTAAGTTTTATAAATAATTTATTCAGTTGAACATTTAAAACAATAAATATTTTTTTTAATTTTGAACGATATTTGTAATGTTGTAATGATGTTAAAAAACAAAATGCTGACAGAACTACTAGGCTACTTCAGTATATGACATGGTATTAAATATTGTAATAATTGTACTGTAAATACTGACTAATTCTGGCCATTTTAAAACCAGCAAGTTAGTATGGATTGTAAATAATTCAGTAATGAGTTTTGAAATGTATATATTGAGCAAACAATGTACAATATTTATTGATTTTCATAGGTCAATAAGCAATCAGAAAAAAGGAAACCATAAAATGTTATTCAGAATGTTAGAAATAAAGCTATGTGGCCCACTAATGTAAAAAAATTAAGAAATATTAATATGTGTAAAAAATCGGTAGAATTAAAAGATTATTGAAATTACAGCTTTAACCCAACCGTCACCTAATTATTTCCTGTTTTCATAAATCCTTAAAGCTTTTTTTGGCATCCACGTTTAACATAAGCAAAATTAATTCATATATTAAATTAAAGGCAATTTTTACCGTTGTCATTTTATGTTAACAGTCAGGAAGACATCTTCCAAAGCTACTATGTAGTGTGGCTATTTTCATTTTCCATAATAAAGTAACAGTATTTGGCATAAGGCATAAAACATACATATGTTAAGTACTATGATTATGGTTATGGGAAAACATAACAAACATACAATATTGCTGATTATTAATATATTGCTGATTATTGGACCATAAAAAACATGTGTAGTTTTCAAGGCCAAACAACACAAATACAATTCTTACGCTGTATACAAACGTACCTAGTGGCGACTACTGACACCTAATGACAGCCTTTTACTTTCACAAATTACAGTACAGTGTCTTATTTTCTACCAGCAATATGGGTATGAGCAAGCAATACCCCACCCTCCTAATGACCACACCTCCTGTATGTTTGCTTCAAGGATTTAGCTGACCAAATGTTTCAGTACAGCTAGAATCCAAAATGTTTTAAAACAAAAACATTACTGTCATATTTGCTCTCGTCTATTTGGATACTCATCCTCCCTTGTTCATCGTCATTTGACAATTATTAAACTTTGTCATTGCTTGTCATTCTGCATTTTTGGTTGTTAGTCATTGTTAAATCTACCTCATTTTGTCTCATTCTATATAAATCCTTGTTATTCCTTCCGTCTCCAACCTTGTTTTTTTCTCACTGTTACTCGAGGTGCAGTATGACAGTTACAATATTTAAAGATTTTTTTTTCTGATCAGACAGGCAAGGTACAGTCAATATTTGATTTGTTGCAATTTGTTTCACCTACAAACATTTACAATTTAACTTAATTTCTTCAGCTGTCAATATATAATGGGTTGTTCCAGTCCTTAAATCTGATTGGTTAAGCCATTTGTCCAGCCGTGACATTATTGAAAATAATACCCACCTCTGACTGCTTCACATTTGTATCAATGCATGATATATTATACATTATTTCAAATCATGTTCACACTCTTATGAGCCTGCCATGTTATAATGCACAGTGGCACACCATTAAAGAAACCTTCCTGTTTTTACCCTATTTGTATATATTATTTCACTGTTTTCTTTCTGCCATATAAAAGACTTAAACAAAAAAGCGATCTGATACCTGATTTATATCTGATTTGGGATGATTTAAGTTATTAGCTGATCAAAATAGATTAGACAGCCAAATTTCTGTTGACCAATGATCATGTTAAAAAAATTGATCTGCTTTCATTTTATTTATATTTACTAGAATAAAAAAATTAAAATAAAATAATAATAATAATATCTTTGCTATCTTTTTTTATGTGGACTGACTCTGGCTAAGGTTTCTTAATGGGTCTTGCTATTCATGATTACTCATTTGGATATCACTGAACCTTTACAAAGCGGTTTTGTAATAATACTTATACTTGCCATGCCATACAATCAATGCTGACTTGTTTTACTCACTTGAGACATTAACACGCCATGTATGTGATTTTATTTATTGCCAGTCTAAGACAGTCATGGCTGTAATGCATGTTCAAAAATTTAACAAGCAAGAACAATAGTATGTCTGAGCCAGGACAAACTGAACTGGTATTGTGCAGTGTAAATTCCAATGCATCTGTATCTTAATTGACCAGTAAAGAACTGGACCTCTGTTAGCAGGGAATGCATATTGAAGAACTGTGGTGTTGTTTGCATTCTCACAATAAACACTGGTGTACAGAAATGTCTATCTTAGAAACATGAATGCACATCTGTCTGTTGCATAACATGCAGTGAAGTTAGCCCACAGGACTCCACTGGGACAGCTGTGTGGAAATCTGGACAGGAGATAGAACAGAGCAGATTAAATAGCATGAGAAAGTACAGTTTGTAATGCGGTAGGTGATGTGAACCTTCGCAGGCAGGTTTAAACCAGTAGTTAAAATCTTTTTTAATGAATTATGGGAAATTGTTGTGTACTAAGTATAAGTCGCATATCATGCAACATGTGTTTATCTGCTTAACATAAACGAATTAATGAAAATATGTATCCTAGATAAAATTGTGTTGCATTATTTTGAAGTCAATAAATGAGGCAGAGTAAATATCTGCTTTACAGTAAAGATGAGACAAATTTTCCTAAATTACAGCATACTCACTAATTACACTGAGACCCGTGCAAAAAATTATTATTGGTAAATAAAATACTTTACTACATTTTTGTGTTTGACATTATAGGCATGCCTGTGTGTGAAGTGTGTAATATATATAAAGTGTGGTTCAGTGTGTAATATAAAGGTTTATGATTTGCATGCATGGTGAGCACTATGGATTTAAAGGGGATTCGATAGGGTGGAGGCAAAATAGCACTTAGACAATAGACATAGACATTGAATTGAGAAAAATTGCACAGGGCGCCAAATGGAATCTTGGTAGTCCATAGTTAGGACCATGTGATGGGTCAGTTTGTGCAGGGTGAAGAGTTGGAGATGTGGTCCACCTATATCAGCCCAATCATGCTGTAAATACTCATTGTTGAAGTGACCATATTGTAAAACCACTTAATCATAAAGCTTACACTTTATTGGGAATAGTTGACATATTTTCAAGTTATAAATTTTTTTTTGGACATATTAAATAATGCAATACATGTTTTACTATTATTATTATGGAGTAGGTTAAAGGAGATGGATAATAATGATCAGTAGCGGCGACCCCTAATGGGAACAGCAAAAAGAAAGGTAGAAGATGGGTCGTAAAGCAAAATGTGTAATCATTCATTCATTCATTCATTCATTCATTATCTTCCGCTTTATCCTCTATGAGGGTCGCGGTGGGGTTCCCCATGCCCATCCAGGAGAGAAAGTTTCGGACGCTGGGCAGACACACCCAGGACAGGGCG
This sequence comes from Corydoras maculifer, assembly GCA_019802435.1. Taxonomy (NCBI): domain Eukaryota; kingdom Metazoa; phylum Chordata; class Actinopteri; order Siluriformes; family Callichthyidae; genus Corydoras; species Corydoras maculifer. The sequence continues at coordinate 1,073,292 of JAFMOD010000591.1, read as the reverse complement.
CCAACCTATCACTGGGCACACACTCACTCACACACACACACTCTACATGGGGCAATTTAGAGAACTTAATTGACTTGATTCATGTTTTTGGACTGTGGGAGGAAACCGGAGAACCCGGAGGAAACCCACACGGACACAGGGAGAACATGGAAACTCCACCCAGATGGGGATTCGAACCGGGAACCACTAAGCCACCGTGCCGCCATGTTCAATTAATGTTTTTAAAAAAATATTTAGATTTTCAAAGGCATTTTACATTCAATCTATCAACCATTAAGAACAGCAATTTAAGACTGACTTCTTATCAGTATTGAAACACTCCCAATGTTTAAAATAAACTATAGATTATAAGTTTTTCTATAATCAATTTTGTTGAATGAGAAAAGATTATATATTAAGTTATGTAAAAGTAAAAAAAATAAAATAAAATAAAAAAGTTCTTTGGCTAAATGTTGCATTTTAAGATATGAATAAATATGCATAAAATACACTCTTAATAATTACTACATTTAGCTATTGAACATTACAGCAAACCCTTGTATTTTTAGCCGTGTAATGTGTGCATTTATATCATTTATCATTTTTTATCAAAAAGTCTGAAACAATGCTTAGATTATTATTTCATATGCTACATGGTACTGTTACATGGGTAAAAGCCTGGGACTGAAAAGCATGAACTCAAGATGCATCTCAACAATTTTAAAGTCTTATTCATTGAAATCAGTTTCGAGTATTCAGAGAAAAAATATGTAGTCTTTTCTAATTTTTAATAATTCTTTGTTATGGGTCTGGCTAGTTTTGTACATTTCAAGTATTTTCTGTATTATCCAGATCAGTTAATAGGATAACCGATTCCTCACTGTTACAATTGAACTGACGAACTATTTCCGTGTGATCTTAAATGTCTAAGTCTAGTATAAAAAGACAAATATTGACTGTGACCCAATTAAAAAATACATTTTATCATATACAACTGAAAGGGTTTATTTGTGTTAGCATACAGTGCTGTATATGTCTTTATATCATTAGACACTCTCCTTGGAGACCTCCATTACAATGTGAAGATGGCCCAGGGCTTTGGGTTGACTACATTGGGAATGCCAGGAGTGGGGTGGGAATGCAGAGCTCCCAGATTCCACACGGATGAAATAAAGGAGTCAGTTGAGGTTCGGAAAAAAAAGAGAAGAGAAAGATGGTTGTGTGTCTGCCTGGGTGTGGGGTGGGGGCAGGCTGTTATCACTGACAATCCATGCTCTGAAGAGTACAGAATGGGTCTTGTGTCCAGGCTGGTACCAGGGTACCAAGCATTACCACGTCCAGCACAATGGCAGTAATTTAGCAGCAGAGTGGAGCGTGAGCGGGTGTGAGTGGCTGAAATGGGTGACCTCTGGAACATTGTGCAGGAGGAGGATGGGGCCAAAGAGAAATAATATGGGGAGGGGCCAGGGAACAGTACACACTCCAAATGTGTGTGTATGTGGAGATTACGTGTATGACAGAGGTCCTTTAGAAGCTCATAGAGGTCTGTTTGTTTATTCCAACCCTTCAGTTCCATTGGTAGACAGCACAGTATAGACTGGGCTGTTATATGCTTCTTGTGTCACTGCCAGTGGGTTTGGATGCCAGAAGCACTCCTGTCATTCGTAACGCAGAGAGAGCTGATGCCTAGCGGGGTGAATGATAACCAGTCTTTTAATACCATCACTTCTCAGCCCTTCTATTACAGCAACTTCTTACACAGACATTTCAGGTCTTAGTCCTGGATGTAGGGGAAGGTTGTGGAATGAGGTTTGGTGGCAGGATGCCTTCAGGCAAAGGAAAGGCAACAATTCCTTTATCCTTGCGGGACCAGGTTATTGGAAAAGACAGAGACAGGTGAGCTTGGAATGGGTCATCGGTACAGGTCTGTTTCTTTACTGGAGATCTGCCTCCAGCTGTTTGCTGATATGTAAGAATGATTCTGCAATATTTAATTATTTACATCTTGACCTTTTCATATTTAATTTGGTGATTCATAGTCTGTCTGATAAAGTGTGAGTGAGACAAAGTAATATGGAAAGCTGATAGCCATATTGCATGAAAAAAATGCAATGTATTATTCTTCTTGCAATAGATTTGCATCATGCTTATTTCAGTTTGAGTCTTTCAACATTAGATTTTACTAAAAAATTATTTAAAAACTACTTTGCTACTACTTTTAACAAGAAAAATCTAAACACTGGAAGGTATTTATACTGAATACTGAAACTGGCAATGCATATTGAGATTCATCACCAACCAAATTTGAATCTGTTCCTTTGAAACTGGATTCTTTTTAAAAAAAAATTTTCATTAATATTTCAGTTCAGCTCCTGAGGTCAGCAGATCTTGGACGCCACAGCCTCCTTTACCTCAAAGAGCTTGGCCATGGCTGGTTTGGAAAGGTAGGCTTTACCAAAGCACCAGATTAAAAAGGCAGAACCTTTGATGCAAATAATCTCATGTAAAACAATTTCCAGCATCCAAAATAAAATGGCAAATAACTTACAAGCTAGATCTGTGCACTGGAAATCAGTAGGATGGTGCAGTCGGATATTTCTCTAATAACTGGGCTTAAACTTCAGGTTTTGCTTGGAGAGGTGAACGCTGGATTGAGCACAACTCAGGTGGTCGTGAAGGAGCTAAAAGCAAGTGCCAGTGTGCAGGAACAGATGCAGTTTCTGGAAGAAGCCCAGCCTTACTGGTTTAAGTCAATGATTATTTTTCTTTCACTTGCACAAAACGTTTTTTTTTTTTTTTTTAATAAATCCTGAAGTTACACAAGTTTGCAGTACATGGAAGGTTTTCAAATTTGGATCATACTTACATTTGTGTGTTGGAATGTAACAGCTCTCTGCAGCAGCCTGCCCTTCTCCAGTGCCTGGCTCAGTGCATAGATGTCACACCCTATTTGCTGATTATGGAGTATTGCTCCCTGGTAACTGTCTCCCACTCTTTTACTCATGCACACAATGCACATGCTGTGTTCTGGAAGAATGAAAGTTTGCAGATGGATTGATTGAATAACCCTAATAAACCTAATTCTTTCACAGGCCATACAATGACATGTATAATAACGTTCTTCATGCTCTAGCACAAAAATATACTCGTCAGATATACGATGGCAGATCAAATTCATCATGATTGCTATTTTCACTTACTCTTGGCTTTCTAGGGAGATGTTAAAGGATACCTTCGTAGTTGCAGAGCAGAAGGTTCAGCAACTCCTGACATTTTGGCTCTTCAACAAATGGCCTGTGAAATTGCCTCAGGGCTTCAGTACCTTCACAAATATAATTATATTCATAGGTAAGCAGAAGCTTATAAGTATTTCTGGAGCTTATTTTAGACCTCTTTCTTTGTTAGATCTGTGGACTTCTGCTGCCCTCTTTTGGCCTCTTCCTGCAACAATATCCTGATGCTGCCTGAGTGCTTCCGACAGACTCCAGCATCAGTGATTTTGTTGCTGGGGGTGAGCCATTTGCTCAGGAGAAGTTTGGATGCCGGCTAATCGATTTCAAAATCAATTGTTAAACTGCTTTTAATAATGATTTATTTCGGATATACAATATTAAAAATGTGCTGTTTACATTTGTTTCTCATCTTTAGTGACTTGGCTCTTAGAAACTGCCTGCTTACATCGGAAATGACTGTGAAAATTGGTGACTATGGCCTGTCCCACAGCAGGTACAAGGTAAATCACACTTTCACAGTAATAATTGTTATGGTGTGGCAATTGCATCAGGTCTTAATTATAAGCTTGCTAAAGGAATAAAGATTAAAGCTGTATGATGATAAAACAGCTGTGTAGCACAAACACCTATGTGCAGCTCATGAAGCCCAGCTTTTAAAAACAGGTTGTTTTATGTCTGTCAGGATGATTACTTTGTGACATCAGATCAGATTTGGCTGCCACTGCGATGGATCGCCCCAGAACTCATTGATGATGTGCATGGAAACCTACTAGTTGTGGACCAGACCAAAGCCAGCAATGTCTGGTATAAGATGTTTTTTACATCAGGAACTAAACAAAGCCTTTTTTTAACTTAAGTTTACAGGTGTTTTTTTAAATCATGGTAATATATTGCAGACATAAATATGATTGTTGTTCTGCAGGTCACTCGGTGTGACAATCTGGGAGTTGTTTGAACTTGGAAACCAGCCCTACAGACACTATACTGACAGACAAGTGTTACTGTATGTTGTGAAGGAGCAGCAGCTAAAACTACCCAAACCTTTACTGAAGATCCCCCTGTCTGAACGCTGGTGAGTTATTTTAGCATTACCACCGACTAATGACGGTTTTGTTTGTGTGCTCACCTGACACTTTCTTATCCTTATACCATACCCTCAAATAATGATTATTTAGTTTTTTATGATGATAATAATTATAATGATTATATTTTTTTCTATTAATCTTCAGCCACGTTGGACAAATAAAAACAATTACAATTTTTAGAGCTGGTTCATTAATACATGTTGTATCTACTTAAAGGTATGGGACTTGGTCCCATAAACACTATTTATTACCCATTAACCTAGTAGCAGTATTGCATACAGACATTTTAACAGTACTAAGGATATAGCAAATTTAATTAAATTAATGCCACTTTATGTAAAGACTGACATTAAAAAAATATAGAGCATCCCAGGTAAATATTATTGGAGGTGCAGTACATAATAGTTTTCATGTTATTAATACATTGTATTTGTCTTTCTTTTGAAACAGGTATGAAGTGATGCAATTTTGCTGGTTACAGCCGGAGCAGAGGCCTGTAGTGGAAGAAGTTAACTTGTTAATGAACTATCTTTGTGCTAAGGGCACCAGTGAGGCAGAAGAAAGTTTTGAGAAGCGCTGGAACTCTCTTAGACCCTGTATAAACTTTAACAATTTACAGAGAACCCCAGCTATGGAGGTGCCATCATCAACTTCACCCTTTCCACTACTAGAGCACTTTTCCCTAGCTGAAAGTCTCCAGTCTGAGACCGGTGATGAAATACTGACAGTCACTGAGACTAGCCATGGCCTTAATTTTGAGTACAAATGGGAACAGACAAGAGCTGAAGAACCCTATTGTTCCTTATCTGCCAGCGGTCCACTTGGAAGTAGTAACTCACATTATCAAGATATTTACTATCCTATTAGTGGTACGTTGGAAAGTTGCGAGGAGGAAGGCCTGACACTGGGTGTTTCTCCTTCTTATTACCAGTCAGAATACCCAGGAGTAGTTCCGGTGCTAAGTGCACATAGTCCATCTGTCAGCAGTGAATACTACATTCGCATTGAAGAACCTGTAGAGTGCAGTATCAGTCTGGACGAAGGCAGTCTTGAAAATAGCCCAGGTCATGAGGTTATTAGCACGCACGGTAAAAGTAACATAGAAAGTCCAACTGTCGCTCAGACAAAGACAATGGGAGAAGATTGTAACCACAGTGTAAGGGATTCAGATAGTAGTCCAGATATAACCCTTACACAAGAGCCACAACAGATGAAGGATCCATACCATGTGAAATGTAAAGAACAATCGATTCCAAACATCTTACCAAATGACAGAGAAAGACAGCACTGTGAACAACCACCCTCAGGAAGCCAGATGGTTCATTTGACAGAATGCCTGACCTCTGAATCATGTTTAGGAAATGAAAGTGTCTGCCAAACTGGAATACAAGAAACCTTACATAGTATTTCGGTTACAGTAAGCAGCCCAAGTCTGGGACAGTGCGACCCCTATTTTGAGGCCAACGAGTGGACTACTGGGGCATATTATAACATGATAGATAGTTTACAGAAGAATATTTCAAGAGCACACAATATAAGTGTTGAAGTTGGTGAGTTTCTTTTAAGGAGTGCTGGTGATACAGAGGTAGACCATTTTTCTACCGAAAGTGAAAGGAGTAACGTGTCCTCAAATCACTCCAAAAACAACAACACTTTAAATACAGATGAAAGACCATCAAGTAGGGTTGATGACCCCTATCTTGATTTCCACCACTCATCATCTTCATTCCAGTTTCAAAGGTCAAATGCAGTAGCACAAGCACACAACTCTACAAGTAATCCCTTTACTTCAATCAAACAGCATTTATACAAGGCCACTGAAAGCAGTCTCATCAGCTTCCAACAGATGGAGCCCAATTGTACGTCATATATACATCTTTGTTCTGAACGTAGAAAGGAGGAAGAGTCATTTCCGAAAATCCACTTGGCCCAGAAAAATGTTTCCCTTTCAAGTTCCATTGAAGATATTATAGACCATCCTGTCATTGATAACTCCAGTAACAATAATGTTCCTATACCCAGTGCAACAGTAGGGTCTAAAAACCAGCTTAATCCCAGTTGTACCAGCATTAGCCTTATAAATATTGATGACTGCTCTGATGGACACATTACAGACATCACCTGTGAAGTATTTACAGATTCACCCGTCGAGTATGCAGAAGTTGGGGGTATTAGTATTGAACACATACCTGTGCATAGTGAAATTCAAAGCCGAAACATTGACAGTTGTGTAGACCTTGCTTTAAGTAGCAGCCCATGTGAAGCCTTCAATCTAGATGCCTATCATACACCCATCCAGCCCAAATCTCTAGACAGTGGCTATGACACAGAGAATAATGAGTCTCCTGAGTTCGTCTTAAAGGAACTGGAGATTAATCAGTTTCTGAGCACCAGTGTGGAATCAGAATGTGAAATGGTGCTTCAAATGGACCTAGAAGAAAGCATCGATGATGCAGTCATGATCCCCATTACTACTGGTAATTTGAATAAAAAGGAGCAATACAGGGACTCAGCTTATTTTTCAGACTATGATGTAGAAAGTGAAAAAGAAAGTGAAAAGAGCCCTTCTGAGGGAAAACAAGCAACAAACATCCGATTGGAGGATGACATTTTGGAAAAGCAATTTTTAAATGTAAACCCTCTCAGGTCGACAGGAACAGAAGAATGCAGCTGTCCAGTGAGTGAGAGGAAAGATGCAAAACATCTTTCAAGAGGAACAGAGAATGCAGCAAATTTGGCTCTAAGCGCTGAAGAGTTTTGTTTAGAAAGAAACAATATGGAACTTAATCCAGCTTTATCTTATGCTATGGCCCCAGTAATCACAGTGCTGGCACCATTGCCTCCAGAGATGGGGGGTTGTCTGACCAAAGAATCAGCTGGAGAGAATGGCCTTCCTTTAGAATCTGAGCAGCATGAAGAGGAGCCTGTTATAGAGTGCTGCTCCAGCATGGATTCTGAAGGCTCTTCAACAACACAGGAAGCCACAGCCATGGATGATCATCCGTACAGTGCCTCTATGGGTTTGGCTTCTTCACTGGTTCATTTCACTGAGGAGATTAGGAAAAATGTGGAAAGCAAGGACCGTGACAGGAGAGAAGACAATTCAAAATGTCAGACTGATGTGAAAGATAAAAAAAGGAAAGAGGGTAAGGAAACAGCAGAAGTCAAACAAGATAGCTCTCTTAACAATGTTCTACCTGCCTTACCAGAGAACTTGGATTTACCAGCACCACTGGGAAAATGTGAGGAAGCAGAGGAAGACTCCGAAGACACGGATGAGTCTGATGAAGAATTGTGCAGCTACAGTGTGCAGGATCAGAGTGAAGAAAGTGAGGAGGAGTTTTGTACTGTACCTGTGGTGGTTAGTGAACGGACCAGTGCAAGGCACCTTCGTAGCCTCCTCAAAATGCCTTCACTCCTCACACAGTCCTTCTGTGATGAGCTAGAACAGAAGAAGAAAGCAGTCTCCTTTTTCGATGATGTCACAGTGTTTCTTTTCGACCAGGTTAGTTGCTTTGCAGAATTTAATGTTTATGTGTATATAAGTATCTAAGCAAACCAATAAAATATCAAAGCACCACAGTGTTTTAGTAAGATTTACCTGTTCATTTCTCATTTTACCTTTGACCCACCTGAGAAACGATGGTGTATTTTGTCCTAGGACAGCCCCACAGGAGAACTATCAGAATACAAGTTTTGCCAAGAGATGGAATCAAATGAGGACTCTCAAACACAGGAACATGTCAGTACCTCAGAAAACTCTTCAAATGAAAATGTCTTAGAAGAAAGTAAGTAATATTTATATTCATGGTGTATAGAGCTGTATAACATGAAATGCTGTAATTGACTATGTTACTAGACAGAAATGTACTAAATTAGTAAATTCTTTTCATTACATGCCCTTTGAGCTGTACTCAATGGTCTACATCGAAACTCGGCAGCCCCATGGTTCTAGTAATAGCCCTAAATTTCAAACACTGAAAACTTTAGGCCATATTCACCAATGGAAACATCTGTTCATTTATGCAAATATTAAGACAGCTAATCATGTTATACGATGCCAAAAATAATTTAGATATGGATTTTTTATGGGTTAGCATGTTTGCATCGAAGGGCTGGGAATCAAATCTTGATCTGGGAGGAGTTTCCATGTTTTCCTCGTGTTCACGTGGGTTTCCTCTGGTTTCCACAGTCCAAAAACATGGATTCAAGGTAAATTGGCTGCTCTAAATTGCCCCTATATAGTATATATGTGTGTGTCCAGAATGGTTTGGCGCCCAGCCTTTGGTGTATCTGCCAAGCACTCGAAACATTCTCCCCTGGATGGGCATGGGGAACCAACCCATGACCCAAGTATAGGATTAAACAGAAAATAATGAGATGAGCATTTGTCATGATTGTTTAGCATTTCTTTAACTGGTTTCTGGGTTTCACATCAATTTGTCTTAATCAGTATTCACAGTATTCATTAAATAAGTGCAGACGTTGATGCACAATGACACTCCACTACAATTAACATCATTGCTATTAACAGTAATACTCACACCACATACATTAACACTAGGTTTTCTATTAACAAGGTGAGGCCTTTGCAGTATCGAACGACTCACCGCTTTCAACTTTAGAACCTGCTTCGGAGGCAGTCAGTTCACCTTCAGCCTCCCCGGTTAAGCTGTCTGATGAGAAGACAGCAGATCACTGCTCACGCTTCAGTGTTTCCCGCTTCTCTATTACCCAGGTGTCTGATTCAGATATGGTTTCCATGGAAGGTCAGTACATTCCGATCATCAGCAAAAATGCATCTGGAATTAGATCTGTTATACAGTAAGATAATTTTTTCTTATTGAATGACTGATAACTGATCATGCTTCTTTACCCTTTTTTTCATATAGGTGACTGTTCAGATGACATTCAGGAGTGAGAAAAATTCATACTACTACAGAATCACAATCTTCTTTGATTTTTATTATTACTTTTTTATTGTTTTTTTTTTCCAAATATTTTGAACATAGGGTTCTTTGAATCCTTAAGGGGGTTCCCCATGCTGTAATGAAATGCAACCCTTTATTTCAGCACTGAGCCATAGGAAAATAGTCTGGTGTAGATTTTTACAAAGAACATTTAACAGCATAGAACAAGAAATATATATGAAAAATTTTATGAATGCATTAAACAAGTAATATTTAATAATATATAAAATAATTTATTTTCAACATTTAATATCGATGCTCGTCTAGAAGCATTTTTGTTACAGTAGCAGCTTTAATGTACAGGTTACATTGTAGCCGTCCTCGCTGACCTGCAAATTAATTTTTTGATTGGACACATATTTAGCAGTCTTTTTGTTTTTGCTCAGTTGTGTGTTTAAGCATGATTATTCAAACCAAATAACCATCATCCTGTGTCTTAGGGTATCTTGAGTTCTGTCTGGATGATCTTCTGCAATGCTCTGGTGTTAGTAATTATTTCCTTTTATGGCAATCATCTGTTCATTTTACACTTAAAAGTAAGATTAAGGAAATCTATGAAAACACATCTCTCGACAAAGACAGGAATTTTAACTTTCCATGCTCTGCTCCCTTTTTGTGCTGCTAAACATATGAAGTATATGGCAAACATTTAGTACACGCATCTACTGTTAAGTGAAATGTCAGGATTGTTATGTTACATATTTTTACATTGAGCCATTTTGCAGACCCTTTTATCTTACAAGCAACTTACAAGTATTGCAATCTGATTGAAGGAACACAGGGTTGGCCAGAGAGCGTCCCTGGAGCAATGATGGTTAAGGGCATTGCTCAAGGGCCCTCTGGTAACTTCGGTGGACCTGGGCTTTGTACCCACAACCCACAAAAGTTCAACACCTTAACCACTAAAATACCACATAAGGAAAAATGCAAGTCAGTAAACTAACCAGCTGATTTGTAGTATTACCAACACTGATTACCTTGCAGTTTATTAGTATTTATTTATAATAGGTGCATCTTCTTTTTCTCCTGCAATGTCTGACGTTTTCTAGATATAATCCAGTTTGTCATTAGATGGCAGGGAATCAGAGACCAGTAAGTTGGATTAGAGTTCAGTCTATTATTGTGCACAGTGAATTTACTCAAACAAACTACCTACATTTCCTTTACGATTTATTGCGAGTGATACGGTCAATACTGTATTGAGAAAGCTAAGGTTAGTCAGGCATTTACATCATTTTATTTATGGCAGTTGCAGATGTTTTGGGATTGTTTGTCGAAAATGTCTAAATGAGTGTATTTATACTTACAGCATTCTCTTACTAGACAGTTCCTGATGGAAATTAAACTGTTCTGGATGCAAAGTATATCAGAGAATTAAAACCCTGTTAAGAGCCAGTGTTGATTATTAAAGTACATGCTTTATAAATTACATTGTTTTAGGGACATAAGTAACAACTCGTCCTTTTGTTTAAAAATTAGGTAACAACAATTTAGACATTTATTTCACAAAAATGAATCTGCAATGGAAAAGCCTGTTTAAAAACTCTTCTCAACGTTCTCCGACCTATTAATCGTTTGACGTATGATTCACTTCGTTCTGGCCAACATTTTTTTATATTGTTCCTACAGTTCAGTGATGTCTGTGCACATTTGTTTACGCACAGCTTCAGCACCACATATAAACTGGGTTGAGGTATGGACTTTGACTGATCTATTCCAATTTCTTACCTCAGTTCATGAGACATAGTCAGTTGTAGATTTGACAGTGTGCTTCTCCTGTCTCATCAGTTTTGATAAGCTTAAGCTGTGGGATAGATGGACTCACATTTGACTCTCGAATGCTAGTATACAGAGAATTTCATGGTATTCTCATGGACTACAAGATGCCCTGGTCACTTTAGCTCCAAAACAAGCAGAAATCAACATCACTGTTCTTGACAGATGGCATGGTCTGTTGTGCTTATATGCCAAAGCATTGTGGCCAGACATCTCCATTTTGGCCTCGACTGGCCAGAGAAAAGGTTTATTCAGATGTAACTTTGCAAACTCATGCTGTGCTTATATGTTTGTTTTAGAGGCAAGATGCTTTCTCAACTTCAACAAACCATACTTGTTTATTATTCACATTTAATGGTTCTGTCAGGAAGTTGGAACATTTAATTTGCTGACTAAGGCCTGAGTCTGTTTTTGTAATATCTTTAAGCATTAATTGGTCTGACCTTGAGGCAGCAGGAGTTGTTTCTCTGAAATCATTGCTGATGTCATCTCTCCTTGGCATTAACATGCAGCTGGATGCTTTCCCCTCCTCTTATAGAGGAAGTCACACTTACATTTAAATTTGGCCATTTTTGCAGATGCATTTATCCAAAGCGACTTAGTTGCGATCAGAACACAGGGTTGGCCACAGCATCTTTGGAGCAGTAAGGGTTGAGGGTTTTGCTCAAGGACCTACATTGGTAACTTCAGTGGACCTGGGGTTTAAAACCACAACTATTGAATACTATTGACCTAACCACTAAGCTACACCCACCGACACTTCGACACTTGTCGATAATCAATTAATCAAGGGCATAACATGAGGAGAACCTAACAGCAGCTAACTTTTTTTTTAAATATTACTTCAGATTTTTAAATAATTGACAATAAATTTGAAAGGTTGACATTTAAAACATTGAGAGAGGGGCAATTTCTCTTTGTCATGAAATATATGAGATATAAAAGACTTAGTCGTTTATTTAATAAGGAAAATTATTTAATATTTTATACTTGTTGGTGCCAAAAGTATGTGAAGCTTTTTATAGAGTTTGAAGGTAAATTTACAATCAGGTGTTTTGAATGCGAAAGATGCCTTTGGTTGCTTAGACATTATGTTGGGTTCCTTTGTAGCCTCACAAACCATCATAAGCTTTGCTCATTTTTGCTCAGCGATTATTGTTGATCAAAAAGTTATGAGGCAGATAATGATGAGCTGATGGCTAAATAATGGAGATTTTTTTCCTGACATTCTTAGAAATCTCCTTAGTAGGGGAATTGTAAAGCATTTTACAAATCGAAATTCTAAATAAAACAAGACCCAATCACATCCAGTGGGATTGTTTTTCCACTGATGAGAAAATCTGACACTAATTTCACCTTTAGATTGTCCGTATATTTTAAACGTTAACATATTAATGCCTTTATGTGCGTACGGATGATTTAGGAGGGGGGGGGGGATAAAACTGCTTTATTGACATTTCTTTCTTACACTAGGCTGTGTATAAGTGCATATGAATGCCACTGTTTCAGAAGCGGGAACATTCAACAAGTCATTATCAGGTCCTGCCATCTTAATATCACTAATGAAAGAATAAATATGAAATCATACAATATCAAGAAGAATACAATTGATTCAGTTCACCTTATCAATTTTATTAAACATTTGGATGATACAACAAAACACATTCAGGGAAATAACAACATTTTAGTATAAGTTTCATTAATATACTTCTCCAATTTGAGTGAATAACTGTTTAAATAAAAAAGTCAAAATATTTCTGCACTAGTTAAGCAGTTTATTATGAGAGCTTGATTGATTAACAGACCTCCTTTTAATAATCATTTATAAGGAACTGAACTGCTATAACTGCTTTTTTCAGCCTAACCTGTGATATATGTGGCATTTGTAATACTTAAATGACACTTCTGTACAGTTTTAATACTGCATTAACAAATTAGATAATGCAAAAGTCAGTGGCCCGTGTCAAAATCGTTTTGTTGATGTTCTAATCAAAAGTAATCGAACACAACCTTAACAGAAAACCAACTACTGCACATTTTAATGCATAACTGCTTTATAAGTACTGAATTTAATTAGTTTATTTTACTAATGAATAACATCATATGTTTTTTTCTTTGGAAATAGGTCAAAAACTTATTTAAAACTATTTAATTTATTTTAATAATTAATTTAAAGGCAAAAACGTTAAATAATTATCAAAACACGTCATTTAAAGTGGTGGTGCAAACTTTTGCCTAAGGCGGTAGACGGGATTTTTTTTTATTTACTTTTATTAACCATGCTTTGGTAAGATGCTAATTTCAAAAAACTGAATAAATAAATCATTTTAGTAAGTGATCTTGTAATCTTCACTTAATACGAACAGCCTTTAATTTCTGGCAAGATTTCAGAACCTTATTTTAGCAGATTAGGTTTGAGTGCCTTTGTTATTAAGTGGATGCTAGAATGTTTCATCGGATGAATAATAAAGATTAGATCTTTAGTAAAGCTAAAGATTATTTGGATCCTAAAACTCAGTCTCCACTAATAAGATGATGCAGATTGTCCTGTTAAAGTTGTACAGATGTTTCTAATCATTTCCAGTAGTTTATACGTACTGTATGTTCTACAGAAACTGTAACTAATGAGTTGCTAGATTTTTAAAGTTTCTTTTGTTAAACATCAGCTTTGTCCTTTTTTAGATCCTGTAGACCCAGTTTATTGTGCGAAATACTGACTGAAGCGGGGTATTGAAGCAGAAACAGCAGTTTAGAGGAAAACAGGACTGATTATCCATCAAACCAGTGGGAGGGTCAATATGTGGACCTGACACGATTTCTGTGGTATCGACCTGACACGAAATATTTACTACACGTTTTATGGTGAAACTTCTTTCGATGTACAGTGTGTACGGTTCTTGGTGTTATTATATGTACAAATGTTATCCACATCATAACACCACGTGACTTAATTTCACATCTAATGCTACGCTAATGTTTTTGGACATCAGTGGTTCATGAACCTCTATGAGAGTTTTTGACTTTTAATAACTGGTTATTTATTCACTCATTAATTTATTTTTGAAATGGAACAGATGAGCAGTGGGCTGGTTTGTCAGGGTGATGACTTATGCTCAAAGGTTAGCGATTTACTAAAGATAATAGATACAACAGTCACTTTCACGCCCCAGTAAAATGCATTCTATTTGAGAGTTTCACATTAAATAGCAGTAAATGAATGTGCATAAGACTAGAAAGTTACATTTCATGTTGCACTTCAAATCATTCGTGCACAGGTTCCATTTATACTAAACACACCCGTTGCTGTTATGTTAAGAGTGAGCATCTCAACAGCATCCCATCTTATTCCACTTAATTCACTGGGGGGGGTCATTCCCCATGGGGAGAACATTTTGGGTGCTGGACAGACATACACCAAGGACAGGGCCTGTCTAGGGCACCTCTCCTATCGCTGGGCGGACACACACACACAGAGACACACACTATATAGAGACAATTTAAAGCAGCCGATTTACTTTGAATCCATGTTTTCGGACTGTGGGAGTAAACCAGAAAACCTGGAGGAAATTCACACGGACACAGGGAGAACATGGAAGCTCCACCCAGATTGGGATTCGAACCTGTATCCCCAAAGTTGACAGGCGGATGTGCTAACCACTACCACACCGTGCCACCATTTTAACAACTACGAAACGTAATTTTTTATTATTACAGTGTGTTTGCTCCTGCACCTGTAGTTACAGTAAAGATACTGTTTAAATGTTCCCAACCCATGTCGAGTGTAATGTTCTTTAAAATAAACCAAACTGTTCACTTGACATTGTGCTGGATATTTCATGGTGCCTCTTTTCATATTTGTGTGTAGACTTTCACATATGCAGTTCTTTTGCAAAGTGTTTTGTTTTCTCATGTCATTACACATGTATCCCTGTTACTACCCATGTTCTAGATTTCTTGCATCTTCCAATCTTGAAAAAAAGAATGATAAATTTAAAAAAAATACTCATTGAATGTGTAGGTCTTTAAAACACTTTTTTTTTCTCGGTACAAAAGATGAAAATATTAGAGAGTGATTAACAAAAAAGAGAATTTAAATACAACTTTTTTTTCTACTTTTTTACATTAAGGTATTGCAGAACAACTAATTATAAGTTTTAAGTTTAGCACTTCAGTAACTTCTGAGTAGTTCGATTTAATTTAAATTGAATCTGAATTGCTGCAGGGTGTGACTGCTTTAAGTTAAAAACATGCTTAACGTTAAGAAAGTTTCGAACATCGCTGAAGTAAGCACAGAATGTTCCGCCATTCGAAGACGTTTATTAAGTATTTTAAAACTTTTTGGTGATAACTTTTCACATGTATATTAATATTTAGTCTTGTTAGTCTGGATTTTAGGAGGCTGCGCTAATATGAGGGGGAAAGGGATCGAGATTGGAATGATCAGCTGAACAGCAATAAATTATTTTGTTCTGTAATTAAATAAAAAGCAACTGAAAACTTAAGAATTAAGACAAAATATTAAAATCAATGATGCCTTTCAACTGTAAAGGCACAAATGCATAAGTGGTGCTCATTGCATGTGAAGTACATATACAAATTTCTCTAGCCAGCTACACTGAAAATGATTTTGTTTTTAATTTTATAGAACGGTGCAACGTGTCCACAGTATTCAAGCTGAGCTCAAGCCTTGCTCAGTTACAGTTAATTTGCAACAGCATCGAATAGATATGATTCAAAAACCTTAATGATCTGCAGACTGAAGGTGGAAAAAAAAAAAATCACAAATTGTGGTTTATCTTTTACATTGTATCTTATGTTAAAGCTATAATTTTACTGATCAAACAGCTAAAGATAAAGAAAAAAAAACACTTAATGAACTATGGAAATTAAAGAAAGTAAAGAATAAAATACTAATCACATAAAAACGTTATCCCAGTAGATATCACTTTAGCACTTTTCAGGTTTTCTGTTGAAACCGTAAACCAACACATAACTGTATAATCAGCAATGAGCTGAAACCATAAAGAACATCGAGCCACAAAAAAAAACATCCCCACAAATGCATTTCTTTAATTTTGCCTCAGTGACTTCAGGTTAAAGGTCTCTTCCAAAGAATCAATATTAAAAAAATCTGAAGGAATAGATGCTTAATCTTTAGAGACCAAAGCTTTCATGACTATAACTTGACCTAAGTTTCAAGAACCTGGCAGCGTGTGCTCTGCACCAACCAGAGAACAGAGAAGGTGGTAGAAAGCAGGTCATACACAGGCAACCCTAATAGTAGAGTGGAAGGGTGTGGTCATCCATCATGCTCGATCTGAGGTAAGCCTCCAGGGATCGGTCACTGGAACAAGAGGGGTTCAACAAACATCATGAAACAGTGCAGTGTTGCAGTCATGAGCTCTTACAGACAACAGTATCACTACAGGACAGACTGCAGATTAGAGGATCCATTTAATAAGAAGCTCTAATTTCATGTGACGGTTTTAGAACATACTGCTGAAAGGCTTACAGCGACTCATTTGACATATACTTATGAACAACGTTACTGAGTTCTAGGAACGGAGTTCTAGCAGACATGCAAATGGAACAGGACATCGTTGACTATGTGCTTGTGTTTAATTGGTTAGCAGAAGAAGGCATGCATTAGAGTCTGATTGTGTGTTACCTCCAGTGCCAACACATTGCCTCCACGAAAACACCACTTCCTGGCAACCAATGACCTGTCTGATTGGCTTGTACAAATTACAGCACAGAGAGAAGGAACCAACCAGAGAGGCCGGTGACAGAATGAAAAAAGGAAAAGAAGGAAACAAAAAGCTGTGAAGCCCCACCACCCTTATTCAACCCAAACAACCAAAAGAAGCAGAGAGGACATGAGCAGAGAGGCAGGACATGATTGGTTGGCTGAGCAGCAATGGAAGCGTGTGACTTACGGAGGTCCTGCACTCTCAGAACCGGGACAATTCAGGACCCAAACTGGAAGGTAAAAAGAGTCCAGTGGTTTGTACCGGAGCTTAGCTCTGCCTATAATCATGCATGGTTACATATCCATGTTGGGTTGGTTTGATATTTTTTTTTTATGATTGTGGAAGAGAACTTGTGGCATGACATGTTTGGAGTTTTTTGCACTGGGTCAGATGGATGAGACATTCCAACCGTAAGCTCTATGTGAGTGAACAAACCTTTAGAATGATGATCAGTTCAAAATATAGTGTGAAATGAAGTCTGCCCATAGCAGTCTACAGCTGCCCAATTTAATAAAGGCTTTAAAACCTAAAGGCTGTATAGCATAGTACAAAACACATTTCATTCACGTCATCTATTAAATCACACCACTGTTAATAATAAAATCATTGACCAAATGTGACAATGTTAAAGAGAACAAACTTACAGTTAGACAGTCAAAGTGCATCACAAGGTAATAACAGTACATTCAGACTGTAATGTGAACTAACACAGCATGAGGCATTACCAGCAAACATCCAGCATGACGTTTATTTCAAATTTGTACCCAAATATTAGTAATGAAAAGAAATGTTCTGATTGGGTGCACTTTGATTATCAATTATCTTATATATTGCATCTTTTTAAATACTGAAAAATAACTGTACACAGTATGTGACTGCTGCAACCATCACCCACACCTACACAACCTCCCATACACGACCTACCGACAATCACCCACCCCTACACAACCACCCATACACCCAGCAACCAGCGCCACACACACACTCGCACTCACCGACAATCACCCACATCCACCCACCCACAATTAACCCCCCCCCCCCATGCGCTCACACACACACACATATTACCTAAAGGAACTTTGATGACACTGCATTTTCATTTCTGCTGCTTTAAAGCTAAGGTTTTGGAATGCCTGACAAACATTTTTCTCATTCGTCCCACATTTTATTTTATGTGTACATTATTGTACACATAATTGTGCGTGTGTAATTGTTTGCAAAGTTAAACAAATGCTAATCAGAACATGTAACTGAATACATAAAGACAGTAATAGATAGATTAGATGAAAAACTTTATTAATTCAAAAGAGAAATTTAATAGAGCTATTTACGTTATACTTATGTATAAAATATGTTGGCGAAACAATGCTTTTGCAATATTATTCAGAAAACCACTTTTGGGAGTCATGTGCTGAACCAGTTATTGTTTCAAAATATTATCTATTAATATTCAGGATTTCAGTTTTACCAAAAACAACACAGCAGGACACTGATCACGGCACAGAAAATGTCTGAGTTTTAATCTCTCAGAGAAGTTCTTTACTCACATGGTAGATAATTTTCTGTGCTGCAGTAGAATTAGGTTTATTTAGAAGTTCAAGACAGTCACAAATTATACAGTTGTGAGGAAGTTAGTGTCTTCAATTAACCTATTTTAGAAGGTCTCTGGAATGGAACCCACTTAAGCAAAGGAAAAACATATAGACTTCTCACGGAAAGACCCTGTTTGTCCCAACCGGCAATCAAACCCGGGACCTTGCTGTGAGTCAGAAGTGCTAATTTGGGTTTGTGTTATTACTTGTTGAACTATTTTGAGTAGACACTGCCTTGGTGTTTCTGTGTCACTGCAAACACTTAGAAAGTGAACATTATCCTGTGGCCACTAATGAAAGACCAGAGAGTGACACCAACCACAAAAACAGATGAGCTTTCTTTTTTTTTCATCTACAAAGTGGAACAATAATGTCGCTGTGTATAATAGAGTGGACAGAGAGAGACCAGCATGCTGGTGTGTGCCACTAATAGTATTGAGAATGATCCCCAACCCAACCTGCATTTCAGAGTCCTGACTTTTGGACAGGGTAATAGCATATGAAGAGAAACAAATGGACTACAGCATGTAATTACTAAACTACAAAATACACCGACATGGGAAGTAAATAAAATAAGCAACAGGCAACAAAGAGGTGGGTTTATGCTATGGCTGGTTTGTATATGTATTGTCAGTCATGCAACAGTACTGTAATAGAATTATTGTAATGTTTCAACCTGCTTCAGACACACACACGCACTCACACAGACATTGCATAAATTTATGAGAGCTTAAATTAACATGCTCAATTTGATCAAGTTTTTATTAATATATAGATATATTTATGTATTTATACTTTCTGTAAAAAGTCACAATACATTCAAGGTCACCATGTTTCTGAAGTTCCTTCATAGCATGCATTTAGTGATGGAATTTCTTTCCGTACACGGATATCTGTGTATTGGTACTTGATTTACAAGGTGAAAGAAAAGCATTTTTGAAATAAGACAAAACAACAGTGCACAGTAGGGGACCCTACACCACAGCTTCAGAGAATGTCAACTAAACATTTCGGAACAGAAGTGTGAATTACAGAAATGGAATTCTGAACTGTTTGAGAGTTTGAGTTAGTGCTTCGTTTCAGAGAAATGGTTTTGCAAATGGAGAGTTCCTCTCACAATTTTTTTTTTGGGGGGGGGGGGGGGGGGGGGGGCCCCCCCCCCCCCCCCCCCCCCCCCCCCCCCCCCCCCCCCCCCCCCCCCCCCCCCCCCCCCCCCCCCCCCCCCCCCCCCCCCCCCCCCCCCCCCCCCCCCGTGCATAAGACACGGCGGAAGTACAAAATGTTTTACAAAACCAGAACACACTGCACAGCTAAACCACAAAAATACATGGCTCACAAATGAGCAAAGGTTTTAGTAGCGCTAGTCCACAGCGTTAAGAAAAGGATAGTAGGCATGTGTCTTTTTTATGGAAGGAGAGCTACTTCAAAACAGCAACACTGCTTTTGGCACTTTACATGACGATGTCCTTTAACAAAAGTAATCATCATCATCATCATCATCATCATCATCAAAACACAACAGTTGTAGAACTTGTGCACATGCATGGGAGAGGAGTCCATTTGGAGAAGTCAGTCCACGGTGGCAGCGAGCATGGCGAAGAGCAGCTCAGTGTCTGTAAAGGTGCGAGGCAAGCAGATGGAGTGCCCTCTGGCTCTCTCTGTCAGAGTCCCCCCTGACCCACCACACACCACCGGCACTATGGCCCCCGGCGCAACGCGGAGGGGAGGAAGAGAGGACAGAAAGGAGGGATGAGAGCGGCTTTCTTCCACTGAAGGACGGGTGCGTGGAGGCACGGCTTAGGATTGTTTTGAGGGGTAGGGGATGCTAGGGGTGAAAATTGGGGAGGAAGGGGTGCAACCCCTGTGCTATCCAGAGTTGTGCCTGTGTCTGAAAGCCTGTCTGTGCTCACACTGTCGAAATCAATTTGCCATCGGAACTGTGGAACAAAGAGAGAAGGAAGCTTGCCAGGTCGGACGCACTTAGAAAGAAATGGAGAAAAGACAAGACAGCCAGAAGAGGAGGAGGAGGAGGAGAAGGAGGAGGAGGAGGAAGAGGAGTAGGAGGAGGAGGGAAGAAGTGACTTTGAGGGGTAGACAAGAGAGGAGCACTGTTCGAAAATTCAAATAACAGGAGCTTTAAAGTCTTACTGGGACTGGATGACAAGGCTCGGTAGTCTCATGCTTTGGGTTGAAAAGAGAAAGCTAGAACACAGTCCTTTCTTTTAGTGAGACGTTTCAGTCAAAGCTAATCTCTATCACTCAATGGCTTTGAACACTAGTGGTACAGCTTAGATGTACAGACCTAGAGAAAGGGAGTTCAGGGCACACAGGATATGCAAAATAAGGTCAGAAATGATGCATCGCACATGCTGATGATGCTTCTCTCAGCCCTCAAACCCACCGGCTCATTCACACATTCACAACACAGATGGGGCAAACCGCCAGCATTCCCCAGACCAAACACACCGGACAGTGTGCAACCAAAAGTATTTCAAATTAAAGGTTATTTCCACTTCACAAGTGCTATTCATCACAGCTACAACATGCAAACGAGCCAAGGCTTGGCAGCATCAACATACAGTAATAATAATAGCACGAACAAAAACACCTGCACAATTCTAACCTAATCTCTATCGCATCCAGAGCAGGAGTCAAATTTTCAAATAAAAAGCAATGTAGTGTAAACTCCAGGAGGCTGTAAATGCTAAAAACTGTAGACTTTAATATTTTTACCTCTATAGATTTAAGCCAAGAACATTGTAAAGCTGCTTTTAGACAATATAGCCATATAAAGAGACATTAAATTAAATAAACTCAGGTCCATACTGCAAATGCAACTGAAACAAAGGTGGCTATTCAAAGTAATTGACATTGGACCAGAAGGTCATTCAAACTATTTATTTCAAGCTGTGACAGCCAATCACTTGAATTGGAATTATGCATGAAGTATTATATAAATATATATATATATATATATATATATATATATATATATATATATATATATATATATATATATATATATATATATATATATATATATATACATATATACATATATATATATATACATATACATATGTGTGTGTGTGTGTGTGTGTAATAGTTAAAATTAATTGTTCTTCATTCATTTTAGTACTAGATGCCAGGAACTTACAAACTACTGTACAGGTGTCCATACTATAATAAGGTCTGCGCAAATGGTTCAATATTCTGGTATCTACAACAAAAAACTTTATATTCATAAAGCATTTTCTGTTCAGACCAGGATATAATGAGTATGAAAAAAAGGTATGCGAATTCTAAACCATGCTAGAAATCCAAGGCAATTTTGCTGCATGCAGTGTTTTCATTATGTCAGTTAAAACTATGTCAAGCTGAAAAAGCAAATAATGCCTATTGGATGTGGTTTTTTATCCTTATATCACATTTTATTTGGTACTTACTATGAATGTGATACAGGTTTTCACTGAATGTGTAAGAATGCAGTTTGTAAACCATTAAAACAGTGGAAAATACCAACTAGACTGTAAATTAAAATCTATTTTCAGTGTAACTTAGTCTAAAGTTTCTTACATTCCAACGTAAGACTAGGTGAGTTAAATTCTTATCAATAGTCTCACACACAAAGATGCAGTGGATAGAGATTAGGTTCAAAATGCGTTAGTTCTTTTTATTTTCTACACTGAACACATACATTACTCTACATTCAATCTTACCTTGTGGCAAAATGACTATCATAATCCTCAATCGCTGGCTGTAATGTGTAAAAACAAAACATTTCAAAGCTACCCTCCAGTGCATGGATTAGAAGCCAGTGAGAGTGGCATCACTAAAAAAGCATTAGGGGAGGAAAAAAAACATGCGAGAATCCTATGCACCAGTAGATGGCGACAGTAAGCTTCCAAGTTTAGGTAAAAGAATTTTATTTAAAAGCATTGCATTTCAGATTGAAGCAAAGAAGGTGTAAGTAAATTTTGCAAAGAAATCAATTGGGTGCAAGCATGCAAGTGTCCATGTGTGTTTATGGATGTACCTGTGTGAAGCCAGCCATGCTGTAGGGCCGCGGGCGATTCTGTGTAAGGCTCTGAGCCAGAAGACGGGCGGTCAGACCATAGTCAGGCATAGGCAGAGACGTGTCGTCTCTCTCCAGCAGGTTTCCTGTGCTGCTACTCTTCCCGTGATGCAGGCTGGAGGAAAGTGCAAAATCAGCCCACACTACTTAAGCCCATAGATGATGCGTTGAAGACTACCCATCACCCATTTGAATAAGTGAAAAGATTACGCTTTCAATTTCTCAGCTGGAAAAAAAGTGCTCTTTATAACCCAAGACCTAAGATTTGCAGTGAGATAGAACACCCAAGAAAAGATCCCAAGTGACCTGAGAATAAACATCAAGCCTCACACACTTGGCCCATATTGGAAATTTAGGAAACTTACTTCAATCTAATTTATTAGATCTAATGAAATAATTTAATCATTTAGATGTTAAAGTGCTGAAAACCCTCATTTTCATTGTTGATGTACAGAGGGTAGTTGGCTTAAGCATTACACATGGTACTTACTTTACTCTTAGCTTGTCACCATCACTGTCAGGCACCACTCTTGTGTAGGAGAAAGGAAACCAGCCTCGCCTAAAAAAAATGTACTACAGTATGTAATTGTAAAACTACAAATTCCATCTATATGGTAAGTTGAGAAAATAGACAATAGAGCAAGAAGGAGGCATGTCCAAAACTCTGGTACTTTACCAGGAGCAATATGGTATTTCCAAGCTAACCTATAACACCTGCTATTATATATTATAATTAGTAGTTCACTGTACTGACCTTCATGTATTTATTAAATTTCTTCTTTTTTTTGTTTTATTGTGGGGGTACCCAAGGTAACTTGTACAGAAGTATGTATTTTCCATAGTACAATACAAAACAGACATTTATGGTAAACTCAGAAGATATTTTGTTAAGGGTTACGACTAAACATGAAATCTTACATCTTGTTCTTCTCATTCTCTCCATAGTGCCATCCATCACGAGCTTCAGGAACCAGGAGTGTAATGATGTCACCTTCAGTAAAGCTGAGCAGTGTGCTGTTATCACCAGCAGCATGCGAGAAGATGGCCTGCACACGAGAGCGTCCATTTTTTTCCAGCCCCGCCGCCATGGAGCTGGACCTTGGCAGAGTCCGTGTCTCACCTAGAAAAGAGGTGATCTTTTTTATTTTCATATCTTTACATAAGTAAAGGTACTGTAACAACACCATGGGTTACATTATGAGAAAAAGATAATGTACTGCTTTTTTATCCAGCTGTGACATTATTGACAGTCGTTCATGCCAGTAATCTGACCTCACATCTTCATATTCGTATCAATGCGTAAAACATGCAGACATGGTTACAAATTTTTTAAATAATGTACTATTACTGAAACACAGATTCATATAAATAGGGAGCCATCTCCCAATGAGTACAAAGCCCATATCCCATTGCTTAGAGATCAATGTAGAGATCCCCTGTTACATGTGACATGTGATCCTGTTACAATGAAACACGTGATTGATTGAGTTACCTCAAATTCAACTGCTAATTCTAGAAGTCACACACGCTCGCAACTTACAAATGTTTAAAATCACAAATCATTTTTTTATGACAGACAACCAAGTATAATTTTCCTAGTCTATTTCTTTTGATCATGTTTCTTTTTATCTACTTTCAGTACTTGTGTGAATATTTGCTGTTTCATGTTGGATTTATGCGAAAATAAGCATGTAAAAAGCAAAAGAGTGCCATTGTAAATCCAGGTTGTGAATGAAATTTGCTGAAGTTGATTATTTGGAAGTGGTGTAGATAATAGGTGTAGTCATCTGCACTTTGCATTATTTTCGCATAAAACCCTACCTCAGTAAATACATTTGATTATTATATTGTATGCCCATTTATTGTATATATGTTAAATGTGAATTTTACGTATAAAGTGAGAGAGAAAAGGTATTATGATTCTACTACATGTCCAAGAATGTATAGTTAAATTGACATAAAACAAATCCTTATCACCATCCTTATCCTAATTAATAGGGCTGTGCTTGGACAGAGGCTTGGTTTCGTACCCACGGGCGTCTTGTTCTTGGTGGGCTGGGGTCTGCGAACAGGCAGTGTATTGGAGTAAACCTCGCTGACCTGCCTCTGTGGCTGTGACTGTGACTGAGGCTGTGGGGAGGCAGGTCTTCCCTGGGACCCACCACCTTCAGCCCAGTACTCCTCCCCCTGCAAACCTGTGGTACCATTGACCAGAGACATGCCGTCAGGACCCATCATTCTCTGTAATCACAAAAATACAGATATTAAGATATTTTTATTAATGTTTTGCCATATCATTTATATAGCTCTTCTAAGTTGAAAGCAAATGATAAAAAATTACAAATTGCTTCCTGCACAGAATGATTATAATAATATACATAAAAAAACTATAAAAACGAAGGAAGTGGGAGTTCCTACTTTTGTACCACAGATAAATTTTCCTCCTACATTGTGCACGTGTGCTGCTTTGCTTTTTACACATTGCCAGTAAAAAGGTTTGGGATCGGCCATAAGAATTTCTCAAGTATAATGTGATGTTTTTAACATGTAATATAAATTACATTTCTAATTGACAAAGTATTTGAATTGTAATGTTTTTTTTTAGTGTAAAGATACAATTTCGAACAAGAAACCATCCTTTACCATCTTTGCCCTGCTATTTAATCATTACTAGGAGCTACAAATTTACTATATAGCATCAGCAATAAAGAAAAAAGATGGCCAGTAGCCAACCTCACTGTTATTCGTGTCATCAGATGCTTCAGCAAGACTACCCTTGACATTAATAACAGTTACATAGAAACTGATCAATTATTAAGTATGCACTTTGTAACTTAATATATCTTAGATATTAAAATTTGCACACTGTGATCTGCTTCTACAATATGCTCTGAAGAATCAGTGTTTATATGCTTCATCATCAGCACTATAGTTTTTTATAATGTGGCCAGTTCTTCCCTCTGCCAGGATTACCGGGTAATGACTTAATTTTCACATCTTATTGGTCTAATTCTTCTTTTTCTCTCAAAGACTAACAAATAATACAAAGAACTATAACACTGTGCTTTTGATTTATACAATGCATTTCCTTTTGTAATTGGTGTTTGTTTGTGATGTTTTGATTCATATATGTACTCAGATATATAAAATATATATAATACATTTATCACGTCGATGTGCATAACTAGCACTCACCCCCTGGTGGCTCAAGCTCATTAAGGCTGCTAACTCATTGGGCACTGGTAGTGGCTGAGCTCCAGGGATAGGATCAGAGATTACCAGGTTCCCCTTGGAAGAGTGCAGGGGGCTAGAAAGGAGGGGGTTCGAGCCAGAGACCATCTGCTGGACCAGCAACATGGCCCTTTCTGGGAGTTTATTGGGGTCTGAGCAGGCCTGCTGCCACACTGGGATCTTCTGGGTTAGCAAGTCCTTACCCTAAAAATAATCAAGGTAAGAATTAGGCATGTACAAACATCGAATGTCAGAGTAAGAAATGCTGAGTTTTGTTAAGCACATGAAAACAAGAAACATTAAGTTAAAATATAATCTGAATTTTCTTGTGAAAAACAGAGACAATTTTAGTAATTACAAAAAAAATATATATTTAGGAAGTAGAAGGTTCTCATTTTTTCCATGAATGGAGGTCGACTGTTCTAATACATGATGCGTTTCTCTCGATTAAATATGGGTAACAACTTAACAACTTCTCTGTTAATAAACGAAATGTAACAATAACACATTTGTAAGATATTTTATAATTTCACATGAATTTTGTCTCAAACTCTAGTTTTTATTGTCCAGGTTTCCTACACTTAAAAAAGTGTAAAAAAATAAATAAATAAAAAAAAGATTTCTTTCCAATACTGCATTTTGTTCTATTAAAAGATCTTCATCCTCCAGTCTCTCTTTTCTTTTTTGCAATCCTCATTGTATAATTATGACATCTTTCAGTTCCATTAATAGTTCTAGAACCATCTATTAGTTAAGTTAGCATATCTTTAGCAGATCTGTTTTTGATATTTTCTTTAGACAGGGGGTATCCTACGCTGGAAGTGTAGTAGCTTTTTTGTTTGTCCTTAGTATCACTTCTACATTACACATTTCCAGATCATCTTATAGTAGATAATTGTTCGTCTGTCCTTTTTTGTAATGAGTGTTGGCAATCTGGTTGTATGAAGTTTGTTGTTTTTTGGTTTCAATCTTGTTTTTGAGTTCATGTTTTTAAACAGAATTTTCCGATTTTTTATTTTTCACTTTCACACACACATCTTGAATGCAGGTCTTCACATCAGTTCGAACTATGACATAAACATTTTGCTCCTCATTGGAATCTTTTGTTAAGGCATAAATCTGAACCACCATAACGTCAAACAGCAGTGAAGGAAAACGCACTGATATCAATCATTTACCGCACTGTATTCTATAACGGTCTTCTTTATATTTCTCTTGACTGAAAAAGCTGATCTATTAATTTAGTGTTCATGACTTGAGTAGTAGACACATTGTTCACTTTAGTAATGGATTACAGTCTGGTCCATTTTAGTTCTCATTACAAGGATGGTGATTTATAGAAGTACACTTTTCAACTCCACAATTTCCAGAGTGCCATGATTCATACTTTAAACATTTCCACTTTAATGGTGGTTTAGTTTTTACAGCTTTAAATTCTCTTTATCAGTTTTTCAACTTGCATCCAAAAGGCTGTAACCTAGAGAAGTCATACATACAAGCTTTAATTAGAGGAATCCTCCATGTTTCCATAGTAACAGGTTGAATGCTTCATGACCCAAGGGTCCACTCTTCTGGCACTATAATCGACAGTCATTCTGTTGTTCAAATCCATTTAGTTTTTATGGTAGAGCACAGAAGTGGTTTACCATTGCCATATTTTTCATAGCTGAACTGATGCTGGCTTTGTCAACTCTGTGATAATTAACTTCTCACTTCGTGCTGTTACTGATACCCAATATAATTAGTTTGTTATGTCTTCTAAGACATTTTTATCTTTGGGAGAAATTTTGGGAGAAAATTTGCAATCCTGCCATGCAAATATTTCTTTGTCAGTATTCTCCTGATGGTGGATTTCTCATCTTATATGATTATCTTCTGCTTAATCCTCTACTGTTGTCACAGGAAGGAAGCAAAATGTTTCTCAATGCTCATCCAGGGAAAAATATTTTGGGTGCTGCGCAGATAACCACGGGATAGAACGCCAATCCATTGCTGGGCACACACTCACACAGAAACACACTCTATATAGAAGCAATTTAGATGGAGGCGATTAAGAGCAGCTAATTAACCTTAAATCTATGTTTTTGGACTGTGAGAGGGGAGAGAACATGGACATGGGGAGAACATGGAAACTCCAGGCAGATCAGGATTCAAACCTGAATCCCAGGACTGGGACAAATGTAGAAAAGCACATTTAGATTTACAATTGTGACATGAAAAACGCATGAGCTAAAATGTCTAATCCATAACACCAGAGTATTTTAAAATCATTTGAAGTAAAAACTGCATGCATTCTTTCACCACTGATCAATTAAATTTGCAATTTTATGTTATGTAAGTGAAATATTTGCATGCTCGAGCTGAAGTCTTAAAGGTGTTGGTAATAATGACAAGGCCTCTGTTTCTCCTCACCTCTCTTTTCTCTACTGCAACATGCTGCAGCGTGGGCGAAGAACCTGCCTCTGTACCATCCACCCACCATAATGACTCACTCTCACTCGCTCTATTCCTTTACTCCCTGCCTCCCTCCACACACACACACACACACACACACACACACACACACACCGATCATGCCCTTTTCAAACTCTTCCCACACATGTTCTCATAGTGCTACAGGACTGGTTGTAAGGCATCGCTCACTCTGTCTCTGTCTGTCTGTCTCACTCTGTGTGTGTCTGTCTCTTTCTCTCTCTTTGGCTGTCCGCCTGTTTCTTTCTTTCTGTGTCTCTGTCTGTTTGTCTCTTTCTGTGCGTGTGTGTGTCCGAGTATTTTTCTAGTTGTCTGTCCGACTCTTTTTCTTGTTGTCTGGCTGTCGGTCTGTCTCTTTTTGTGTGTTTGTGTATGTGTCTGGCTGTATATCTGTCTCTTTCTGTGTGTTTGTGTATGTGTTTTTCTGTCTGTCTCTTTCTGTGTATTTGTGTATGTGTTTGTCTGTCTGTCTCATTCTGTGTGTGTGTTTGTCTGTCTCGTTCTGTGTATGTCTGTCTCTTTATGTGTGTGTGTGTGTGTGTGTGTCTCTCTCTCTTTCTGTGTGTGTGTGTGTATGTGTGTGTGTCTGTTTCTAACTTTATCTGTCTCTTTCTTTCTGTGTGTTTTATGTGTATGTGTGTGTCGGTCTGCATCTAACTTCATATACCTCTCTCTTTCTGTGTGTGTGTGTTTGTCTGTCTCCTTCTCTGTATGTGCCTGTGTCTAACTTTTTCTCTCTGTCTGTCTCTTTCTGTGTGTTTTTGTGTGTGTGTCTGTCTGTCTCTCTGTCTCTAACGTTATCTGTCTGTCACTTTCTGTGTGTGTCTGTCTGTATGTCACTTTCTGTGTGTGTCTGTCTGTATGTCACTTTCTGTGTGTGTCTGTCTGTATGTCACTTTCTGTGTGTGTCTGTCTGTATGTCACTTTCTGTGTGTGTCTGTCTGTATGTCACTTTCTGTGTGTGTCTGTCTGTATGTCACTTTCTGTGTGTGTCTGTCTGTATGTCACTTTCTGTCTGTCTGTATGTCACTTTCTGTGTGTGTATGTGTTCATTTCTCTTTCTGTCTGTCTGTCTTAAACCATGTGCCTCACCCACATTCAGAAGCAGCAGACTACACACAAATCAGGCATAATTGCATTATCTGGTCTACTGCAGCATAGAAATGTGCAGTGAGACAGTGAGAGCAAAGTCTTTCCAAAACACAAACAGTTTAAACGTCAGTGTACATTTTTAGATTTTTGTTGTTTTTTATTAAAAACGGTCTCGATTTTATAAACAACTTTATGTACAAAACCAAGACAAGCAATGAAAAAAAAAGTAAAGACAAATGCAGCTTTGAGCAAAATGCTGCAGGAATAAGCTCAGGGAATTGCCATGGCAACTAATAAGATTCTCCTCTAAAGCATTTGAGTTCTAGACAGTTCGTTTGTAGATTTTAACAGACTATCAACACCCTGATATTAAGAGACTGGAGCACACTGTATTAGAGGTATAGTGAAATGCTGTAGTGATTTTCTTTAAAATTGCAAAATCCTCACTATTACCCCTGCACTTCCTTCTGTAAATGTAAACTTAGTACTTGAGAACATTGTGGCAATAGAAAATTCTTTGGTATATAAGTGTTGTTGTTATTTTGCCAGATTATTAGCAAAACGTAAAAAAATAACCTCAAATTAAATATCTTTCCACAAAGAACTAGAAATGGACTGATTACCTTATAGTTTATAGTTCTACTACATACTGTAGTCCATCTGTTTCTCTACATATTTTGTTAGCCTGCTTTACTATGGTCTCTGATTATCAGGACCCCTAGTGGTTAGCACGTTCGCCTCTCAGCACTAGGGATTCCCGGTTTGAATCCCCATCTGGGTGGAGTTTCCATGTTCTCCCCGTGTCTGCGTGGGTTTCCTCCAGGTTCTCCGGTTTTCTCCCACAGTCCAAAAACATGGATCAAGTCAACTGAATTTTCCAAATTGCCCTATAGAGTGTGTGCCCAGCGATGGATTGGCGTCCTGTCCTGGGTGTATCTGCCCAGTCCCCAAAACTTTCTCCCCTGGATGGGCATAAGGAACTCCCCTGCGACCCTAATATAGGATAAAGCGGAAGATAATGGATGGATGGATTTTATAAACTGCGTTCTGTGATTTGGCCACTAGATGGCATTTAATTGTTAGAGACACCAGAAACATGATCAGTGTTTTTTTTTTTTATTTTAATTTTTTTTATTAAACCATTTTTTATGTAGCAAAAGTCTAGTTTATTAATGATTTTGTTTTCAATAAATGCATTTATTAAAGATTTTATTTCAATTAAAAATATATATATTTTTAGTATATAATTTTTATTATAGTGTGTTTGTAAGTGGTTTATAAAAGCAATAAGCACTTGAGGTTGTGTTTTCATTCTTTCATTATCTAGGCTCTAGGGTCACGGGACTGGGAGGTGGAATCCCTATGTCCATACAGGGGAGAACGTTTTAGGTGCTGTAAAGATACACCCAGGACAGGAAACAAATCCATCACTGGGCGCACACGCACGCATGCATGCATGCACACACACACAATGGGGCAATTTTGAGCATTCAATTTACCTTAAATCCATGTTTGTGGACCGTGGGAGAAAAACAGAGAACTCGGCGGTAACCCACTCGGACACATTATTAGGAAAGAGGAGTAACTGTACTCCGCTATGCGTCGTATGCTCTCGTTTTATGGGACTTATTAAGACTTATCCACGCCCTCCCGTACCTTGTTGCTTTATTATACACTCACACCTAATTGATGTTTGTCATATGTTGTTCTGTGACAAAAAACATAGGTGATAGTTAAAAGTTTTGGTTTGATAATGAGTGGTACTTGGTCTGAAAAGTTTAAGAACCACTGATGTATAGACCACAAATTCCATCTACATGGTAAGAGGAGAAACCGTGAGCTGTACCTAATAAAATGGCTGATGAGTGTACAGTATATGTACTTATATATATATACACAGTGTACTCACTGAACCCCTCCCTCACTCACCGATTCCCTCCCTCCCTCACTCACCGATTCCCTCCCTCCCTCACTCACCGACTCCCTCCCTCCCTCTCTCACTCACACACTGATTCCCTCACACACTGATTCCCTCACACACTCACACACTAACTCACACACTGATTCCCTCACTCACTCACACACTGATTCCCTCACTCACTCACACACTGATTCCCTCCCTCACTCACTGATTCCCTCCCTCCCTCACTCACTCTCTCACTGATTCCCTCCCTCACTCACTCATTGATTCCCTCCCTCACATGATTTTGTCCACAGCACTGTATAAAATAGAAGACGCCAATCAGATGGCAAAATATTGAATGATGAGATTCAGATTACCTTGCCGTGGTAGGCACTGCTGTTTTTGGCCACAGCACACTGCCGGTCCACCAGGAAGCAGTATCGTCTGCGTTCTTCTGACAGAGCCGTTTTGTAGCCCTCTGCAATAAAGGTATCCAACTCGGTCTGCTTATTGCTGATGGTCTCCACATACTGCCAGATAAAGAACAAGAGAAACAAGAGTTTGTAAAAGCCTAAACATGTTTATTGTTTTCTTTTTTTTTTAACACGACCAAGGTGGTCCTGCTTTCTCCATCCCTACTCCTTTCATGCCCTTGTGTCTTCTCAACAGGAGTTTTCATGATGGAAATGTCATCACCATTAAAAAACTCATTACCGAAACACATCCAGGTGTTTCAGCACTCAAATGTAATCTTCCCCCTAAAGTGCTGAAGGGACTCCCTGCAGACCAGCTGCATGATCATAAACTCCAATCATATCACCAAGTTTACTCTGGGAGAAGGGAAATTGCCATGATTAACAAAAGAGTACTGTACATGCGTGCACATACACCTGCACACTTGTTTTCATTTTTGAAGAGACTTACCCAAACTGCCATCATAAATAATTATTTCCCTAATATTAATCATAACCATAACCTCACAATAACTATTACTTCACTTTAAAACTGAATGATTTATGTTATGGGGACCAGGTTGTACAGGCAAAATCAATAGTGGACTTGCTCCTCAAAAGAGGAAGTGATTGACTGTACAAAAGGATGCAAACGGAAGTTAACATTTAAACAAAAGCATAATGAATCTACCTGGATACCTTCCGCAGAGATGAAGCATTTTAAAATCCAATGATTTGCTGTGTTTTAATTACTACTTATCAGTAAAAAGTTAAATTACCTGAAAATTTCCAGGCTTATTATCACTATTTTCATAATGGTATTTAGTTATGTCATAAAACAGTTCCAGAGCTTTTTAAAAATTCATACAGGCATATTTACCATTTCACCAAAACATATAAAAGCAGACAGTTTCACCACTAGCTGGCACTTTTAAAGCATGTACAAGTCTACCCCAAAACTGTGGCTGCACGGTCAGTGTCAACACAAATAAAGACAAAATGAGTGAATGTGGGAGGACCCATGTTATTGTTGCCATTTTAAAAGATGAACTTTACTTAGAAGTTCAGTCAAAACAAGTGAGTGACTAGCAGCCGCATGTTCATTTTAACTGCTTAGCGTGGGAAGTAAATGCTGAAGACTACAGCACAACTGGCTAAGTGTTCGGAATTATTAAATAGTTCAAGTGAATTTAAAAAGCACCGAAGCCATACAGAGCTGCTGTGCTTATGAGTCATAAGCCCAGTAGAAACGACAGCAAAAAAGAAACCGAACATCAATGGTACATAATTCTAAAAATTATGTATTAACAAAAAACATTTTTTAAAAATGCACAACAGAAAAAGCCAGCAGAATAAAATCACTGGGAAAAAAAAGAAATTCAAAATATTTTAAAAATGTGAAACAAATCTTGTTTTTGACTTGAATAGTCAAAAGCTTTTAAAAACAGTTGCTTTTTGTAAGAAATCTCAACAAGA
Source organism: Corydoras maculifer (assembly GCA_019802435.1). NCBI lineage: Eukaryota > Metazoa > Chordata > Actinopteri > Siluriformes > Callichthyidae > Corydoras > Corydoras maculifer. Next base: position 1,040,206 of record JAFMOD010000591.1, on the reverse strand, counting down.
TAAACTTCCTCACTACATTGGCAGATAATTTTACTGGATTCATGTACACTTTTCCTTGATTTGTGTTTATTTTTCTTATTTTCTGACATTTCCATGACATCTGGAGCAATTTTCAACAACATATAGTACTATTTGGTGTAAACAGCAAAACACTCATTACGAACTGTTAACTTGTAGGTATTAAGTCAATAATGAGCTTATCTGTATACCAAGATATTGTAGAGATTTGTGAGGCTATCCATTTAACATTTTAAATTTGGCAAAACTAGGTAATGCAACATCATATTTCCAAGTAAAAACTTAAAGGCTGCAAAAGAAAATAATCAAGGTTTTAATGTTGTGGCAAAACTATACATAATGCAATCCACACAAACCCCAATTACTTCAAATTATTGCTTATTATAAGGTTGGTTCCACAAGCTGTTGAGTCATTACATTACTATATTGCATCATTTAGCAGACGCTTTTCTCCAAAGTGACTAACAAGTATCCCAACTTGGTTGATACAGCCCCACTGGGTTATGGGTTTTGCTCACAGATGCACATTGGTAACTTCAGTGAGATTTGAATCCACAACCAGATTGATAGCCCAACACCCAAACAACTGAGCTACCACACTCTCATCATAAGACTTTATATGAAGATGATTAGGAATTAAAGGCACTAGGAGTTTACAGGTAATATGATGTATAAGAGACATTAGACTACAGGATGGATGCACAAGTTAGTGCCAATTATGCCTGACAACTATGATGAATTATGATTGATGGAAGAATGTTCAATTTTCAGTCTCGGCAGCTGTCACAAACACTGTAGCGATGACCCACTTGACCCACTTCTCTGGAAAAGGAATCAAACACAAAAATCAAGAGTAGCCACCATTTTCTGTGCCCATACACTTCAATACCAAAACCTCCATGTCAAAACCGGCCTCCGGAGGTTTGTTTTTCAACTTGTCTTGTGACACACTCCTCATATGACAGGATTTATTAGAAAGAAAAGTCTGTTGTTCCACTAGCATAAGCTCTTTTAAGACGGATGAAAAACAAACAAACAACAAGACTGCAATTTTGTAATAAGATTATTTAAGCACGCTTGCGACCCCAAACATAAGCATAAATGAAATACCATTATTGCAAAATACATAAAACAACTTTGAAAACTTTAAATGACTGAGAGAATAAATCAACAATTTAATAGTTGGACATACTGGTGTTTTTAATACCTCATTATTATTATTATTATTATTATTATTATTATTATTAAATACCTCATTGTATTACTAAAACTCATTTAGTAAGATCTGGCATGGTGTGATTAAAAATTTAAAGCTTGTTTTAAAATACAATCACTTATTTATATGAGAAAAACAAACAAGCAAACCGAAAAAAAATCTACTGCAATAAAAAAGATCTAAATATGTTCTTTACTTAAACATTTTTTTTGTTTGAGGAATGATGTTGTGAAGATCTGTAGATCGACTATTAACAGATCTTAATGGTAACAGATCTAAATTAAACATTATTTTCTTCAATAAATAAACACTCAAGACTGAACATTTTGCCGCTTATAAGTATTTGATTTGGGACTCTATCTACTTTGAAGTTTTAGGGCAAACGTATGCAGAAATATAGAAAACTTTAAAGATTTTAGTTTCTCATTTTCTTTCCATACACAGGGTAAAGCAATGATGAATTAAAGTCTCTGGTGTTTTGCACAATCTGGCTCTGTGACCACTTCTTTAGCCAGCTTAAGTGATTTCCTACAGGTATGTAGCACAGTGTTAGCAAACTAGTATACAAGATGTAATCACAATGTATACAAGAGTCCAACTGCAACCCAGAAATTACACATTGTCAAGTTTCATATGCTTCTCCTTAGTCACCAAATGAGCCTCAGTATGGATTTTTCACAGGTCCACCTCCACATGCTCAATTAAGCATGACATGACAGCTGCCACCTTCTTATATTCCTCTCATCTCCCTTTCATCCATTACCAAATTAATAATTTGATCATTCTGTTTCATCCGGTACACAAGCTACTAATGATTTAGAAGTTAAATCGATGTGTCTGTATATGTGTATAGAACATATTATATAAGCCCATCTATATGTTAAGAGGAGAAAATAGACAATGGAGCAGGAAAGTGGTGTTTTTAAACTTTTGATATATATATATATATATATATATATATATACACACACACACACACACACACACACACACACACACTAATGTTAATTATATTTTGTGGCAATAGAAAAGAACTTCTTTAATGGAACTAATTGAACTCTTTTTAAGGAAAAACAAGGATGGATTTTGTGTGCAAGTAAATCATGATTTTCTGTGAATGGTATTTTCCTTAATAATATAGCAAGTTTATGAGTTGTAGTTGGTGATTTTTTATGTGTGGCTACACGAATATAACAGGATGGGTATGAATAAGGACCGGAGATAGAATTTCACAGGTTTAAGAATTTTTTTTTTACACTTTATTTAAACATTATTTTAAATTTATTAAAACACACGTGTTGGTTGATGGATCTGCTGTGTGCTCATGTTTTAGCAGCTCATGGTCGATCCCCCTCACAGTCCTGCACATGTGATGTTGCAGGTTATAGAGGGCACACGTTCATCAGGCATAGCCGAGTCAGGTGCATTATTTATCTGTAATCAAAGTTCATTGCTGACGGCTGAGCTTTCATCCTAAGTGCCGGTACGTCACCATCACAAGTCCTTTATACATAATTTCTGCACAATACCATGTTTTTATAGCCATAAAATAGTTATTGGCAGGTAGATTAATTCAGACAAATCATTATTAAAGGTCTAGGTGTGAAATGCACAGCCCACCACTGAGATGTGTGTGTGTGTGTGTATGTGAAAAACCTACTATTTCTTGTACTGGCTTTACTCTGGCTTTATAGAGCAGAAGGATTAAGTGAACTTTAACCACATAACACACACATCGCATGCTTTAACTCCTTTACAGGGACACAATATGAAAGAATGAACTACTTGGTGGAAGAATAAATAAAAGAAATTGCTGATGACTGTCTAGCCCGCTCATCTAATACATGCTGCTCATGACACACATTTATGTAGTGATCTGGGAGCAGAGCCACATGTATGCTGGGGTTCAAGTCTGCACTGAGCCTACTATCTGCATCAGGCATCACCTGACAAGCATTTATTAACTGTTGACAGTGTCTGGATGAAAAAAAGAGATCAATCAGAGCTAGGTAAACCTAGTCCAACATGTGGTCCACTCAGAGTGAGCCACTAGGGGGGAAAACATCAAACAGTTTAAGTAAAAGTTTAAGTAACCGAAATTAAATGTGATTTAACAAAAATTAAATCTAACTTTCAATACTCTGTCAAGGTTATTTCCCCTTAAAATACAAAAGTTGTAATACAAAATACAATACAAATACAAAAATGTGTGATAAATAAAACTAGAGCAATCAATTTTAGTTTTGAACATTAAAATTTGGCTAGTCAGTGTGTAATGTGTGGTGCATGTGTGTCTTGTATTGGTTTTATGATGCCTATAACATTCACATTTCTTTCAAATTGTTGTCAATGGGTTTATAATACAAATTTATAAAATTTAAGTGTCCACTTCTTAAACATTGTTTATTCGAAAACTTTTTAAAAGCACAAGAAACTTAAATATTATAATATAATATAATAATAACAACAAGAACAACAAGAATAACAATAACAATAATAATAATAATAATAATAATAACAACGTTTGTAAACAAACATTAAAAGATCGCAGGTCAAAGACAAGCACTCTATGTTTACATAGCCTGACACTTAAGAAGATGCTCATTTCATACCCAATCAGGATATAATCACAGTTTAAAGAATGTTATATATAATTATTCCCAAAACCTTTTTTTGTGTCATGTAGGAATTCATTTTTTTTATTAAAATTAAATTGTTTTTAATTTTATTTTATAGAGTGTAAAAAAATAAACTGTTTCATAAATAATTAGTATAGAAAAGAATAATAAATTATTGATTAGTTATTTAGTTAGTACTTACATATGTATGACAAACACATGATAATTAAATGTTAAATATATTGAAAGCAACAATTTCATTAAGTTTAGTATCTTTTTAGTAATTTTTTAAAATTTGCTAGTTTTCATTTTCACCAGTTTCACTATATAGCAGGCATTCATGCAAAACATACAGTACCAGTTAAAAATTGTACAGGGTGTAGTGTATTCCACAAAAAGATAACAGTCAGTAATTGTACAACTACGAAATCCATCTTTTCAGTAAGTGGAACTGCTAAAATAGATAAGAAGTGTAACAAAGAAAAAGGGGTGTCTAAATTTTTGACTGATACTGTATACTGTAGGGGAAATTGTGAGCATTATGTCTAGCAACAAATACCATGGTATTGGTTTACATATCCTTCCAACGGTGCCAATAATTCTAAACTTAATTTTATGTTATGAGTAAACTTGAGGCTAATGAGTGTTGAATAAATGTAATTAAAGTCAGCAAAAGAGAAAATAGGGAGAGTGAGGCATGAAGTGGAGGATATAGAGGAAGACAAGGAAAAGAAGTAGGCCATGGTCTGCAATTGCCAAAAGCCTCACCTGCAACTCCTTGTCATTGTACTTTGAGGGGTTCTTGCTTCCTTGGCTCTTCCTACGCAGCTTCTTCAGCTCAGCCTGACACTTCTCAAGGCTCTCGCCTTTGCTCTTGTGCTCCATCTGGTACTTCTTCAAAGCAGCCTTTGGGATACAACACACATCGTCTTAGCACACTCAGACTTATTTGATGATGAGCAAACATTTAACACAAAGCTGGATAACATTTGATATAGCCTGGCAGATAATGTAAATAGCACCTTTAATGTCAAATTGTCACGGTTTCATTTCACAATTTAAATTTCTTGAATTATGCAAGACTTGACAGAGTGCTTTCATTAAGCAACACAAATCATCATGTTTCTGCTAGCAACAGGACAAGTCCTGCCTGCTGCAATATAGATAAACAGCTTTAACAAGCCAACCAGATATCACCACAGCAACCAAAACAGTGAAGACCGTCTTATGCTTTCTCACGTCTATCCTCTTTCATCAAGCACAGATGATATTAGTAATTCATAATTTTACAAAGGCTTTAATTAAAATAAAAAGACATATGTACTTAATGTACACACTGCAGCTGTAAATAAATGATGTGCCACTGAAACTGTATATCAAAAACACAAATGCATTATTTATTGATTAAAATAAAGGATGAAAGTTATTTTGAATTAAAATCTACATACGCTTAATGATGCAACCCTAAGCCACAAACCTGTTGTTCATGACATATCAGTTGCCATGGCCACTGGAGTGAGACCCTTTGCCTGGCATAAACATGCCCAGACAACAATCTGTGTCAATGAGTCGAGTGTGGAGACTAGCATCCATTTATCACAGCCAGGGCCAACTCTGAGCAGTAGTGACTTTTCTCATTTACTAAACTCCCTTCAATTTCTCCTTTTATTTTCTCAGGTCAATAATGGAGCTTTCATACCTCATGTAGGATTAGGGGCGGCATGGTAGCTTAGTGGTTAGCACGTTCGCCTCTCAGCACTAGGGATTCCCGGTTTGAATCCCAATCTGGGTGGAGTTTTCATGTTCTCCCCGTGTCCGCGTGGGTTTCCTACGGGTTCTCCAGTATCCACCCACAGTCCAAAAACATGGATGAAGTTAATTGAGTTCTCCAAATTGCACCATATAGAGTGTGTTTGAGTGAGTGAGTGTGTGCCCAGCGATGGATTGGCGCTCTGTCCTGGGTCTATCTGCCCAGCGCCCGAGACGTTCTCCCCTGGATGGGCATGGGGAACCCCACCGCGACCCTAATAGAGGATAAAGCGGGAGATAATGAATGAATGATTGTGGGATTAGATCAAAAACAAAACTCCATAAAACTTCATTTCCATAAAACATATTAAACATGTGACACTTTTAAAAGCCAAAGTCCAAAGCAGAATAGAAAGGGATGAACTTTAATCTTAGTGAACTGAGAAATAAAGAGCATGCTTGGCATCAGGAGGAACAAAAAGCTGATATTAAAATTGAACTGTGAATAGAAAATGAATAGAAATGAATGTTGCTCGGCATACACTGAGCTTTTGGAATAATATTAAAGTTAATGCTTTTATAACCAGCAGGGAAGATTCAAATGAATGGTTGATAGATACGTACTTTTATTTTGGTAAAATCGGAGATCTCATAAAGGTTCCTTGATTTATGTAAAGTGGATGATGAGCAAGTATGAATACAACATCATTTGCACGGACTTTTCATCATTTTAACTACAAAGCCTTCTGAGAATAAAATGGTTGCTTTAAACCAATTAGTTTCTCTACACAAAATAATAAAACAAAGCAAGTAAATATGAAAATGACTCCTCCATGCAAAACTAATTTCTTTTGCTATTAACGGCATTGAAATCATCACATTTTTGTTGTGGGATTCAAATAATTATAACTACAAACTTTTAAATCTACACTAAATTCTATATTTAGAATTCACAGTTATGTTAAAATAAATTAAAACTTTTTATTAACAGTTCATCGATTCAAAAATTCAAACGCACCCTACGACCCTAGTAGTGGATTAAATAAAAGATAATGAATGAATGAATAATGTCACATTTAAAATGTGCTATCAAAAAGTATTCCAAACAGAAAGAGAGATGACACAGTTCTCCATCTTAATACAGTTATTATTTGTTATGGTAGATGTGGGGAGAAAAAAAAATGAGAACTAGTTTATTGGATGCATTTAGTTTCATTCAGTTTTCACCAGTTTGCTATAATAAATATAATACAAAATATAGACAAAAGAACTGGGCAACATTTGAATAAAATCAGACATGTATTTTACAATTGTGTAGATAGAGTATGGGAAAGGCCATTTTCAGTTCCGAAATTGCTGTGCCCTGGTGCACCAAACTAACACCTTAGGCATGGTTGGGTGAGTATGGTGTGAAAAAATCCCCTGGCCAACACAGAACCTCGACCTCAATTCTGCTGAACACCTTTAGGACAATCTACAAGAACTGGACTGCCAGTCCCTCTCATTCAACATCCTAGTCTGATCTTAAAAGTGCTCTGGGCAATTGGGCAAATATTTGATATGAATGGGTAAATATTCCCACAGACAGACTATGAATTTTGCAGAATGCCTCAGAAGAGTGGCAGCTGTAATAAGTGCAAAGGGAGAAGAATGGGACCTTACAAAAGACTGTAGATGCAAGCACTTTCGTCAATATTATACAGTAGTATATAATTATCGATTTTATACTTTTGAATATTCTGAGCTTAATTGTGAATAGAAATTTACATCTCATTACCATTATTGAAACTGTAATAAAATTTTTCTAAAAGCAAAAAATATGTCTTCCAGTGTGTTCAAAGGCATTTAGTGCAACACAAACTGCAGTCTAATGCACTTTCATATTATTCTTCTATTTTATCCAGCAGTTTACCACAGCAGCAGGATAACATTTTAAAAAATGATTGTTAATTTGATATTTGAATAATTTTATCCTTCCCACAAACATGAATGTGTGGCTATTTGGTCAAATTCATTGTTTTATATATTTACATTTTCTTAATTTGTTTTATTTAGGGGCGGCACGGTGGCTTAGTGGTTAGCACGTTTGCCTCTCAGCGCTAGGGATTCCCGGTTCGAATCCCCATCTGGGTGGAGTTTCCATGTTCTCCCCGTGTCTGCGTGGGTTTCCTCCGGGTTCTCCGGTTTCCTTCCACAGTCCAAAAACATGGATCGAGTTAATTGAATTCTCAAAATTGCCCCGTTTAGAGTGTGTCTGTGTGAGTGAGTGTGTGCCCAGCGATGGATTGGCGCCCTGTCCTGGGTCTATCTGCCCAGCGCCCGAGACGTTCTCCCCTGGATGGGCATGGGGAACCCCACCGCGACCCTAATAGAGGATAAGCGGGAGATAATGAATGAATGAATGTTTTATTTTATTTTATTTAAGTCCCATATAATTTCAACAGATTAACTGTAACGTTGAATGCAAGAAAAGCCTCTAGCCATGCTTTGCAGTCAACTGTGCGCATGGTAATAATAGCTCAGATGCACCTGTAATTGTAATGTATGTCTGCATGTGCATCTGAAGCTAATTATATTCCCAGCTTTAAGCCGTTAAATAAGCTTTCAAACATACATTGCATTAGATTGGCAGAGTGCTTATAGATGGATGTGCTCCTCCTGCATGTGGAACTGTGCACTGATTATTTCCTTGGCTTGGGCCTTTTTGCATTGTGTTGGAGTATGCAGCATTGCTGCGATTCTGGGTGGCACAGGAAGCACAACGACGCAAGTCATGCTGCACTCGTTGAATAGAAGAGTAAGCAGTTTGCCACAAGTTTTGTAATTTCCCCCTAGGATCAATAAAGTATTCTGATAAGTTGCATTATGTGCTGACTGACTCATGGTGCCAGAGGGGTTGTAATTAGTACTCGATCCTGGTGGTGGCGCAGCAGTCCCTGCAGGCGGAGCTTTATTAGAGGAGCAGTGTCTAAGCACATTCAATGCAGCTTCTAAGTTAGGGCAGTAAGCATCCCATGTAGTGGATTTTGTTTCTTTATTTATTCTCTGTAGGCTGCCTACGCTCTCTGAGGTACATGTTTATTGTCTGCTTATTTGTGTCTTATGGTTCTCTCTCACATGGTTGGGTGTGGCATGCCCACATACGTATTTTTACCAGCATGCCATGCCATGTAACATTAACTTATCTATTATCTTAAATTATCATACTGCAACTAACATTAAATACAGACTATAAATGAAATAACATTAAAATATATTATGTTTTAGCTTCTCCAATAATTCATATTTAGCAAAACAATTTTAAATATGCATTATTCATTCATTCATTATCTTCCGCTTCATCCTCTATTAGGGTCACGGTGAGGGTCGCGTTCTCCCCATCCAGGCGGGCGCCGGGCAGACAAACCCAGGACAGGGCGCCAACCTATCGCTGGGCACACACTCACTCACACAAACATACTCTACATGGGGCAATTTGTAGAACTCAATTGACTTGATCCATGTTTTTGGACTGTGGGAGGAAACCGGAGAACCCAGAGGAAACCCACGCGGACACGAGGAGAACATGGAAACTCTACCCAGATGGGGATTTGAACCGGAAATCCCTAGTGCTGAGAGGCGAATGTGCTAACTACTAAGCCACTGTGCCGCCATATGCATTATTATTTTCCCAAAATGTAATTTATGTGGACTGTAGAGAATTTGAGAATACAAATGAAAAAAAGCCACATGCAAGCAGAATTGTCATACTTTTCCATAGACTAAAGTTTTGAACTGTTATGACATCAAATATGTATTACCTCTCCTATATTATTTTTGTCAAAGCTGAATTATTAACAAGCATGAGTGGAATAATACAAATAACCACAACAACAAAAAAATGCATATATCTTCACTCACAAATTCAAAATTTTTGTAGACTTTTGTTCATGAATGACCCCACCAAAAGCATATCCCACTAATCCTGTATGAATTACAGGGTTCCAGCTCTAAATGACAGAAGAATACAATGGCAAGCAACACCCCACCTCCTCCAGTTATGTGATTCCATACTGTAGCACTCAACTCGGTTCCCACTGCCCACTCATTCTAAAGATATCATCCCGCACTATGCTCCACAGATACAATAATTTCTGTTCCAAGGTTGAAGCTTAGCAGCCCTGGGAGAGTGAAGGGTGGAAAAGACTGACAATGCTGATGTGTGGTTGCAATATTGGCTGCTTGAACAACATAACGCTGCCGGGTATCAAAATGAATAGGTATAAAGCTCCGAAATCTGCTGCTATGGGAAAGCCATCTGTCAGTCATTTCTGTTGCTATGAGAATAGACCGAACGTTCCTTTAGGGTGCGGTAAACCAGTATAGTGCAGGATCAGGAGAACTGCCAGATGCAAGTTCTCGATTTAGAATTTTTGGAGTGTGGTTTAAAGACTCACAGTAAGATATCTAGCATCCAGCTCCACTTTCTTCTCCAGCTCTGAAAGTAGCTCAGTGTGAAAGCACTTCAACTGTGGAGAGAGGTAGAAAGAGAAGATTTAGAACACCAAATCAGCCAAACACCGCCTCACAGGCCAACCTTTGCTGATTGCGAATGAATATAAAATGTTGGAATAACCAGGAGTTATCTGTAAAGCTTCTGAAAAATCAACAAAGAAGATTACAAACCATTTCCTCCAGTTGCACTTGAATCTGTCGGTGGACTTCAGCCATCTGGAAAAGCACATCCCCTACAAAAAGTGCACACAAGGTCAGTCATGAAGACAGGAAGCACAGATTAAAGAACGAGATGAAAGTCGAGAAAAAGTAGAGACACCCCAGTCATGCAGGAAGACCATGCAGTCACACGAGAAACACACAGACAAAATGAGCAAACAGGACGGGATGGAGGAGTCAAAAAGGAAATCTGTCCAGATGTGGACAGAACAAAAAAAATGACACCTACACTAACAGAACAGGAAGAAAGAGAAAAGGTGAATAAAACACAAAAAAAAGGCTTTAAACAGAGTAATTTTTTTATGAGCCAAATTGAACTAAAACAAATGAATAATTTATCTGAGACTAAATGAATTTCAGTTTTGCAGATAAATGATAATTATTTAAGGGTTTAAGATGCCTTCCTTCACAAAGTCCTACAAAATGCTACTAATTCGAAAAGACATCTAAAAAGTGTGGGGGCGCATGCAGCCAGCTAAGGAGGTTTGTGCTTTTTATACCTACACACTGCCTCTTCTGAATATGCAATGCATGGTGAAAAAAGGAATAAAAGACAGATTGAGCAGGACACAGAAAGGGAGACTGGGAAAGATGTAGATAAGAAAAGGAGAAAAAACAGAACGTAAACACAGACAGTCAATGGTGGACACTGGTGAGGTGCACACATACACATAAGCGCGCACACACACACACACACACACACACACTTTAAATAATTTCCTTAAACTTCATAAATACATTACTAGAATTATTTCTTGCTGAACCTTAACACATTACTGGCTTAGTTTGGAGCAAAACAAACATCATACGTAGAATCAGAATATGAATACTTTATTGATCCCCAGGGGGAAATTGCAGAAGTTACCCCTGAAAATCAGTAAAGCATTCTGATTCTGAGTAAGAATAATGAGTTTCATACAGAATCAGACTCTGATTGTTAAGTAAATATAATAATTAGATATTAGTTATTATATTATCAGTTATCTTTTAGACTTATTTACGCATCTATTTTTTGCTTGTTGAATTACAAATACAAAGTATAAATATATATATATATATATATATATATATATATATATATATATATATATATATATATATATATATATATATATATATATATATATTCATTCATTCATTATCTCCCGTTTATCCTCTATTAGGGTTGCGGTGGGGTTCCCCATGCCCATCCAGGGGAGAACGTCTCGGGCGCTGGGCAGATAGACCCAGGACAGGGCGCCAATCCATCGCTGGGCACACACTCACTCACACAGACACACACTAAATGGGGCAATTTTGGGGATTCAATTAACTTGATCCATGTTTTTTGGACTGTGGGAGGAAACCGGAGAACCCGGAGGAAACCCACGCAGAAACGGGGAGAACAAGGAAACTCCACCCAGATGGGGTTTCGAACCGGGAATCCCTAGCGCTGAGAGGCAAACGTGCTAATCACTAAGCCACCGTGCCGCCCTATATATATATATATTCCTGTAAAACATGTGATAACTTACTGTTACTTGAAAAATTTAAAAACATGTCTTTTAACTTTATTTTTTTTATGACTGAAAAGTTTTATTGATGGCATGATAGAAAAATTACATTAGTTTCATATAACACTTAGACTATACTTTTTTTTTCATTTACATGCACGGTGGCTTAGTGGTTAGCACGTTCGCCTTTCAGCACTAGGGACTCCCGGTTCGAATCCCCATCTGGGTGGAGTTTCCATGTTCTCCCCGTGTCTGCGTGGGTTTCCTCTGGGTTCTCCGGTTTCCTCCCACAGTCCAAAAACATGGATCAAGTCAATTGAGTTCTCCAAATTGCCCCATATAGAGTGTGTATGCATGCGTGTCTGTGTGAGTGAGTGTGTGCCTAGCGATGGATTTGCGCCCTGTCCTGGGTGTATCTGCCCTGGATGGGTATGGGGAACCCCACCGCCACCCTAATATATGATAAAGCAGAAGATAATGAATGAATTAATGAATGTATAGATAAATGAAATCAATACGAATTCATTCAGTTTTTAGGTTCTTTAGATACATTTTTGTGAGGCATTACAATTTTGTTCACATGTACTATGGAAGTCTATGGAATATTATATTGCATTAAGTACAAACGTCTGTGTTGTATGTTACAAGCTGTACTTAAAATGGCCAATTTATATAGTGGGAAAATGAGCAAGACACAAAGCCTGCATGTTTAAAGAACCAAGGAGCTGATTAATGAATCATCCATCAACATCGTACAATACACAGACATTCACTACAGTGCTCAGGCTGCTAAGAACGTTAGGCTGCTCCCAGCAAGCAAATTTGCTTTGATTAACAACAATTACACAATCAGAAGACATACAAGTGAGGTTTCGGTTGTGGGCGGCAGCTAAGCAGCTTCCTCTGCTCATTTAAACTTGATAAGGAGTCAGTAATGTCCCTAGGGTGGATACAGAGGTAAAATGGTGTGTGGTGAGATTAAACACTACCGGAAAAAAAAGTTGTGAAGAGGTTGTAGACATTTGCAAAAGCCATAGGAAAACCAAGCTGTCTCACATAATTTATAGTCAGAAACATAAGATACAGCAGAATGGAACTTATTTACTTCAATTTTTACCAAATAAATCTAATTTATAATATTTTTAATAACAAAACCACATTAAAAGCAAATCCATCCTTCAACAACATAAAACACATAACGCACATGGTAACAATATCCGAACTTATAAGTTACATTGCTATTTCGAAAATCTATAAAACTTAAGTGTTTTTATAAATTTTAAAGAGAATGTTTTGAACAAATTACATAGTATTGTATAATATCATAGTCTTAAAAGATAAAGCTTAATAAAACAATTAACAAAGGTTATTTACGTTATCACTGTCATTATAAGCATATGGGGAAAATGCAGTTCCAAAGTAGATGTTGTGAAGGCACACACTGGTAAATATGGGTCATTATCTAGGCTTTACACAGTACAAAGAAATAGTGCATTTGTGTGTGTATCTGTGGGGGGGTGGGGGAGGGGGAAAAATAGTGTAATACGAGGGGTTAGGATTTCTGTTTGCAAGTCATGAAATGTACACAATAGTGTATCCAAAACAAAAATAATGTGCTTATGAGGTCCTCTGTGATTTTACTTTACAATACTGTACAAGAAAAATGCTGAAATGGAAAATAACATTGCTACAAAAACTAATTCATGCCATTACAGCATTGCTTCAAGTAAATAATGTTCAAACTCATTAAGGCTTTTGTGTTTTTGGCAGATTCTTTCTGAAATATCTGAAAATGCTGCCAATGAAAGTGGTCCACCACACTGTAGTAGCAGATACTACTACATGTGTAAAAATAAATCTTAATCTGTAAAAAATAACACCATCACTGCACTATTTACTGAGATGGATTCAGTTTGGCTATAACTAAGGATACATTTTATGCAAAAAAATTCTGCCATTGTCCTTATCTTATTGCAAGTCGCTTCTCGTGCTGGCTTTGCACAGGCGTAAATGTTAATTTAGGCGTAATTGGTCATTGATCACAGGTGCTGCAGAACCAAATAGAGTTGGTGAGACATTTTAAACAGTTTTTAGATGGTTATAAGGAGAATATAAACCTACACAGGGTCCCGAAGAGTAAATATGTCAAATGTTATGGTAATGAAAGGAACAGTGTGGATTTGTATAAGGAACTGTCGCTAACACACTAACACACACACCAAACTTTGATTGATTAAAGTTAAATTCAAATGTGGTCACAGACCAAAAGTAAGTATCCATATAAATGCAATTTATTTCCTCAAAAAGTCAAAATAGCTGTATTTTTCTGTTAGAATTGTCTTTCATTGGCTTAATTGAATCAAATGCTTACGGCACAGGTAAACAATCAGATGCTTTGAGCAACATCTGCTCTTTAGCCTTTAATGAGATCTTATGGTTCTGGTGGAAATCAATTTGTGTTATAGTTTTAAGCTTTCTGAATATGGCTTTTAGTGTTGCTTTAGTATTTATAAATGATCCTTCCTAAATGTGAGGAACCTGAACAGCATTGCACCTGTTTACATCAGTTCCATCCCCAGAAAAAACAGTCCCACCATGTGATGCTGCCTCTTCCTTGGCTCAAAGTTTGAATGGTGTTGTTTGGATTACAAACTTCAGCAATGTCCGAAACTGTCCCTTAAACGACTATCCAGAATCAAAAATTAAATACAGGGTTCAATAATGCTGGCTTAATTATCATACCATGCAGCTGTAATCTCACAGAAAAGGCAATACAAAAGCATAAAATGCCTGATTCCGCACACTTAGACAATAATCAATCAGTCCACGTCATAATGTCTTTGTCGCCCACTAGAGGGCAGAAAGGATTCAACACTAGGAACGTTTACATACTATTGCATGGAGAGTATGGCATTAAGTAGTGTGAAAGGCATTGCATCTAAATAGTAGTGCAATAGTGGAGTGGCACCCAATTTTTGTACCCTAAAAGGCTCTGTTGACTTAGGAGGTAGTAACTAGTTGCTGAATTACAAACTAACATTTAAGCAATCTAAATATATTGTTTTTATTTTGGGTTGATGTATTATACAGTAGTTATTCATAAACAGTTGGAATCAAAAATAGATGTAAATTTTTTTTGTAACCCTTCAGCTTCAAGGTTTGTCGTGCTGTTTGTTTGTGATCCATAAGCAAGCACATATTATTTCATTGGTCATCCCAAATTCTGAAGAATTATGTATATTCAAACCTTCAAATGGTAAACATTTACATTTAGTCATTTAGCAGACAATTTTATCCAAAGCGACCTGATTGTTATTTGATGCTGCGACCCCCCCTTTTTTTAATTAATTAATTAATTTATTTATTTATTGGGCAACAGGTATTTCTTACAAAGATGCGCCTTCAGTAGTTTCTTAAAACTGCTTAGTGATTCTGCCTTACGGACAGAGTTGGGAAGATCGTTCCACCATTTTGCAGTGGCATACTTATTCAGTAATGCTGAAAACCTGTCTTGTACTACCATAATAAAAAAATGCATAAAGATTCCTTTTGTAATGTTTAATGTTAACATATTTAACAATATTATCTTATTTGTTACAAATGTTCTAGATGTTTTAACTACATTAGGGCATGGGGGCTTAGTGGTTTTCATGTTGACCTCTCAGCAAGAGGATTTTTCATGTTCTCCCCGTGTCCGCATAGGTTTTCTCTGGGTTCTCTAGTTTCCACAGTCTAAAAACATGGATTCAAGGTGAATTGGCTGCTTCAAATTGCCCCATATTGTCTCTATGTGTGTGTCTGTGTGAG
This sequence comes from Corydoras maculifer, assembly GCA_019802435.1. Classification (NCBI taxonomy): domain Eukaryota; kingdom Metazoa; phylum Chordata; class Actinopteri; order Siluriformes; family Callichthyidae; genus Corydoras; species Corydoras maculifer. The sequence continues at coordinate 1,024,592 of JAFMOD010000591.1, read as the reverse complement.
TGCGTGAAAGTGATAGATTGGTGCCCTGTCCTGAATGTATCTGCCCAACGCCCGAAACATTGTCCCTTGGATGGGTGTGGGGAACCCCCACGCAACCCTTGTAGAGAATTAAGCAGAAGATAATGAATGAATGAATAAACTATATTAATTATTATTATGTTTTTCACCAACTGGTATTCCTTGGATATATGTATTTTAAATTAATATAAAAATTCTAAAGTATTCCATTAAAAAATGAATCAAGACCACATGGTGCTGTTTGAACAATTTTGTCTCTATATATATCACACGAATCACAACTGAATAAACAGAAATAGGGGGTAAGCAATAAAATATTATTGACAAGCACTGATTACAGCATGTACTTTTATAAACTAAAATACTTTGGCGCAGGAGGGGCATGTGTCCGAAAGGAAAGCAAACACAAATGGATTCAATAGTAAAAGACAGCATGCTCTCTCAGCAGGACTCTTAAGCCGATTACAGATAATCAGTTGTTATTACAACCTTGAGGCTTACACACTACAGGGTTCAGCTAGCTTCTCAGACTGGCTAAATCAATTAAAGAAACTTAGGGTTACAGTGGGTCACAAACACAGTGTGTTTGGGAGACTTGTGTTTAGAAGTAACCAAGTCTATTATTACATACTACACATCTATTGAATTTACACTGACTTCTGTAAAGGTTACCCAAGGGTGTAGCTGATTCTAAAGATATCTGTGATGGTGAAGTTGCAATTAAATGCCATTTCTGACTGAAAGGCGGAGCCAGAGAAGCAGATGAATTAATGGATCTCATCTGTGGTTTGTTAACTGTCTACATGTTTGTGTAATGAGTTAAAAAGGGGGAAGGCTTCAAAAAGCAAAAAGAAGAGAAAAAGTGAGCAAGTGCGCACCAGGATAATATATATATATATATATATATATATATATATATATATATATATATATATATATATATATATATATATATATTATACTTTTCAAATGTTCTGGGTGTATATTTCCACTGCCCAGCTAAATAAACAACCTGTATAAATAAAATTTGGGTTTGGCGAGTCCTTGTCTCCAGTCCTCATTGCGTCCGGTCATGTTACATTTGTGCTGAAACCCGGGACAAACAGGACATCACGTCAGACAGCAGCGGACATGTCAAGTTTGATCCCCAGGAGTGATGCACACCTCCAGGCCACCCCTCCCGGCATGTCAGTGTAAGAGCCGGAAAGTCGGGGTTGGCCTGGAAAAAGCGCATCTCTTGTGCCTGCAGCTGTATCAGCTACTGTATAAATCAAATTATCATCTCTATCTCTCCAGTTTTCATGGAGTCTAGCAATTTTTACAATATCATTACACGGAATATTCTAAATTAGTACTTTATGAAGACTAGAGTTCCCGCTAAGCTATAGAATGCAGAACTTTTGGAGTCTAAATGCTAAATAACAACCATTTCATATGGTTTACTGAATTATGCTGACTGCATAATAAAAAGATCATCATTTATAAAGCTTACTTATTTTATATTTTAAATATTTTATATTTTATTATGCTATCTCTTTAACAGCAGTATGACAGCTTGAAGAGCAAACGATAAATTTCTGATTTAGCTATATACTCAGGTTATTTAAAAGCTCATTCATTCATGTTTGAGCTTTGTAGACACACATACTCCATATCTGACTTGTGAATTTTACATTACAATTAAGTAAATAAAATCCATCAGTCTCTTATAAAAGTACTTTATAAGTAAGTATAAGTACTTTACTGTAAAGTAATGCACACACAAGCTGTAAAAACAGCTATAGGCACACACCATGGCCAGAAATGAACCATGGTAACTAATCTGTATTGTATTTTGACTGAAGCGAGTCACAGAATAGCTGTGTTAACTTGTAGCCCTATAAAGGATCATACGATCTTAAATCAAATTGTCGCTGGAAGGCTAACAAAAACCTTCAAAGGTTGATTTTTATGTGGTAGAGCATCACACAAGACTGTTATCTCCATGTCTCTGCATAGACTCCTTTATTTATCCTTTGAAGCAGGGGAACTGTAATGTGGGGTCTATTGTTTCAGTAGGTGTGGATGGTGTGAATTCCAAAGCATATAATTGTGATGTTACCATGATTCTTTAGTTGTAATGCATTGCAAATTTTTTGTCTAGTTATTTGGACCTTAACTTAGAAATATTGTATTTAAAACACTTTATCAGTAAAAATAAAAAACTATTGAAACGCCTTATGATCTTTTGGGTTCTTTTTAAGTTTTGTCCGGTCTTTCTCTGTCTATGACAGTTTTTGAAAGCTGTTCAGATGAAAGTATGATCCGGACTTGTTTGTGTCAAGTTCTGTTTAGATGTCAGAATTCCTTCAGGAGCCAACAAAGCTCTCTAGCTGACATGTTATAGTCAGTGAACCTTTCCATAGTTGTTGATGCATGCACTCTATCACTTTTTCATACACACACACACACACACACACACACTCTCTCTCTCTTTCTATTGCTTTTGCTCACACTCTTTCTTAAAAAAATATAACAGAAGCAGCTTGTCAGTAAGCAAGCATGTCTCCACCTGTGTGTGCCTTTTATTCATGTTTGGTTTTACACAGTAACACCCAACAAGTGCCAAAGAAGAACCATGTAGACTGTAGCAAAGAGAAAGAAGAAACTTTAGTGCTGATTTAATACTGTTACTGTGAGTATACTCAACAGGCCAGACCAGTCTGAGAGAAGGAAGTAGAGAAGAGTGACTCATGGACGAAGGTCAAGCGTGGACTACAGCAGGGTGTCGTGGAAACAGTGGAAACGCTGCGGCTCCCAGCCAGAAGAGGCGAGAGCACAAAGGCAAACCCCTCTTCACAAAATGGTGGGCTTTTCTGTCTCCTCTCGACAGCTGCCTGCTGTCAGAATGTTTTTGCTTGTACAAACAGAAGAGGATTACATCACTCACCCTTCCTGTCACTGACTGTAACAGAACGCATATCCCAGAGCGCTCTGCCATTAAAGAACAACAAAACAGTATGGAAACTAATTCTTCACATTAACCAATTTCAGTCCTTTTTAATAACCATCCCAGTGTGTCTTTAAACTGACAGGATAATTAACAGTGGTTCTGAATCTAAGGTAATCCAATCTAATATTCTAAGACAGCAATTATTATTGAAAGCTACTAAAATATAGGAAATAAGAAACAAGTAAAGAACTTTTGCAACCAAAAACAAAAACAAACATTAACAGGAAGTACATTGGAACCTCTGTTGAACCTCGTTGCTAATCTGTCCACAAACAATCTGTGAAATCCGAAATACATGAATAGTGAGGCACTTCTATTTAATTCAATGTAAATGCAAATCAATTTGTTCTAGAGACTCCAAAATAAATTTCAAAACAATTTCAGATGTTCTAAATCGCCTCAATATAGTGTGTGTGAGTAAGTTCCCACCGATAGACCAGGCACCCTGTCCTGGTGTATCTGCGTAGGGCCTAACCCAAAACGCTCTCCCCCTCCCCTTGATGGGCATGTGTCTGCACAGACCTTATATATAAGTCTATATATACGTGATGGACTGTTTATCCTGATACATTTGTTTCAGAGACAGCATTAAATTTTTTCTGCAATTCGGGCTTTAATAGCTTGTGTTCTTTATCAGACAACACAGGACAGTATTCCCCACACACATAAACAAACCTTGACCACCCATGACCACTGCGGACCACAACTACCCCACAAGAGCTGCGGTTTTGAAGAGGCTCTGTTAATAGAATACATAAATCTATGTATGTATGGAGACATTGCTTTGTCATTCTTGAGTTGAACAGACCAAGACTTTATAAAGCTGTTCAGCATGTATGCCAAGACACATTATCTGTTCAGGTAATTTCTCCCAAAGCTAAGGACTAATGTAAAAAACTTGTATTTCTCTGGACAGGTAACAGAAGCAGGTCCCATATTTACTGCTTAGCTTCAACTTAATGCTATTGGATCCTGCATATCCACAAAACTGCAGATGTAAGCCGTGGGTGAAGATATGAGATGGGGGTGGTATAAATTTCATAAACTACTCACAATGGAAGAGGAGGCAAACCTATATGCTTGTTGAAATTCATGACTTTTTAACTACACGAGCGACAAAAATCCCTGCTGGTATTTCGCAGTTGGAGGGTTCGAAGGCAGTTTAGATTCCTGAACATAAGTGCACAAACACTAAGTAGTTTTTAACCTCCTATGTCCTTTTGCCATTCTTTGCCCAGAAAATGCCTCAGAGGTCACTACAACTTAAAACATATATAATGCAATGTGAACTATCAGGCTCTCATGGGAAAATGCATCTGTGTAGGAAGTGATAATGAAAGAGTGTGAATGTTGTGTGAGTATGTGTTTGTGTGTGTGTGTGTGTGTATGTGTCTGTGTGAGAAGAGGGAGAGAGAAAGAAAGGGGGTGGTAAGACTTCAGAGCAGATGTGTCAGTCTGGCAAACAGAAACACAGTTAATCTCATCTTGTGTTTACAGTATGGACAGTCAGTCGCCGTGATTACAGGAGGCACCTGCATCTTGAAGTGTTTATCACTTTCAGAGGGTACACCCAATTCCTGTCTGTGTCCATCCTCTATCTATATCTTGCTGATTAGAACGAAGTGCTCTCCAGAGGCACCTGCAGGGTAGTGTGCTTTACAGATTATGAAGTGTTAGTATTCATCTCTCTCTCTCGCTCCCTCTCGCTCTCCCTTGACCAGTTCGGTCCACTCTGGCAATCCTACTTTAAAATGGTATTATCCTCTAAAGCGAACCATGAAGACAAACCCATTAAATAAAAATAAATGAACGTAATGCCGAAGAAAAACACTGGTTAGTATGTAAAAATCGATGGGAATGCCTATATTTTATTTTACAGAGCTGACAAAAAGATCTACTCTGAAATTGCGACGTGTACTAGTTCAGGAGTGAACTGGAGTGAAGGTGAGAATGAGGGATCCTCACAGCACCGTCTGTGCTTTTCTGTGATTTTCTATAAGGTATAGAGAGACGAAAGCTAAAATGAAGCCTACCTCTCTTGGGAAACAAGCAAGGTGCAAAATGCCAGAGGTTTGACACTAATGGGGAAAGGAGTTTTACAGTAATGCAGAATGGCAATGAGACCCACGGAAACACAGTCTTCACATATTCAACTTCACTTCTAACCATACACATCAGTCACCACACTGATTCAAGCAGGGAGGATAAGGAAACACTTCAAGCATAAAAATTCAAGTCATGTGGGAAAATATCCTCATTACTACAAAACTAAGCATGGAGGCTCCACTGGATGCTTAGGCCACCTTTTGAAATCTCAATTTTAAGATTGTATCAGGATTAATCAGGATTAAGAACTGGCAGGTGGCTGCATCAGAACTGAGTGGTACTAAACCATTAACCTTCTGCTCTAAAGTTTAGTACCTTAACTGCACAACGAGTGCACTGTAGATTTATTAAAATATTTTTATCATATCACCCATAAATAACATTTTAAACCTTTTAGATTTTAAGTTCTTAGCAGTTTAAGATTCCTACCAGTCTGCTATACTTAACAATTGATATTAAATCACAAGGTGAGCCATTTTATGCAAACAAAAATGTAGCAAATAAAAATGATTTAATCACAACAAAAATCTCAGCAATGTGTCTACAAAAGTATATGAACTTTTATTTTTCAGATATTTATAATAAGAAGTTAAAATGTTAACAAATATGAACTAAATCCTTTGCTTTATCTTTATATACATATATAAAGAGAGAAAGAGAGAGATAGAGAGAGAGCTGAATGCTATAAGTGAAATTAAATCAGCTGTACCATGAATTTTATTTTATACATCTTAATTATTCAAAAGACAAAATGTCAAAAAGAGATGGAAAAAAAAAATAAAGAGATTTGCAAGACAGACTGTGAAGGAGTGTGAAGGTGTCAAAGAAAGAAAGAGAAAACAAAATATTAGTAATTATGAAAAGGATGCAGCTTCTGTGTAACACAGTGCTTCATGCTGTTAAGGAGACAGGCTCTCAGTTGAAAGGGATGAAGAGTTTATAGCACTTATATGAGTATGCCACACTTAGCAGGAGCTCGTGTTGGGACAGGTCATGAGGTTTATTTGCTTCCCACATGCTGAAGCAGAGTGATTCAGACAAACTGTACAAAATGTGCATTCGAGTCATCTATGTGATATCTGTAAACACGTTTGTTAAACAGTATGTACATCATTGAAGCAAGTTCAATTATTAGGAATAAAGGATATTGATAGACAGTTCTAACCAATGACGCCCACTGCTCTCACAGTCGTTAAAATGGTGGCAGCCTAGCGGTTTGGTTTTGGGCCCATCATTTGGAACACCATGTATATGTCCATCCCACCGCCATCACAATCTTTTGGGACATGTTCAAAAATGAGATTTTATGTCAAATTTATATAAACATAAAAAGCCTTATAGGACACTATATGCAACATGCACATGAAAATTTTAGAGCTTAAAAGAGCTTTATACTCCTAGTTAAAATTAAGAGACACAAAATAACAGCAAAAACAGATAGCAAAAAATGCCAGTAGCCACCATCAAGACCTTATTCTTTGATCAATTGTGTGAAGCCACTGACTGTGAGTTTTTTCATGTAATTTACATCTTCCTCTAGCAAAACTCCATTAGTTGGCTCAGGTCTTCTATATCTATAAGCCACAAAAAACAATTATCTGCCCTGACACAGCCTCGTTTATGCTTTCTCTCATAAGGTAATTATAACAGTTGAAAAAAGATTATCCAATTTTTTTGTTATACAATGTACATACATTATTCAAAGGACAAAATGTCAAAAAAAATGTTACAAAAAGCTTATTCAAGTCCAAAGTTTTTGCATTAATAACATTTTTTGACAAAATTATTGTGGTATAAGTTAAATACAATAAAGCGTATCAATATTGCTAGAACAATATATAATAAAAGATATTAAATTAGTGTTTAAGTTAATTAAGTTATCACATCACTCTGAATTCTAATACTTTTCAGAAAAGCTGTATTTATATATTATATAGTCATGTTTATGTATTAAATTACAAGATGTTAAAAACTTGTGCTGTTCTTAAACACAGCCCAATACATATTCTTTGAAGGTAAAAGCATTTGCATGAATGAATGAATGCATTAAAATGATTATGTATTTATTCTATAAATAAAGTACATATGTTACTGAACAACTCAACTTGACCAATTAAAGCAACTCCTGATCCCAACATCTCAATGTTTTAGCCACATTTTTGTGAGTCTACGTAAAAAATAGTATTGTTGCCAGTTAATGCACTATTGTATATTTTATCAGCAGTATTTTTTGCAGTGGTAACAAAAAAAATATGGGGCTGTGGTAGCTTAGCAAAACACGCACTAAACTAAACTATAGCTTATGTTAATGTTTAAAGCCTCTGTACCTGCTAAGCTGTTGAATTGTATACAAAAATGATTATAAATTATATTTTAATAAAGTAATCGGTTTTGCCTACAGTGCTTACACACAAAGGAATTAGTTATCCACATTTAAAACACCTACGCGGTGAAACACATATACACACACACACTGGTAAAGTGAGCATACAGTGGGTTGCAAAAGTATTCATACCCCTTGAACTTTGCCATATTTTGTCACATTACAACCACAAACATAAATATATTTCACTGGAATTTAATGTGAAAGACCAACACAAAGTGGTATACAATTGTGAAGTGGAATGAAAGTTATACATGAATCAACAATTTTTTTACAAATAAAAAACTGAAAAGTGCGATGTGCAAAATTATTCAGCCCCCC
>JAFMOD010000591.1:999894-1016636 GCA_019802435.1 Corydoras maculifer | reverse complement strand
CAATTGGTTGCACTCAGGGAAAAGGGGGCTGAATAATTTTGCACATCGCACTTTTCAGTTTTTTATTTGTAAAAAAATTGTTGATTCATGTATAACTTTCATTCCACTTCACAATTGTATACCACTTTGTGTTGGTCTTTCACATTAAATTCCAGTGAAATATATTTATGTTTGTGGTTGTAATGTGACAAAATATGGCAAAGTTCAAGGGGTATGAATACTTTTGCAACCCATTGTATGTGGCTGGAGTGGAGGTCAGCCCTGTACATGGCACCCAGGGAGCAACTGGAGTTAGGTGTCTTGTCCAGGGGCACTTAGTACTATAGTACTTGAGAATGTTAAAAAGCATTTATGAAAATATCTGGTGACTTGGGTCAGCACATTCTCAACTGAAAATGTAATTGTCGTAATTGTCATAGTGGCTTAAATTAAAAAACGCCATGTGACATATTAGACTTTAATCTCTCTGAAGCTTTATACTCAGGGTAACCACCTTTTCAAATCTTTGGAAAAGTAGAAAAGATCAGACAACCAATGGGTGGAAATGCAACTAAGAAGTGCATCAGGGTAGTGTCAGTAAACACAACAGGCTAGTAGTACCAAATAACAGGCTAGTGTTGGAAATTGCAATAGGTAAGCAAAATATATGCACATAGAAAATTGGATTAAAATATCGGAATGCAGGAAAAACAGGCATAGGAATAAAATTGGCCATTTTGAATAGTGACAATATGGTGACAAATTAGTAACAAGCTTTAAAACTGTATTAAAATACACTTTGAGGAGTGCACATACTGCAGGAACTGGGGAAAATTATAGTTCTTAGAACCCTATATTGAGATATTTTTTTAGTTATTTGTTTCTGTGAGATGCAAAATGCTAAGCTGCTGCACAATACACAGGTTATAAACACAAAGTTTTTCAAAAAAACACAAAGAAAAAGGAGTATTACTGCAAAACCAGCCAAACTGTTAAAACATACAATATGATGTCTTTATATTGAATGTAAAGACATCATATTTTATCTCGCACAGATCCAATTTGCTGGACACATTCCAAGCCCTGTCAGACCGGAAGATTGGAAGATGATGTAAAAATTTAAACTGACAAAAAACATAGACAGAGCAAACCTGAAAGAGCTTGGAGGGTTTGAGTGGGTAGGACAGTGAAGAAGAGATCATTATTCCAAACAGAACAGTGTGTGGGTGTGTGGGGGAGAAAGGGAGGAATAGAGCAAGAGGGCGAATACACAAATGCACAAGATTGATTCTGATTAGAAAGAGGACTTCCCCAGGTCATTGTTTCAGAAGGTTACTAAATGGTCCAAACGTAAGATAAAGGTTTTAGTTCAAGCAACACAGAGGAACCATTAATGGGTTCTCTAAAAAAGGCCTTAAACCATTTCTTCCTTGGACTGTATCTTGTCTCCATCTTAATAGGGGCGTCAGTTTAAAACAAATACAACAATGACTGCATCAAAGCCATAGGGTCTTACCCACGCTTTTAAGTGACGTTGGTTTTTATCAGAAATACGAGTTTCCCATGAGAAAGTACCAAATGACCACACTCTGAAGTCGGAAGCTAAAGTTGAATACATTTTTTGATGCAGCACAAATTGGCTGAGTATTGACATGAACTCTATTTCCAAGATGGCTGAACAATCAATGTGAGATAATAAATAATGACTTACAATTTGAAGGTTAATTCAAATTAACCTTCCCCATGCCCATCCAGGGGAGAATGTCTCGGGAGCCGGGCAGATACACCCAGGACAGGGCACACATTCACTCACAGTCTATATGGGGCAATTTGGAGAATTCAATTGACCTTGATCTATGTTTTTAGACTGTGGGAGGAAACCAGAGAACAGTAAGAAACCCACGCCGACACGGGGAGAAACCTACTCAAAAACACCTACAGAACAACTATTGGTCATACCAGGCAGCAAAGCTTGAGTATGTTTTTTTTATTTATTTAAAAAAAAAAATGTACTTCCCATACAAACCACATGAACGCATCAAAGTTTGGTGCAAAAGTTTTATTTTGGAGAAACCTACCACCCAACATACACTTAAAAGTGTCATGCCTTAAGTGGTGTGTCATAGTGTTTAGCACATCACCCACTTTTTCCCTTTTATGCAGGTATTGCATTCAACTAATATTTGTCTTGGGTTGCCAGATTATTCATCAGTCATGAGATAAGCTGCGTTACCTTTCTAACATCCCCACATTCCACCGTATCACTGGATACGAATCAGTTGAATCATATACTTACAATGCAATTGTTTAAGCCAAATGCCTCCCCAAAAAAATCTTCAAATTTCTTTCAAAATAATATTTAATTTTTTTCTGTACCGAACACAGTAAATATGTCTAAAAAGGCAAACAGCCAATGTGACTTCACACTATTCTTTGGTATATTCTTCTTATCATAAAGCTTTGCAGTAAGGTCCCGTGTTTCAGCAGCTTTGTTTACAGAAGTAAAACATTAACAGCATTCCAATGCCTAATCAACTCTACACAATGTATTTAGTTATATAGCATTTGTATAATAATTAATGATCACAAAGCAATGTAAAGGTAGATTTAAGCGATAGCCTATTTAGAAATGCAAAAATTCTTCTTGCTGCATTGGCTGATTTTCAGCACTTAGCATATGGATGGACTTTGTAGTTTTACAATTACAGATTGTAGTACATTTTTTTTCAATATTCTTCTGTTGGTTCTCTGTTGTCTATTGGTCAGGATCATCACAGAACAGATATAATTTAGATAGTGTATTTGTTTATTATCAGTAAATAAACCATGACCATTAGAGAACAGAATAAAGGGGACATACAGTATGTACTGAAGTCCACAAACAGATGGACTACAATCTGTAATTGTAGAATTACAAAGTCCATCTTTAAGTTTCAGTCAGGTAAAACCTGTTCTGACAGTAAGCCAGCTTTAGTTTCGGTACCATTACTATTCATATTTGGTAAAGTGATTGTGCTGCAAGTGTTTAAACAAATCAGTGATATTATCTTGCTGATACTGTTTTTGTGCCATGTTTACATTCGCATTCCATTTTGTTTTGTGTCAAATTTACTAAAGTCTAAATGCTTTGTGGACATGTTTCCCTTGTACTAGATGATCAACTTTAAGCAATAGTAGTTGTTAAGGAGACAGTTTATGGACACAGTGGAAACATTTAGACTTATAATGTGAAAAAAATATATATGAAAAAGAAAGTAAGGTGCAGAGAATTTCTGTAAGTTTATTTAACTATATTTGTATTGGTTTTCCTTAGAATATTAGATATTTAAACAAGAATTTTCAGTTTTACATTTATACTCTTCTGCTACTCACAGTACTCAATACAGCAAATACAAAATATTCCATAACTAACAATTAAAGTACATTTTTCAGCACAAAAAGTTTTATCAGACAGGACAGACATGCAGTGACAGGCATTTTAATAAGCAACATAACTTGTTTAGCTTTATTTTAAAAAGCATTAAAAAAAATACAGTAACATTTTAATTTCACTGTGAGGACACTGCTTTAGTTCTGCTATTTAAATTCTGTACATATGAATTCCAAAATATCCCATGATCAAAGACGTTTTTAGCCAGTGGTGAGATGGATTTAATAAAAGACACAGCCATAAGTTAAATGATTATTACCTAATTAAGATGCCCCATTGTGTTTAGTTGTTATAACAATTCACATAAGTGCAATTCTGAAAGCAAGTAGTGATCTTTAAGTACACTGGTTATAAGTAATTAAAAAAGAAATAATGCTATTGGGGAGGGGGCAATCCCTGTAACATCCATTATGCCCACTTTTCCACTCATCTGATGAACTGATGGTTTCAAATCTTAGGAAATGAAAAACTTTTTAAAAGGCAGGAAGCACCAGATGAGACTGGATAATAGTAGTGTCTACACTTATAGCCCTGGCAATCTCCAAGGACATGTACTCTCCCTCCACTCTCATAAGCTGCAATAATGACCGTGCCTTTAGTGACTACTATGCTATTTTCTTGATATAAGCAAATATTAGCAAATGCATTCATTGGCCTTACCTTTAACAGTAATAAGCCTTCATAAAAGCTGAATGACTTATCCTCTTTAAACAGTTTGAAATACCTTATTCTACATACCAAAAAAACAGTGACATCAGAGAAATTACAGTGGCATAATCACCCAACATCACCCCATTTGCATTTTTAACAGCGTCATCAACGAATGAACCTCTTTTGGGAAAACAGCACAGAAGCAAAGGAGCTGCAGCGACGGCTCGGCAGAAAAAAATCTCCCAACATTCACCCATTTGCATTTTAACAGCACCAACAACAACAAAAAAAACCCTTTTGGGAACACATTCAAAAGAGAAAGGAACTACGGCTACTGTTCAGCAAAATCATTCTGCACACCCTTCAATATTTGGTCTGCTTTAGCCAACAAGTAAGACAAAGCCAGGTTACATAATCCAGTAAGTATTTGAGAGAACCACTAGCTATGACTGCACCATTGGCATACTGCACACAACTTATAAGAATGTCTGATAATCTACTGAGCTTTAATTATTGTAGAAACAAAAAAATGTTCCAGCAAAATGCTTATAATACTGTAATTTTCCGCCAGGGATTAATAAAGTATTCTGATGTGTAGGTTTGGTCCTGGAATCTAATTGGCTGAGTGACCATCTTAGCCTTGTTGTAATCACAATATATCCATCTAGGCTGACTAAACATTCATATCAATATTAAGTAGTTCCCTGACAGAATAACTCGATTACATCTGCAAAACAACACAGACGAATCATCAAAGAGTGTTTCAAATGAACAACTTCATTCCAATATGTGAAAGAATTGCCCACAGTGTATACAGAGAACAGTGCTGATGTCTGAAAAAAGGCAAAGTGAAGCAGAACCTACTTATTGGTGAATTTTATGTGAAAAAAAGAAAAAAACCATTTCAAATCTTTGAGTGGCATAGCAACAGTACCAACTGTAAAAAGGAATACAATGTCTAAAAAGGGGGGAGGGGGGGGGGTTTGAAATGAAGTTTAAAATATATACATATTTATATATAACACTTTGTTTCTCTCTCTGTTCTATGAAATAGGTCACTCAAGAGGGTGAATGTAATTATATCACAAGATAGTGTAGTGCAATCATAGTCCTGCTCTGAAGGTCATGCCTAAGAACACCACTCCCTCGTGATATAATCAGAGTAACACACACCTTCACATGAATGACTGGTGGAACCCGAAACCCACTAAATATTAATAATGCCACAAACATTAACATGATGCTGACTCTTTTTGTTCGTCACTGAGCTACATGTGCAAACTGTAAATATTGCTCTTACCTCTCATGCAAAAGAATTGATTGATGTGTGTGTGTGTGTGTGTGTGTGTGTGTGTGTGGGTATATATCATTCTGCAAGTTCTATGTGCGCAAAAAATGAGCAAACGGTAGCTAATTTTGGACTTTGCAGCAGACAAAATTTTACTAATCTGTAAGTTCCATTGCCAAGGAAATAACTCAAATAACACAAATAGCCTTTTGATTAAGTGGTTGCATGGAGGATGTTTTGTGAAGATAAACCATAGGTTAGGAAAAATTCCTACCTGAATGACATCAATTGATATTAGTACATGATGCTTTGTAGACTCACAGTGTATGCAGGAACACTTTTTTTTTTTTTTTTTTTTTGCGGTATTTTTCTGTTGATTAAACACTGCCGCTTTTTCAGTTTTTAATCTTGCAAAACAAAGATGTGAAGTATAAGACACCGTGGGCAGATCTGATCGAGACATAAGATGGAGAAAAATAGGTAGCTGCTTGAGGGTGTAAAATACTTACTGATCCGTCGGTTCTTCATCTCAGTCATTAATCTGACCATCATTACAATATAGTTCCAACACACCACTGTGTGCACTCTGGCGTCAAACTGTACATGTTTACGCCTATGCGCAGACTTATTTTTTTAACAAATAAAAATGACTCACTACAAATGAACAGGCTGGAGACATTTTGGGAATGGTACCTACCTAAAACACACAGCTAAAGATTATAATCTGATCAAAAATCTTAGGGAGTAGAATTAGCATTACTCATTCAGAACCTCGAACACTGTGTAAAAGTAGCTAATCAACAAAAGACAGTTTTAAATAAAAATGTATTTACACAACTAAACACTTGAGATATGTTTATCATCAGTTTATTATGTTGGATCTGTAATAAGTTTATGTCACTTGTAAATGCACTTAAATGCAGAATTATATTTAAGTCAAAGAGCTTATTAGAAGCAGAAAACCTCAGTAGAAGAACCTCAGAAGAAGACCTCAGTTAGAATAAGATAAATTTTTTAATCAAACTGGATTATATCCAGACTTGTTATCCAATTTATTTTTTAAGATTTCCATGGTGATAAAAAAGGTTAATCACATTACATAAAAAGCTCGATATACAAGATGTCAACCTGCTGCTAAATTAAGCCTTGCAATACCTAAAGGAGGCAGATTAAACAGGAAGTACAACACTTCCATGATGCTCTTATTAAAATAAGCCAGAACAAAGAAAGCTTCGAGTAAGGTTATTCGTGGGTGGACAGTAGGCATGGTAGGTACAGGCGAAACAGTGCTGGAGTGAGTAGCATAGCATGTCACTAGCAACCATATATATAAGGCATGATTCATATTCACATTTTCATTTTACCTTAAATGATGCAGTATTAGTTATGTAGCTTCTTTAAAACACACTACCATTTCTACTCATTTACTCTACATGTGTGCATGTTCAGTTTTCATTGGTTATTTAGACATATGGCACTGTCCAATATATACTGCTAGATGCTGTTGAGAGACGGGTCAAAGAAACCAAAAATTTGACAGACTGTGACTGGCCAGAACAAGCAAGTGCTTTCTGTCTGAGAATCATGACTAAAACCTGGCTAAAAACCCTTACTCTAACCTCTAATTAATTGGATTAAAATGTCTTTTTGATTAAAGAATTTGGGTAATTCATTAAATATGACAGTAAAAATGGAAATAGTAAGTATGTAAACATCTGAATGTAATTATGTCCCCATCAAATGCACCTGTAAATACATACAAACTATTTTAACATGGCGAGTGTGACAAACTAAATATTGTACCAGACCTCGAAAAGATCAATTAATTTAAACATGTTATTGACCAAAAAAAAAATACGACTACGAAATACTGTTTGCTCAACATAAAACCTCTTGTTTAATAAATGGATGTGAAGCATGTTTTGATGTGCCTTTCATCATTTAAACCCTCTGGTGTCTCTGATCAAGGAGAACAAATCCCAGCTGGCTTGAGAAACAAAGCAACTTTAGGAATTGCGGTCAACTCTAGTCGCTATTTTTATTTATTTTTAATTGTTGTCTGATATCGGAATAGAAAAGGTTAGATATCGTAATGTGCAGAAATAGTACGAATGCATCTGTGAAAGCATGCATGATCGTAAGGGTTATCGATTATTTATTAAAACGGGTCGTTCCGGACCTTGAAACCGACTGGCTGAGCAGTTTGTGCAGCTGTGACATTATTGACAATAATGTACCGCGCTAACTGCTTCACACAATCATATCAAATCAGTGAACATGATGTACATTATTTTAAAATCATGTACCATTAATAGAAATACAGATTTATATAAACAGCGAGCCGATTCACAGTGAGCACTAAACTAGTATTTCATTGCTAAGCAAGTAATGTACATTTTAAAAAATGGACCAGACCACTTTATAAAAATAAATAAATAAATACACACAATAATTAAATTAAATAATTAAAATAAACCTTATTTTTAAAAGTACTATAGAGTTTTATAACCATTTTATAAAAGCATTAAAGCAATGATCATTACATGTACATATGCTCCACATCATGCTCAAACACATCCCATGCCTTATGCTTAATTGGATGTGATGTCATTGTTACATATAGTCATATGTGACATGTAATCAGATTTGTCCATTTTACAGCCTAAATGTGGTACAATTCTCAAGAGACAAAAGAAACAGAAATACAAGACAGAAAATATGATAGTCAGAGGGAGGTAGTAGGGAAGAAAGTGACCAAATGCTACCATGGTAACCACTGCTTAATGTGGTATATGAAAAGCAGAATCAGTCAAAAAAAATGGCCAACATATTTAAGACTGCAATAGATTTAATGGACTACATGGTAAGAATGGTCATTTTAAAACATATTTAATCTGTGAAGATATTTGTGATGATAAGAAGTACGCTAAAATTGCCTCCTGACACACAAATTTTATATCAGCTGTGAAATTGTGTAAGGACAATTTTAATCAGCTTTCTGAGCTGAGTACATGTATAAACTGTTCCATCCTAATCTACAATTCATTGTAGTTTATTCAGAATAATTCAGTTTATTGTGATACCATCAAAACATGAAGAAAATCAAAGAAATTGATGGAAAAAATAAAGAACAGAAAAATATGCGGATTGAGTATGGATAGTGTCTTATGAAAGATACATTGAGATAAAATTATGAAGCCAATAGCTACATAGGGATTTGTTTTACAGGCAGGAATGTGCATTCCAAGAAAGAAAATTTTAAATGTCCACACTCGTAACACAGATATTATGAGTCTGACTAAATCAATGGTCCCCCACAATTAATATAAAAAAAGCAATATTCCTTAACAAATACACAATATCATGAATGTCTTAAAAACAAAGACATAAGGAGAAATAAAACACATACACACCTTATTTCTAAAGAACATGTATATATAAACACACACACAATATATAATATATAAATTCATTTGCTTGAACTTGAAAAAAAAAGATTTTGTGTTTTTAACAATAAACTATATCCTGTTTCTTGAATATAAACAAATTTAGAAATCAATGCCTTGAGTTCCTTTCAATCAAAAGATGTTACATATCCCTTTCTTTTAATTTTTTAAATGACAGTTTTTAAACCTTTGGTAGTTGATGCATAGAAGATTTGGACTGATAAAAATCTGTGTTAGTCATAATCAGAGTCTTCCTTTTAATAATGCAATATATAATACTGAGAGAAGACAAATCAGGACTGCAGTGAGAACAGTCTAGCACACTAGGTCTATAAAGCCACACTGTTGTAACTCATTGTCGTTAATAGCATATAAAGCTAAGTGTCTATGGGAGTATGGGGACACCTATGGATTACACCTAGAGAATCATTGACATCCCATTCCAAGCTCCCAGTTGTAGCTAAAACAGTCCCCACTCATCTAAGAAGGCTGTATACAAGATTTCAAAGTGTCTTTTCTAGTGCAAGAACTGATGATTGGGCCTGACTCACAGTCTCTTCTAAAGATGATACAAGGGAATGAGGTCAAAGTTTTTTATGAGCAGTTAAGTTTTCAAGCAAACCTCATCCAACCATGTTGAATGGACATTACTTTGTCATGCTGTAAGATAAACATGCTCATCAAAAACTAGTCCCATAAAATTGAAAGCAAGCAGTTATCTGAAATGATTGGCAGTATGACTGGGGGCAGCACAGTGGCTGAGTGGTTTGCATGTTCACCTCTCGGTGCTGGAGATCCTGGTACAGATCTGGGTGGAGTTTTTGTGTTCTCCCAATGTCTACCTGGGCTTCCTCCAGGTTCTTTGGTTTCCTCCCAAAATCCAAAAAGCGTGAATTGGCTGCTTTAAATTAAATTGTCCCTATATAATGTATGTTTGTGTGAGTGAGCGAGTGTGTGCCCAGTGAAGGATTGCCCTATATAGAGTGTGTTTGTATGTGTGTGTCTGTGTGAATAAGATTGGCGCTCTGTCCTGTGTGCATCTGCCCAGTGCCCGAAACGCATGTATTTGTATTTTAACATTTACATAGGATTATAAGCTATGTAAAATAAACGACAAGTTTGAAGTTATATTAATGCATTTTTAAAAAGTGACCCAATGTTTCTATAATGTTATTATAATGTGTAAGTACTGACCCAAAATAACATTGGGTCTGGTCACAAACACAACGGTTAAAGGGTGTTGTGCCCTTTTTGGCTGCACCAAACAAAAATCTCAAGACAGGAGGTCATTGAAGGCTTACCAAGGTCTTTCGATCCTTGACTCTCACTGGCCAGCTCACCCATCCTCACCAACGCATCAAAATAACCTTTGGCCGCAAACGTAACATCTGCAAAGAAAAGGTACAGAGTGTGTAACGAATGCAGAAGCCAATGCAAAACACTTAAAAATTCATTATAACAATTCCTGCTGTTCAGATGATCACAACAGTGAGCAATGAAAAAACATTCAGCAGTGGAGAGCTGGCCTCCTGAAGAGCTTGGTTTGTTTGATCTAACTCCTGTACCACCCACACTTGTACCATGCACATACATGCTCTTCCCAGCAAGTTGTGACATTAGGAGGAAAGTAGATTATTATCATTATTACAGAACATCTCACTGCACTCACTGAATTGTGCTTAAGAGAACATGACTAAGAGAGAGAGAGACAGACAAAGAGAGGGATTTACCATCGTGACTGGAAGGATTAGATTGGTATTGTACTGACTGAGTTTTTCAAATTTGCCAGCATTTGTACACACAATCTGGATATAGCACATGGTGTACAAGACTACCTAGTAAATTTAATGAATGACATTAATAAATTCTAATGAAATCTAAAGTATTGAATAAAAAAGCTAAACTGTAATATGTTAGGTGGAGATGATGCAAAATGATGTGGAAACCCGGGTTTTCATGCTTTGGACAAAATGCCATTTTGTCACGTCATGTTGTGTGTTATGTGTTATGCGTTGTACATTCTATATTATGTGTTATGTTTATGTCTGTGGTGTTAATCAGAAAATAGAAGGTCTGGTCTTAAAAGCTATTATATAACAATGATATACACACAATTAGGACTGATTAACGTAATATTAACGTCAACAATCCATTTCTTTCAGGATTTTGTGTTTTAAAAACTTTCCTTGATTCCTTGCTTGTTTCTTTTTTGTTTTCTGGCATTTGCTGAAGATATATCTTAACTGATATGACAGTTTGTTTGCTGCTGAAAAGGATTAGTACAGATGAGTCACTAATATAATGTATTTAAAAATGAACGACTCAGCTGTGAAAGTGAGGAAACAATGATGAAAAGCGTATTTATGATTAACAAAATCACATGGGCCACAGTTACTGGTGCCCCCATATGTAAAACATAATAACTTTTGATAAAAGCACCTATTTTTACTGAAAAATCAAAAATACAGTTACAATTAACTTCACAGAAAATGCAAAGACAATAGTTTTTTAGTTTTCAATAAATTATTTTATTTTATTTATTTTATTACAGAGCCTGATAACTTTGTAAGAGAGACAGTCCAACAATGTTACCAAACCTTCACTATACCTCATTTTCAGTTGCACCAAAAATCTCTTAATATTTGATGCCAAAGGGCTCTAACGTCTTTGACAAGCAAGTTAAATACAATAATAACTGTTTAACAAGCTTAACCTTGTAGCTGACTTTGGGGAAAAGACCTCTACACATGTTAACACTAATAATGTTAAATTTACCGCATCACCATTTATAAATGACCAGTTTACACTTAGATCTGTTTATAGTGGTCATGGTACATTTTTAATGCACATTAATTGGCATTTTTAACAATAATTATATATATTTCTAGAAATTACATTTACTGGCATACTGGAAATATGTTTGCAAATAATGTTTTTAATTAATTAAGCAATTTTTATGCTTACAATAACTGAATAATAATAACAACCACCCCAAAATTGGCATGCACATGCATAATAGTATAAAATATCCACCATGCCAGTCCCACTTTTCATGTGAACAGACAGACAGGCATGAAGATGCAATTAATTTTATTACAGACAACGTCTAATTATACCCACACCTACATAATTATAATTTGTATATACTCTAAAAGGAAAAATGGTATTTCCTGCACTGTCAAATTTCTGAAATTGTGGAGACTGATGCTTAAGACATATAATATATGCTGTTCATGTTAGTAGCTTGTTTCTAATGTTGCTCTTTTAGGGTTCTGGATCACCTTTAAGACAATGTGCTTATAAATACATTCAAACTAACCTGAGTGCATGGATTGTAAACACAAACCTTCCCAAGGGTCAGCTTTTTTCTAAAGAGGTCAGTGGATCTATACCAGCACAACATACAGTTCTGATATTGACTGTTTAGACAGAAGCACTGTATCTATGAGATTTGTGCATCCCAATTATTCAGTTAGAAAGCCTTACCTATGAGTTATTTGCAAAGACTTGGCAAAGCCATTGTTCCTCTTTGGTCCCTAGATGCATTTTAACTCAGGGTAAATGATTTACACCTATTGAAAACAATCCCTCTGGAATGCAGTGTCCATACTCCACTATAGATAAATTAATGTAGCAACAGATTTTATTTTAAAGATTTAGTTGTGTCTTTGTCCACACGAAAAGTAGGGTTGGCATTCTGGATTTTAAACTATTCTGTGTATGTGTTATTTTATTTTTCAGTGCTATTTCTGGGGATAGCTTATGCAAAAATGCATCTTAAAGTCATTTACCATTACCTTTCTGATATATGTCTTGGTATAAACCTCATGCTCTTATTTTCTAGGTAAAAAATGTGTTTTACCTTGTGTATGTGTATCTGACAGCATTGGTCATTGGAAGTTATTAAATGTACCTGACACGGCTCCGCATGATGAACTTGTGCAGCCTTTATAAGCTGTAACATGGTATGTCACACAGAGAGAGTATCCATGAACTGACAGGGGAGGGACTTTAAGTCCTCTAAGCCCCCAGCTACAAAGTGTCTGAATATAAAGTCCACGGTTTCATAGTTTATTGTTTAGGTTAAACTGCCACTTGTAGCACTAATATACAAGCGAATAAACAAGCGAACCCTTACTAAGTACAACATGCCTCATCACACTGCCCACTCACTCACACACTCAAGTTTATTGTTGGGTGCTTATTATGTGAAGAAAGGATCCCACATAGAATTAAGGCCGCCCTTTACGGATTAAACTAATGCTTCAACACCCATTAATGCTTCTGTGCCAAAGGTTATTTTTACTTTTTCATTTCAGATAAGCACAGTCAGGGTAAATGACAGTTCCACATATGTTATAAAACTTTAAAGCAGTTAAAATCAGTCAAAACATTTGTGTTTCTAAAATTCAAAAAAGTGTATATGGTACAAGTTGACCAGAGATTTAAAAACTGCAGCTGTAAGCACAAAAATTTGACTTGTAAAAAGATTCTTTGGTTAGGTTGTACCTACACTATAGCTATGCATAGACAAGAGTGTGTTGCATAAAACTTCAAAATGCTGGGGTAGCTGTTTTTGTCCGGTGGTGCAGTCACTATGTGCAAGTTGCCAACTTCGGATTCAGCAAAACAGCAGACCTTCACACTTCCTTCTCCATCTTTTACAGTTGGTGTCACACTAAGGGAATATCCTTTCTGTCTAACCCTTTTTACGATGGCATTGTGATCCAAATCTTAAATCCTAAATTTGGATTAATCAGTTTACTCTTTGCACTTTAGGTTATTCACTGGACTCAAAAAATAATACATTTTTGAAAACTTGGCTAGCAGTATAATTTAAAATTTTACCAGCCAAATTGAATTTGGCCATTTTATCCTCACTTTTGAAAATTAAGGCTGCCTGGATCATGACACATCATGACTTATGTAAATTGGGTATCTTGGGAGTCTACATTGGGTGTCACAGGCCTAATAATGCAAAGTCTCATAACTGAACAGTGTGTGTCTTTTAAAATGATAAAATTTAGGGTGCAGAATTTTTTGGTTTAGTCAGAGTCTGAATAGCCATTTATTTACATGCATGAAAATTGCAATTACACCATTAATGTATGAAATACTCAAAAATAAAAAACTATATTTAATATATATTTTACACCCATTGTGCCTCATCTTAGACCCTGCTCAAGATGTGTCGTGATGCTTAGTGCTATCTTACACCCTGCCAACCTTTTCACGCCTTTTTCCTGCGTCGTTTAACTAGCAAATACATCTAAGTCGATTAGGCCTGGCATTGTCGAAATGAGGTGTGGTCATGTAAATTTCTGGCGTATTGCCATCTTGGCAACATATAACAAAGGTGCGCCTCTGACTGAATACAACCTAGGCATCAACGTAGACAGTCAGATGCTCATTGCTATATTGGCTGTGAACTGTCAACCGGATAGCTACACCGTTTAAATAGCACTCCGCCAAATTTAGACTGCACCTTGCTGCAGGAAATGGCAAGTGACACACTGATAGGGTTATTGCAACATTATGCTTAAAACACACCCATGGTTAATTTAAAAATGAGAACATGCCTTTTGTGCTCTTCACACCGTGCAAGGCATACTTTTCCTGTCGTTACCATAGTAAACTACAGACACACCAGCATGCCCCAAATCAAGGCACTTGTTGCGTGGTTTATAGCTCGATAAGATAGCTTAAAAAGGGTCCTTTATATTTTATCTTCAAAAACTAAATTTAAATAAATAATTACTCGGGTTGTACAGCTGATAACCTGTATCTCACAAACAACACAAAGCACGCTAAAATAAAAACTATTCAATGCATTAGGTGATGCATCACAGATTAAAAGATGCATATTTTTTAACAACAAAGGTCTCTATGGATTCACTGTCCTGGTCTCCAAACATCTCTGTGAAACCAAAGGGGTACTGATGGCTGGGCTGCAGCTGATAAGGCTGCTTGGGTTTATGCAAGTGGCAGGATGATAAATTAAACACTGTCATTGTCATCATAGTCTTTAAAAGAACAGGCGCAAGCAGGAGGTGAGAGAAGGCGGGAGGTGCTGGCAGTCTGCCCAGGAGAAGTGGCTAATTGAAGAAAATGGCTTAATACTTACTGGATAGAGCTTTCTCATAGTTCTTTCCCATTGCAACAAAGTTTCGTAAGCAGGGGTTGAACTGCTCCATGATGGTCTGAAAAAAAGACAGCAGATACACACACATAAATATACATACATATATACATATATTAGTGCGCACATAGACAAATTCAAGAATTTCATGTTATTAATTAGCAAACACCATTACTCCAAGCAGATTGGCACTCCAGATTACAATTAGATTTTGACAGTCTCACAGTATCTGAGCCAAATATTTGCAGATTTGTATTCAAACTGATACACACTACTAGGAATAAAACGATTACAGATTTTATTGGCACAATTATTGTTTCAGAAATAATCACGATTATTACGATTACTGAGCGATTTTTTACCATAAAAAGCCAGAAAACACAAGAACCGTAGTTATGTTTGCAATTTATATAATGTAAACAAGAAATAGCATTTTGTTATCGAAAAAAGAAATACAGGGTATAAGCTGAATATCAACACAAAAACATTTTATAACACAAAACATTAAATTCTTTTGTTAAAAATCAAATAAAAATTCTTTTTTGAAAATACATATCCATGTTAAAGAAAATCAGGTTTATTATGTAAGGACAAAGTAAATAGAGTGCTGCATGTGTAACTTAAAATTCCATCATTTTCCTCATGCATGTCATCATGACGATGTTGAGGCACTGATACGATTAATTAATTGTCACATTTTTGCACAAGTTTAGTATTTTCTCTTGATTAAAGATAGGATCAATTACACGTTCATATATAGTAGCTTCTCCTTTTATACTATAAACTTATTGATGTTTCGATCAGGAGTCTTCAATGGTAATTAAACCACTTTTTTTTCTATACCACTGGCCCTGTTCACACAGGAAATTAGCCCACACATCTGGCTATGTTGGTGAAAAATAACAAGTAAACAGCTTTAAGGATAACATTATCCTTTTGTAAACACATTTGTAAATACTTTTGTTGATTATATCTCACATGTCATTGTCATCATAGTCTTTAAAATAACAGGCGCAAGCAGGAGGTGAGAGAAGGCGGGAGGTGCTGGCAGTCTGCCCAGGAAAAGTGGCTAATTGAAGACAGAATGGGTGAAAATGGCTTGATACTTACTGGAAAGAGCTTTCTCATTGTTCTTTCCCATTGCAACAAAGTTTTGTTGATTATATCTCACATACAATCTTTACATGCAAATAAACTCACATTGTGACTGTGACTTGAACAGGTTGTTGTTAGCAAGCAGAAAAAATACTGTATGTGAATGCAATAAACCTTTCAAATTTAGCTTTATTTATTATCATATGATGTCAATGTTAATTTGAAAATGATTGTTTCACAGAAAAAATCCAGGAAGTTACTTTTAAGTCTCTAAAGAGGGCAACCAGACAGAATTTAATGACTTCTGCTATTCTTGCAACCATAATTCTGGAATCATCTCTATAATCGTGGGAGTGTCATCAAACTGTCAGATGCAAGTTTTAAACAGATGCTGAAACATGAGTTAAAGCCACAAAATTAAGTCATGAATTCGTAAAAAAAAGGTAATTTGCTAAAGACTAGGGATGTAAAATATTATTAATATAAAATGGTGCGGGCGGCACGGTGGCTTAGTGGTTAGCACGTTCGCCTCTCAGCGCTAGGGATTCCCGGTTCGAATCCCCATCTGGGTGGAGTTTCCATGTTCTCCCCGTGTCTGCGTGGGTTTCCTCCGGGTTCTCCGGTTTCCTCCCACAGTCCAAAAACATGGAACAAGTTAATTGAATTCTCAAAAAAAATTGCCCCCTATAGAGTGTGTGTGTGTGAGTGAGTGTG
>JAFMOD010000591.1:955850-980966 GCA_019802435.1 Corydoras maculifer | reverse complement strand
GGTTGCACTCAGGGAAAAGGGGGCTGAATAATTTTGCACATCGCACTTTTCAGTTTTTTATTTGTAAAAAAATTGTTGATTCATGTATAACTTTCATTCCACTACACAATTGTATACCACTTTGTGTTGGTCTTTCACATTAAATTCCAGTGAAATATATTTATGTTTGTGGTTGTAATGTGACAAAATATGGCAAAGTTCAAGGGGTATGAATACTTTTGCAACCCACTGTATATATAAATAATAACGACAGTATAATTTCATTTCAAAAAGTAAAGTCACTCTTTTGAGGATCTCCTACACTTAAGCTAACCATTATGTGACTAACAAATAACCAACCATCCAAAAGATAATGAAGGATGCTGAAGAATGAGCATCATTGACAAGAAGAAGCAACCACAAATGTCCAAGTGGAGAGATGAAGTTCGGAATGTTCTGCTGGTAAGAAAAGTTAGGTTAAATCATGGCAAAAAAACTTCTGCAAATGGTCAAAAACTCTACATGTTCTAAGTAAACAAAACCTCTAAAACCCCCCATGCCCATCCAGGGGAGAACGTTTCAGGCGCTGGGCAGATACACCCTGGACAGGGTGCCAATCTAATCTCTGGGCACACACTCACTCACAAAGACACACACATACAAACACACTCTATATGGGGCAATTTGGACAATTCAATTGACCTTGATCCATGTTTTTGGACTGTGGGAGGAAACCGGAGAACCCTGAGGAAACCCACGCGGAAATGGCGAGAACATGGAGATTCCACCCAGATTAGGATTCGAACCGGGTATCCCTAGCCCTGAGAGATGAATGTGTAATCACTAAGCCACCGTGCCGCCCTTGGAACAAACTGTCCAACATATTTGTCTGACCTTACAACTGGTCTCCTGGATAAATAGGCAAAAATCTATAAAGCAGTAAAGTGAAAGCTGGTTGAGCTACAAGGTTGGGGTGAACAGTTTAGAATGAAATGTCACATGCGCTCTTGGGATTTTCATGTATAGGTGTCCATATAGTGTAGCATAACTGCAAAAACAAACAAGTTTCATGCTAGCCTACTAAAAGGACAGTGATGGAAAGGATATGGATATTTTATTGCAAATAGCTTTACAGTTCTTTGCGTCTGCTGAGTTTTCTTTCTGGTTATTTTAGCCTAATTGCTAACAGGCGCAGTACATTACAGAATGCATGTATGAGCGGTTTAAATGAGGTTCTACTGCTGTCTAAAGCTGGCAAATGTCACACTGACTTGCAGACAGAATTAGAACAAACACGGTGCACTGCTGAAGCTCGATGTTGTGTTGGCAATTTATTTTTGTTGCTTCCGCACGTTGAAAGTGCAAGGTTTACAGAATAAACCTTTAAAAAAAAATGACAGTATAATTTTATTTCACAAAGTAAAGGCATTGTTTAAAGGATCTCAGACACTTAAGCTTTAGAGAGGAAAATTAGTCCAGACAGGGATCCTTATTAATGCTTGTATATAGTATGCAGTGTGTCCCGTTAACATCAAGTATTTAGTATTTAATTGTTCGCTTTATTAAAAGAAGTACCATTTTGAAAATAATTAGCAATGATACCATTTAGCTACTGATTAGTTCGGAATCAGTATCAAAACTAAATAAGCAGGGTTGCACAGTGTCTTAGTGGTTAGCGCGTCCACCTCTCAGCACTGGGGATTCAGGTTCGAATCCCAATCTAGGTGGATTTTCCATGGTCTCCCCATGTCCGCGTGGGTTTTTTCCCCACAGTCCAAAGCCATGGATTTAAATTGAATGCTCTAAATTGCCCCTTATAGGTGGTTGTGTGGGCGTGTGAGTGAGTGTGCCCAGCAATAGATTTGTGTCCCATCCTGGGTAAATCGGCCAAGCGCCTGTAACATTCTCCCCTGGATGGGCATGGGGAACATCCTTGTGACCCTAGTATAGTAAGCGGAAGATAATGAATCAGGTATGACTGGTTATTGTTCAGCACAATCATGTCTCAGCACTAGAGATCGAGGTTCACAACCTGATCCAAGTGGAATTTCCATGTTCGCGCCGTGTGGGTGTCCTCCGGGTTTTCCGGTTTTGTCACACAGTCCAATAATATAAAATCAAGGTAAAATTGGCTGTTCTTAATTGCCCTATATAATGTGTGTGTATTTGTGTACGAGTCAGTGAGTGTGTGTGCAGCAATGCACTGGTACCCAGCCCTGACGAATCAGACCAGCACCCTAAATGCACCCTTGTGTCTCTAGTAGATGATTTAGAGGAAGACAAATGGATGGACATATGTAAATTTACAGAGAGCTACATTTTTTTTACCACAAAAGTTTTACAATTTTTCATAATTTATAAACAATTTAGTTGAGAGAATACATTTTTATATTGTTGAAACCTGTAACAGTAGAGTGGGTGGAATATACATCTGGATCATTTTATTTAGCCAGAATTACGATGCATTCAGAAAAATTGCATGACCGAGTATGCATGATCTCTGTCAGAAATCAGTAGAGAAAAAATACACATTCAAATGAAAAGCGTACTCACACTAGGTCCCTTAGGATTGTCCCACTCAACAGTAAATCACTGGCCTGCACTCACATTACGCTTGTCATTCTGCTCCCAAACACACTAACATTATCATGATGGACATTTCTATGTTTAAGGAAACAGTACATTACAATTTGATAATGTGGTATTTGTAAATTGTAATATTGTACACATTAAGTTCTCATTTTTTTAATTTAAAAAAAGTTACTCATGCTGAACAAGATGTTTACAGAGGAGAAAATTATTTATTCACCTAAATATTCTCGACTAAATATATAAAGGTATATTAACAAAGGAATTGAAAAAATTTATTCCCATGTAATAGAAGCTGTTGCATCACCAAGGTCTGTTTGAGTGTAATTAGCCGTCACACCCAATAAAACAAGACAAGCTTAAACAATTTAATGTACAGTGTTCAGACACAATACAGAGCAATCAAAGTAGACAAGTGAACCTGGCTTCAGAAGAAAAACATGCTTGGACATGGAACAGAATACCTAGTGCGAATACACCCTGAAAGTGCGTCCTAATATCCTGTTTCTACACTGCAGATTGAAAAAAATGCAACTGCATTGTCGAAGTTGTCGAACCACTGATGCTTCGGAACAGACAAGCTCCCAACTGCATACAGAGAACTGACTGAGTATAAGCTTTTGTATGTGAAACTAATTCATGTGATTAGCACCATTTTAATGTTCAGTTAATATTAGTCGAGGTTTTTAAATAATCTGTTTCCTTTAAAATAATCCTTTAAGGCGGCACGGTGGCTTAGTGGTTAGCACGTTCGCCTCTCAGCCGATTCCCGGTTCGAATCCCCATTTGGGTGGAGTTTCCATGTTCTCCCCATGTCTGCGTGGGGTTCTCCGGTTTCCTCCCACAGTCCAAAAACATGGATCAAGTCAAATGAATTCTCAAAATTGCCACATATAGAGTGTGTCTGTGTGAGTGTGTGCCCAGCGATGGATTGGCGCCTTGTACTGGGTGTATCTGCCCAGCGCCCGAAACGTTCTTCCCTGGATGGGCATGGGGAACCCCCCCCGCGACCCTAATAGAGGATAAAGCGGGAGATAATGAATGAATGTTTCTTTTAAAGCAAAGTGTTAGTTGCAGCTACAGCCTCAGATCCTGAGCTCTGCCAGGATCTGCAAAATTTCTAAGAGATTTTAAGTGTACAGTGTCAGTGTACAGTAAAAGTTTAGACACATATCATTTTTGCTCCTCTTACTGTCAATTGTATTAGTTCCAATTATCTTAAATATCGACTTTGTAGTTAAATTCCAGACTGTAGTCAGTCTGTTTGTGGACTACAGTACATACTATATTAGTGCACTTTACTCTGTTCTCTAATGGTCAGTAGTAGCAATAGTAGCACCATAGGGCAGTTATTATTTGTTTGGAGAATTATTCCTATCCCGGCAGGGTCACTGAGGTGTTTAAATTAAACTACAGCAGCTAAAACCACATCACCGCATCAGTGTAACTGTCATAAACAAATACACCACCCACATTCTACCTGTTCTGTGATGGTCCTGACGAATAAAGAACAGAGAACCAACAGGGGACAAACAACAAAAGAAAACACATGTACTATAGTCTGTGTTTGTAAAACTACAAAGACCATCTATATAGTATGTGAAGAAATTAGATGATGCAGCAAGCAATGTAGTATGCCCGCATGCATACATACATAGTATTTTACACATGTGATATACCCAAGTCATAAGAAAATGCCTTTGCAGACGAGTATATGATAGTATACGATAAACCTACAATGTTTAATAAGTCCATTTTGCACAATGTGTGTGTAGTGTGCAGGAACCAGGTTCTAACAATGAAAGATAAGAGAGATTTTTAATACCGAGTTTAATGTGGTTGTGAAGGGCAGTTCAGTTTGATATCAGCCTGTGATCCATTACATCAGTAGTTGCACGTACCACAAGTTTTAAACACTCCCTGTAATGAAGGTGAACAGTTTCTCTTGAACTGAGGTGCTCTCAACAATGAGTCACGTTTGTAAAAAGTTAAATAAATAAATAGTTTGTAAAAAAAAATTAAAAAAAGTTTTAAAAAATGGGTTTGACTGTATCTGGAATAACAATACTAATTATGTGAAACCTTAATGAAATGGGCTGTACCTTTTAGTACCAGCAAAGACAATGCCCCCAAAAGCATTTATTTTGAGGTAGAATTTGAATTAATCACCCAAACATAAATCTGAATTGATAATGCTTCGTTTTGTACTATATAGTTTGGGATCTTTTCAAACAGTTCTTTCATATTTTCAACCTTATAAAAGTTATTTCTGTGGGTAAAATTGCAGGGCATTTTACTACGATGTTTTTAATAGCTTGAGGAGTTGCACGGTACTAGCAATTTGGAGGTGACAGTGGATAAGGGCAGTATGTCCAATTCGGCACCTAGTCAGGATTGTCTAATCTTGTCTACTAAGCAAATCTGTATTACTTTTAATATTGATGATGGGGGATATTTTGTACAGTTGTATTGTGTGTATTGCTAGACCATCTTGACATTTTTGCTCACAGTGAGCTTCGACTAACTGGCAGGCATCAGCAATCAAAACACATTTCCAAATGAGTTCCAAGGTTCATGCGTCCTTTGCTAAAATGTCTGCTTTCTCATTGCCCTCAAATGCTGTGCGATATAGAATTCTCTTCTTCTATTCCTTGTTTGTTAACTAGTGCCTGATAAACTAGTAATAAAGATGTATGAGCAACGTTACTGTCTGCTGCTTGGCTGCATAGCTACAAGCTCCTATGCTTCATCTCCTCTCTGGGTAATTACAGGCCCACAGCCCCACATAGCAATTAGCGGCCATTTAAATAAGGATGGAGAACTGCTTTCCCAACCTTCACTCGCTCACCCAATCTGCTATCCTTTTCTTTTCGCCCACACTTGCACTTCTTCACAAAGGCCACTGGCAACAAATCTGTCTTTAGAAACCAATGAAATATATCAATGGCACAAGGATTTTACAAAACTTTTAAAACATGACTTGCTGTATTGATTTTTAATGGGTTTTCAGTAGTCTTTGTAAAGTTAGACATATTTACAAAAAAATAGAAGGCACATTTTACCTGAGCCAACTACTTTAAAGCATCAACATGAGAACATTTTTTATATTTATTAAAGCTGCCCTTTTAAAGACTAAACGTCATGTAATTAGTGAGAAAATATCACTAATCACCATACAGAGCACTGGTCTCGATCCCATCATACACTTTTGTATGTTACTAAAGTTAAGATTCTCATTAAACATTAATGTCTGCTGCACAAATGTACCATTGTTAAGACAAATCCTTCTACTGAAACTCTGTTAAAATCCTACAATGAACTATAAAAAGTGTTACAGCTGCATTTACAATTAGTCACGTTATTCAAGAAAGGCATTGGGTAAGGAGTGTCTTTAGATGTTCCGTAAAAATACTGAAGGTCTTCCTATTTGCACACAGAGCTAGGGAGATTGTTCCAGCATTGATTAGTGACCAAATATATAAAAGGTAAATTGGTACCACAATGAGATGAACAAACAAAATGGTGATCTTCACTAGAACACGGAAAGGAACACAATGGAACTTTAAAAAAGAAGGTTGATGTAAAGATGGAGCAGACTCTGTTGCCTTTATTATATGTTAAACTACTGGAAGACCATGGAACGATAAATCCGAGCATTTGTGCCATCGCCTCGGGCAAAGGACGCATGTAGCTGGGCATCACTGGCATAGCAATGATATGAGAACTCGATTGCAATAAAGACAGAACCCAATGACATTTTGTATTGTGGAGAAAAAAAAGACTCAAGCACTGGACACTTCTGGGATTGCTTGATGAGATAAAAGCGCATCACCTTTCGATAATAAAAGGCAGGATTAGAATCTTTTAAGTGGCATTTTCAAGATTTCTAATTCAGATAGAGTTCAGAGCAGAATCTGGTATATAACTGTATCGTAAAAAGTGCACAGACCCAAAAGAATGAAGATAAGATTGCTTTAATGAATCAGCCAGAGATAACAGAGCTCTTTACGCTTAAAGCCACACTGTTTGGGATCCAAAATGTGTTCTGTGCAAGGAACACCGACACTTGGGTAGTTAGCACATGTTCAAGTGTCATGGATAGAAAGGTAACAGTGATTTGGTGTAACCCTTGCCTGTTGAACCCTAGAGGTGATTAGGAGTGGGAGTGCTGGTACAATTGTGGTAGAGGTAGACTAGAGCAGGTTAGAGAGAGTGGGGTAAAAAGGGTTGCTAAAAAGAGTCTGACTCCATAATAATACATATGGATTTTAAATGAGATGCCATTAAAATTCCTGTATGTGTAAAGTGTAGTTGTCCAATGCTAAATCCATTGTAGCTTTCATATGATTATATTCTATATGTCTATGCATATATAGTAACTCGTATGTCCCTAAGAGTATCTCATAAGATATGAATTACACTAACTTCATTAGTTTTAAAAGGCCTTGGATTCACTAGCATCTTCTTCAGGATTCAAACAGTAAAGATGAGTACATCATAATAGTTTTATAATGTGATTTCAGCAGATCCCAACTACTAACGCGGTTTATTGTGATGATATTTATAAAGCCTCAAAAGTCTTGCTGAGATGACTTTTAAAATGTTCTTTATATTCAAAGGTTCTTAAGAGAGAGCTCTGACAATAAGTTGCAGTGGCTCCAAGCCATCCACCCCCTAACAGAATGTGGGTGTATGGATTTGAACAGTGCTTCCTTTTGCAAAACCCATTAAACACACTATTCGAGCCAGCTGTCAGGAAGCTGGGGAATAAAAATGTGGTCTTTGAAGGCCGTGAGCACACTAATTGCAGAACAAAGTTATTATATAAAAAGCAAGAGGTGGAA
Source organism: Corydoras maculifer (assembly GCA_019802435.1). Taxonomy (NCBI): domain Eukaryota; kingdom Metazoa; phylum Chordata; class Actinopteri; order Siluriformes; family Callichthyidae; genus Corydoras; species Corydoras maculifer. Next base: position 973,554 of record JAFMOD010000591.1, on the reverse strand, counting down.
GTCATTTTAAACAGTTCAATGGATGATAAGACTAATCGAAAACAGGGCAACATTTTATTGCAAACTACACAACATTGCAATTCAGCTGTCAGGCAAAGGAAACTACAGTGGACATTGAGAATAAAAAATAAGCTGACAAAAAGCTCATCTCCCAAAAAGTCTAATGAGACTCATTACAAAAAAAGGTTTCTGATATTTACTGAGCATTCAGAAGTCTCTTGTACATTGCCTATCTCCTTCCACCCCCGTGTCCCTTTCTGTTTCCTTCTCTCTTTTATGACATGAGAATGACAGAAACACATAATGTCTTGTTGTTGCTAAGAAACCACCTGTCTAGGTTTCTGTGCATACAGAAATGCAGTACTCATCTTTTATTTTTTTTTAAATCACCTAACTAATAAAATGCATCTTGGAGGAAGCAGGATGTAATCTATCACTGATTATGAGAGGAGCAGAATAGTTTTATAGAGAGAAGTTTGATGCTTAGACCTAACTACTGCAGCATTAAAATCACAGGTTTGGTATGTGAAAAAGAACAGCCACACCCAGTATTTTTCTTCTTGAGATATATACTGGCAAAGCAACTATATCCAAAAAAGCAAACCTGCCTGAGGTCAATTCTTTGGGAAAGGTACCTGGAGACACTCCTGTTTTCGAGTACTGTTAGCTTAGGACAAGTCACACCCTGTCGAGTGCACAGCAACCAGGTAGTGTTTACGCATACACTTTCACAATGTCTTTCTACACTGTGGGCTGGACATTTATGGTCACACCCTTATCTCGGCTGTAAACAGTGTTATTAAGTTACATGACGATAAATATCTAAAAGTTGAGACCATTTAAGAAATAAGACCGACCTAATATTGGAAACACACCTTTATCAGCTGCTCTGACAATTAAGGTTGTGCATTATTTCAGTTTTAGTAGTTTCTATGCTTCTTATCAAAGCCAGTTCTTATCAAATTTCATTCTGATTCCAATATTTTAGCAAGGAACAAGCTCTGTCTGTGGAACTGTACTTCCTCTGGTTGTAATAAGTTAAAACTGTACACTACTGAACATCGTACTGAGATGCAACTTTCTTTTACAACAGATCAACCTCCAATACTGTATATGCTGCACTTTGTTCCCCCAACTGAGCATGTTCAATAATTTGCTATCCATTATTACTATACCTACAAAATGAAGTCATACTCCACATACACAGGGACATCTTATACAGCTGCATAACAGCTGTGTGTCTATAGTATGTACAAATACAACCACACAGATGGTTGTATGTGTATGTAAACCAGATTCAACAATGTTCAACTAACCTATGGCTCATAATAAACTTAACTCAAAAAGTTCTGCAAATTACAGTTAGACAAAAGGTTTTTCTGTGTTATTTGTGGTTAAATAAAAGCATCACATCACCCTAATTAAATCAAAATCATTGCCTATGAATGTTTATTAATCTTATTGCTGCCACTGTATGCATGTAACTTCGTGCCAAATTGTCTATTTTCTCCAATTACCACATAGATAAACTTAGATTAACAATTACAGACTGTAGTACATTGTTTTGTTAGCCTCCCTGTTGGTTCTCTGTTCTCTATTGGTCGGGACCATCACAGAACAAGCATAATTTGGGTGATGTATTGTTTATCATCAGTTTTGCTTTGGCTCCGATGCGGTGAGGGGGTCTTAGTGCGGCAGTACTGGGGTAGTTTATTGGAAACATCTCAGTGACACTGCTGGGATAGGAATAATGCACTGACCAAATAATCTTTGCTCTGTGGTGCTACTACTGGGGTCCTGACCATCAGACAACAGAGTAAAGGAGACGTACACAGTATGTACTGCAGTCCACAAACAGATGTAATTATAGAACTACAAAGTCCATCTGCATAGTAAGTGAAACAGATTCAATATATTGAACTCACTATATATTGAGGGAGTGGTACCTCAGTGGTTAGGGTGTTCAAATTCCAGGTACACTGAAGTTACCAATGTGGTTCCTTGAGCAAGACCCTCATTGCACCAGGGATAATGTGGAGCTTGCTTTATAAGTTGCTTTGCATAAAAGGGTCTGCTAAATTACCAAATGTAATGTAAAATACATTACATTGTGCACATTATAAACACCCATGTCATAACTACTTGCTTTGCAGAAGTTTGAGTTTCCAGTACAATGAACATAATATGTTTAATGGGTCCATTTGGCTGCTTCAAATCCACACCATATTTAGACTTATTATTAAAATGATTGGTTTAGATAGAAACAATTCTAAGTGCATTTTCTTAGAAATGCATCTTGAGTGACCACTAAAATATGGTTCTTACATTCCCACTCTGCATGCAAATAAATTCTACATAATTTCCATTAGCAAATACCAAAAGCTTTGTTATTTTTAACCAGCTGGAGATCTAAGCCTATATTAAAGTGCAAACTGTACATGTTTATACTGTATGTTTTGTACTTATATGTAACATACTTTTCCTCACACATTATTGAGTGCACATTCTTATTTCTACACTAAATCAGTGTCTGCTCGATCAGTTTTGCTCATATAATCACTTGATGTACATCACAGTTCTACATTTACAGCCTGTGGTCTATTTGTTTCGTTGCAAATTCTGTTGTCCCTTTAATCTGTTCTCTAATGGTAGGGAACGCCTACAGAGAAAGTATAATTTGGGTGGTGGCTCATTCACACCACTGCGGCGACACTGACATGGTGATAGTGTATTAGCCTATTAGTGATGTACGAATACATCAGATGGAGTAACAACTCAGTGATGCTACGGAACTGAGAACAGTCCAGGCACCAGCATCCTGTAAGCAATCTCTTGCCTTATAAGCACTGCTGATGGATTAAAGGATGACTGACAATGAGCACACATCTCTGCTTTTCATTCCTCAAGTTAGAGCAATAAGGTCAATGAGTCTAACAGCATGGAGTAAGTGGACAGTGTCTGATCTAATTGTACCAGCTCGACACACATTGACACATCACAGTCACCTCAGCTACACTACAATGCTGACAATCCAGTGTTGGTCCTGAAGAGGCTTAAGAACAAAGAAAAGGACACCCACAATATACGTAAAGAAGCAAATAGGCTACAGTCTGCAATTATTCAACTACAAAGTGCATTTTTATGGTAAGTAATACTGCTAAAAAATTTATAAAAAATACATCTAATGCATTACAGTCTGCAAGTTTAATAGCCTACACAACAAACTAAATAAAGTGCAGCATGCAGGACATTTTAATAAATCCACAAATAAAGTACTTTTAAATATTTATGTTGATTTGCAAATGTTTAAAGTAATTTATTTTTAGTGCAGATGTATTTCCTCTGTTGACCCATCCATAAAGATCTCATTTATGTATATTTCATAGCAAATTCAAGGTAAAAGAAGTAATGTCATAAAATGGTCTATTTTGCCTACTGCGCTACACACTAAGAAATTTGTCCTCCACATTTAACTCATACGTGCACTGAAATACACATACACACACTAGTGAAGTGAGCACATGTACCCAAAGCAATGGGCATTCCTGTACACAGCGCCTAGGGAGCAATCAGGGTTAGATGTCTTGCCCAAGGGCTTTATAGCCATAGTACTTGATGGGACCGGGAATTGAACAGGTTGTGAGGCTGCTTCCTTAACCACAAGTCTAAAACTTTTATTAGGAACTAAGCACTTTTTATTTGCTGGGTTGTATAATATACTACCATCAGTGTTATTGTTTGTTGTATTGATTCAAGATAAACCTTTCATACAATTCTAAAACAATTTGCTTTGACTGCCTGCATTTTATGGTGCATGTAATAACAAAAACCTTTTTTTACCAAGGCCTTCTGAGATCCTGAAAATGCCTCCTGGACATCCCCAGCCTGACAAACATCACAATAGATGACAAGTAATTCAAAAGCAAAATCGGTCAATCACATATGTTTTAATGTCTGATCAAAACCTCAGACCTTTGTGTTTAATTTAATTACAACATATGACATACCACTAACACACATCACTTACAGTCCAGAAGACAGCTAAACATGATGGTGTCGGTATGGTATGGTACTAACCACTCTCCAACGGTAAATACACTCACCCTCAGTGATGTGTCTAATTCCACTGACCTGGAGTGCTGTCAGTCTAACAACGCCCAGTGATACTGAATCAGAACCCAGTCAATAAAGCAGAATGACAGTCATGTATTTTTACAATAAGCTACCAAAATTAATCTCTCAGCACATGGAATGTACACAATTATATATTTTAAAATATGGGGACATGGGTGTTCACTCTGTAAATAATATACAGTAACAGTCAAAAGTTTAGACATTGCTTCCTTAGTCCTCTGTTGGTTCTCTGTTCTCTATTGGTCAGGACCAAAACAAAACAGGGTATAATTTAGGTGGTGGATTGTTTATTGTCAGTTCTGCAGTGACATTGATGCGGCGAGGGGGTTTTAGCGCAGCATTGATGCTGTAGTTTCATTTAAAATCCTCAGTGACACTGCTGGGGTAGGAATTATGCAATGACCAAATAATACCTGCTCTGTGGTGCTACTACCGGGGTTCTGACCATTAGGGAACAGAGTAAAGTGCACTAGCACAGTATGTACTGTAGTCCACAAACAGATGGACTACAGTTGTAGAACTACAAAGTCGATCTTTACAGCGGGTAGAACTGAGAACATGGACAATAAATTGAGCAAAAAGGAGGTGTGTCCAAACTTCTAATTGGTACTATATTAGCCTGTTTAAATTAACAACAGTACTTAGTTACAACTTTCTTGATTAACATTAACAGCTAAAAATTGAGCCAACGAAACTAAAACACAAATATAATGAAGGCCGCCCACATCAGCATATACAGCATTATTTTAAAAAAATCTGGGATGCACCCAAAATCACATTATTTTACTCTATTCTATTCCCAAAGTGTCCAAACCATTCTTATTTGTCAATCAAAATGTTAACATTAATTATATGATTACAGCAGAGTTTAATTGACATGGCATATTGCACAGAAAGGGACGGACAAGTTATTGCATTTAATTTAATAATTGTACATGAGCTTGTAATTTATATATACAGTACATTCATTTATTCATTTCATTATCTCCCGCATTATCCTCTATTAGAGTTGCGGTGAGGTTCCCCATGCCCATCCAGGGGAGAACGTCTCGGGTGCTGGGCAGATAGACCCAGGACAGGGCGCCAATCCATCGCTGGGCACACACTCACTCACACAAACACACTCTATATTGGGCAATTTGGAGAATTCAATTGACTTGATCCATGTTTTTGGACTGTGGGAGGAAACCGGAGAACCCGGAGGAAACCCACGCAGACACGGGGAGAACATGGAAACTCCACCCAGATGGAGATTCGAACCAGGAATCCCTAGCGCTGAGAGGCGAACGTGCTAACCACTGTGCCACCAATACAGTACATCCTGGTTAAATATGGCTTTTTTATATGGGAGGCACTCCTCTCAGCGCTGCGAATCCCAATCTGGGTGGAGTTTCCAGGCTCATCCCTTCAAGTTCTCCGGTTTACTCCCACAGTCCAACAAACATGGATCAAGGTAAATGAAATGCTCCAAATTGCCCCATATAGAGCATGTTTGTAGAGGACACAACCCTAGTGGAGGATTAAGTGGAAGAAAATGGATGGATGGATAGTTTTAATATGGTGTATTCATTGTGTTAAAGGTCATACAGATTTTAAAAAAAAAAAGCTAGAGTGATGTGGTAGATGAGATGAGAATGTAAAACATGCATTTATATATTAAAAAATAAACTTCTTTAACAGTGCAGTATTATATACTTGATCAAATTTAGAAGGCACCACCCTACACATTACCCAATATCTTCTAGTATACTGGGCTGGTTACCAGAAGGTTAGGAGTTGAAGCAGTAATACAGTCATGATACCACAGTTATGATACCTCCTGATTATTTCATCCTCATCTACATAGAATATGATCATGTTTTCACTACCCCCAACTACAAAGGCTTAACAAAGCACTAATGTTCTCATCTCTCCTGTGAAAGCTGTGTTAATATTAAGACATTTTCTAGTACAGGTGATAAATGAGAAATCCTAGGTCAAGTATGAATAAATCAAAATATAAGACAGAAAGAAAATGTTTCTATTATACACAGGGATCCTTCTACCACATTACTGACTGTTTTACAGGTAAGAGAAAAGAACTAACCACAGGTAGGGAGTGCCGTGTTTACTTGTAGGTGTTTAACTGTGTGTATATATTACGGCGGATAGACTCACTCACACACACACACCCTGTGTTTAAACTCGCGTACGCCCATACTGTCAAGACATTATTCGTTACCAGTCTTCTCAGCTGTGATTACTCAGCAACCCCCCTTGACCACATTACCATCTCTGCTGAGTCACGTGACTCCTCCCAAACACAACCACTAGATATTTTAACTGTCTGCACAGGAATATAGAACAGACATGGTCTCCACAGTCAATCAATAATTAAGGCATAATTACATCAAAAACAAATGGCGTGCATTATTGAAACTCTCAGTTCAACCAATAAAGCAACTTAATAGTGGCAACAGACCAAAGGCAAGATTCAAATGCAGTGAAATTACACACTTTTATTCAAATGGTGTAATCTACACTACCTGGGAAAGAAAAGGATTTTTAAGTCAATATCTTAGGAATTGCAGCATCTGGTCAGGTCAATGTTCAGCAAAATAGATAAATGTGCTGAATAAACAGTTTATTTCAACAGAGAATTCTGATTTGATTGTCAGAGCATATTTCAGGATTACAAGATTAATCAAGTTCAAAGTGTGAAAGGGTTTGGTGAGGGTTTTACGCATATTTACACATGAATTGATCAACTGCTACATTTTTTAATGCTTCAAGTGTGCTTGGGATCATTTTATAGAATTGTCAATCCAGGATTTGGGCAAAAATGTATATCACTATGGGAGGAAAATAAATGAGGGCTTGTATTGTTAAAAAAAAAACGATATAATAGATATGAATACGGTGAGTTTAAGCATGCAACTTAATTTTTGACCATGTAAAACCATCTTTATGTTCTTTGTTTAATGGCAGTTCATTTTAAATGTGAGTTATCAATTTTGTGATTTTGAGAAATTTGTTTAGAGTTTCTGCTTTGGTTTTTAATGGCACAGAAGTACATAAGAATTATAACTGCAGTTTAATCCTCACTTGTGACCCTTTTAAAAAAATTATAATAGGATTTGATTAGAATTAATCCTACACTCGGTGCAACTGTTCAGTACCAATGAGGGACAGTAATATTCTAAGATTTAGGTTGTTGTTCTGTTTAAAGTCCATTTCTTTCCAAACGCCAACACTAAAGGCAGCAAGAAACATCCTTTGATTGCTTGTACTGCATTTAAATATTTTTGTAAATTACCTTAACAAAAACATTGAAATGTAATTGACAAATACATGACTGCAATGTGACATTCACAGAACTGACTGGTGTGAAAAGAATGGAAATCTGTTGGGTATGAAGCGTGGTTTCACATTTGGCGCAATGCAAACTGGGTACAGGACACATCCATTCGGCCTTGATTGCTCAGAATAGTTCCTTTGTCCTCGTTTCTCTGATGGTGGACTTTAGGTGGCCTATTTTACAAGCTTTAGCATCGCATCGCAGAAAGGCAGCTTAAACCATGAAAAAGAACCAGTTCTGGAGATTTCTTGCAAGGGTGGAGGCTGTGAACAGAGCTGGGAAAAATCGATGGATCCGACTGACAAAGGGTGTGGAAGAAGTTCGTCTGAAAAATTCCCTAAGGGTAGAAAGGTGACTAAACCTGTTGCAACACAGCAGCTGTATCAAGCTCCTGTGAAGGAAGGGCAACTGGTTACTGAATTAAAGCCAAACCCTGCGGCTAATATGACAGAGTTAATTAAAGGGGGGAAATTTGGGATGGGGGGTAGGGGGCAAGCAGCAAACACCAGTCTTGAAATGCCAGTGTCCAGACAACAGACTTTGACAAACTGTGTTATCATGCACAATCTATCTACACAATACACATATCCCTCATGTGTACCTAGGTTTTGTTTGAATCCCACAGAAGAAGTATTTGTTCCAGTTTAAGTCAGATGAGCTTATCTGATTCTGGAATCTCATTTTACATTCCTGTCCAAAAATCCATGATGGTTGAACACTCTACCTTCTGCAGGCTGCGTCAAATGAACTTCGAATGAGAATGATTCGCTCATTGGGGCTCGATCGCCACTTTTAATGACAGAAAACAGATCGGTAACAACATGTAAACTCACAAGCAAACTAGTTTCTGACACTAGCGACGTAACGCTGCGTTTTTTTGTAACTTAAGGGCACAGACAAGTACACAGCACGGACAGCACGAAGCATGGAGACACTCCACCCGGTTAAAGCGAGCTCGATCGCCGCAGAGACACACAGATTAAGCACATTACCTTGTAGACATTTTCCGTAACGCGATGGACCTCGTCGGTGCGAGACATACTGCTAGAGTCAGTCCAAAACCATAAACTGCAGTGACAGTGAAGCGCTTATCCGAATGAGAGCCGCTTCTGTCTGAACCGGAGGTGCGATCGGAGGATCGGGTTGAGCTCACCGTGCACACGCGTCGCGCACCGACCTGCTTTAAGTCCAACACAGGGCTCAGTTCGGGAGCCACGCCCCCCTTTTTTTTACACCACCCACAGGCGTGTCTGCAGGCTTTGTCCCGCCCACGGAGTTCCATGGCAACCAGGCAAATCTACAGATCAACACAATCAAAGTCCTTCTAGGTGAAACGCAAATCTCACCTTTTTCATTATCTCCTCTCATTTCTTTCTGCTTAATCTTCTTGATTCCCATGCCCATACAGGGGAGAACGCTTTGGGTACTGGGCAGATACACCCAGGACAACCTGTCCGAATTTGAGGTGCTCTATATAGCCCCATGTAGTGTGTGCCCAGTGTTGGCAAACACTCTGACAGACACCCACACCCACATTATATAGGGGCCTTAAATCCATATTTTTGGACTGTGGAAGAAAACCAGAGGACCCACAGAAAACCCACATGGATACAGGGAGAGCATTTTGGGTGCTGGGCAGATACATCCAGGACAACCTGACCAAATTTGAGGTGCTGTAAATTGCCCCATGTTGTGTGTGCCCAGTGTTGGCACTCACTCTGACAGTCATCCACACACTTTAGGGGCCTTAAATCCATGCTTTTGGACTGTGAAAGAAAACCAGAGAACCCACAGAAAGGGGGGGGGGGGGGGGGGGGGGGGGGGGGGGGGGGGGGGGGGGGGGGGGGGGGGGGGGGGGGGGGGGGGGGGGGGGGGGGGGGGGGGGGGGGGGGGGGGGAAGAAAACCAGAGAACCCACAGAAAACCCACGTGGATACGGGGAGAGCATTTTGGGTGCTGGGCAGATACACCCAGGACAACCTGTCCGAATTTGAGGTACTCTATATTGCCCCATGTAGTGTGTGCCCTGTGTTGGCAAACACTCTGACAGACACCCACACCCACATTATATAGGGGCCTTAAATCCATGTTTTTGGACTGTGGAAGAAAACCAGAAACCCTGCCGAAAACCCACGTGGCTACAGGGAGAGCATTTTGGGTGCTGGGCAGATACACCCAGGACTACCTGACCGAATTTGAAGTGCTCTAAATTGCCCAATGTTGTATGTGCCCAGTGTTGGCACTCACTCTGACAGACATCCACACACTTTAGGGGCAATTTAGGGGCCTTAAATCCATGTTTTTCGACTGTGGAAGAAATCCAGAGAACCCGCAGAACACCCATGTGGATACGGGGAGAGCATTTTGGGTGCTGGGCAGATACACCCAGGACTACCTGACCGAATGTGAGGTGCTCTAAATTGCCCCAGAAAGTGTGTGCCCAGCGTTGGCACTCACTCTGACAGACACCCACACACTATAGGGGCAATTTAAATAAGGACCTTAAATCCATGTTTTTGGACTGTGGAAGAAAACCAGAGGACCCACAGAAAACCCACATGGATACAGGGAGAGCATTTTGGGTACTGGACAGATACACCCAGGACTACCTGACCGAATGTGAGGTGCTCTAAATCACCCCATGTAGTGTGTGCCCAGTGTTGGCACTCACTCTGACAGACATCCACACACTTTAGGGGCAATTTAAGGGCCTTAAATCCATGTTTTTCGACTGTGGAAGAAAACCAGAGAACCCGCAGAACACCCATGTGGATACGGGGAGAGCATTTTGGGTGCTGGGCTAATACACCATTTTAAAACCATGTTTTCGGACTGTTGAAGAAACCCCAGATTTTTCAGATACATGGCAGACACATCCAGAACAATCTGAATTGACGGCTCTAAATTTTTTTTTAAATGTCTGTGTTAGTAAGTGTGTGCCCAGCGATGATTTGGTGCCTAGTCCATTGCTGGGCACACACTCAGATAGACACACTATATAAGGGCAATTTAGATATGGGCCTTGAATCCATGTTTTTGGACTGTGAAATAAAACCGGAGAACCAGCAGAAAACCCATGAGGATACAGGGAGAGCATTATGAGTGCTGGGCAGATACATACAGTACAATCTGTCCAGATTTGAGGTGAATTGACTGCTCTAAATGTAGTGTATGTCTGTGTTAGTGTGTGCCTAGTGATGATTTATGAATCCATGTGGATTGTGGAAGAAAACCGGAGAACCTGCAAAAACCACATGGTTTTAGTAAAGTAAGTAAAGTCCTTCAAGTGTGCCATGTGTGAGCAGGATGGAGTTTTGGTTAGACCAGGGAGTAAAAACCCTTTCCTGATGGCAATAGAGTAAATGTTTGTTATGTTAGGTGACTGAGGAGCATTGACAGCATTGACGATGAGGTGTTAAAAAAATTCCACAGCAGCAATTGACTGGCTGACCACACAAACACAGCATTTTCACTTTCCACAATTTTCAAAATAAAAAAACAAAAGATAGCGTGATTAGTTGTGTGATAGTATATACCCAATTTAAAATATTTTAAGATGGTTTTATTATTTCCTACCATGTAAACCATGGAATTCAAAGATTGTGGACATTCTTTACCCCATGACTGTATACTCCATTTACTCGACCTGATTGCTATTCTGTTTTGTTTTATCTTTTAAAGTGGAAGTTATGTAGGACATGCCCTTAGTGTGAAATGTTCTTTAATGTGTCACTCATTTTCTATTAGCGCTGACTCAGGAGTTTAATACTCACATTGGTTTAACACTCATGTTGGTCAACCTTATTTGCAAGAACATCAAAGTCCTCATATAAATTTTTTGCCACTAATGAAGCAAAAGTAAGCATAACCTGTTCATTAAACATTTAATACACATATTCATACAAGCGTTAGCATTTTCATTATTCTAACCAATTGTTTGATTGCTCTGCAGGGGCTAATGAGAATGTAAAGCTGAATGGTCGTACACGTCAACAATTTGGTTTCTGTCTTATATCAGATACTTATTAAAGTTGCAGTAAATATAAATATACATTAAATCAAAAACACTCAGTAACAAAAAGCACTTTTTTACAGGCAGTAAAAAAGTAATATGAAGACTTTGATATTATTGCAAATAAGACTGGTTGACCAACATCGCTAGTGTGAGTATTATAAGCTCGCTAATATTATAAGTGTAGCTGGTTTTCTGCTGACTTGTGGTTTCTCATTTGTAAGTCCCTCAAAAAAAGCGTCTGCTAAATGATTAAATGTAAAAGTAAATGCACCCAAAGGCTGGACAGCAGCACAATGTGCTGAAAGCAGCACAGAAATGATGTTACTGCCATCTAGTGTGTATAGTTAAACATTGCTGGTAAATTTCTGGGAAAAAAAATAAAACAACATATAAATATGCTACGCTACAAAGATAATAATTATTTTAATTATAAACCATTTATCTTTCTATTATCTTATGCGTAATCGTCTTCTAGTCTCTCTCTCTCTCACACACACACACATGCACACACACACACACACACACACACACACACACACACACACACACACACACACACACACACACACACACACACACACTATATGGGGCAATTTGGAGCATTCAATTTACCTTTTTATACCAAAATCATGTTTTTAAGTTATAATTTGAAAGGTTCTTAAAAGTACTATAGACTGTCTAAAATGCAGTCTGTGGTCTGGACCACACTTTGCTAGTTACGTGCCACTTCAGCTTACTGTCTTCTTGTCTATTGTAAGTAGATTCATTGCATTCAATATTTACAGTTTCATATTAGACAATATTATAAGTTTTTTTATTTCCCTGAAATAGTCTTTGTTTTTCCTAACATATTTTCCTATTAATAAAGAAGTCTTATTTGAGGAATTAAACTTTATGTTATTTTATTTTTTAAATAATAATAATAATAATAATAAAAAAAACAACAGGTTTCATTCAGCTTTATAAGATTCCAAATAGTTTATTAAATAACCAGTCTTCTGGGTTTGGATACAGATGATAAAATTAATCTTCGAAGTCAAGCATTTTGCTTTAAACAAATTAAAATTAATTTAAATGTTAATAAAGGTAAAATTTTAAAGTAAAGGTTAAAGTAATTTATTACAGTAATAATATGAGTACACCATAAAGGCTTGGTAAAAACCTCATGGTGATGACATTTATTGTTTAATTTGAGTAATTAAAATGATTTATGAATACAGTTATTTATTAATTTCATACAAATAATATAAAATGATTACATGTAGTACACTTATAGATGAAGTTAATTTCATTAAATAATAAACCATTTGGTAAAGGATTATTAAAAGAAATTAAATTTTTATCCATTGGCATCATTTCCTGGTGGGGAACAGCAGTAAGTAAATTGATTTCTCTGCAATTAAAGTAATGAAAGTAAGCCACAAAATAACATGCTATTCAGATTAAAATTAAAATCCTGCTTGCACAGCTAATAAAGAGAACTAACTCAATTACAGCACTTTTAATATAATAAGCTATTTAATGAAAGTTAAAATAGAATGAAAATAAAATAGAATTAAAATGTAAATCAGTTAACAAAAATATGCTAACAAAAATTTAAAACAAGTTCTAAAATTAAATAGAATGTTACTGTAAAGAAAATTAATCCAGTGATGACAGCTAATGTAGAAGCAAAAGCCATTGTCCTTTGAAGTGGTTTTATAAAATATGATTGGTCCCATAGTTTAAAGTGTATCTAATAAATAAATTAAACAAAATGACCATATCCTTATGATCATATCATTAATTCATTCATTATCTTTCACTTAATCCTCTTCAAGGGTTGCGGGGGGGTGTTCACATCCAGAGATGGATATTTCAGGCGCTGAGCATACAAAACATGTTTGAAGTAATAATGCTAAAGCGAAGCTAGCTTCAGGTTTTTTTTTGTAGTCCTATTTTAGCTTATATTTTGTTTACCAAAAAATGTTAAAAACATAAGCCAGCAAGAACTGGTATATTTTCATATTATTACTGTAATGCCTTAAATGTTTTGTTTATTGATTTAAGCTTTATTTGAATATTTTAAAATGGTTTTTATGAGTAAAGCCAGAATCTAAAACAATCATTAAAACATGAAGACAAACAAAGAAAGTCGCAATAGAAATAGGACTTTACAATGCTCCCCAAAAGAAGTTTTATATAAATTGAATTAATCATATATTCATTCATTTATTCATTATCTTCCGCTTTATATTAAGGTCGCGGTGGGGTTCCTCATGCCCATCCAGGGAAGAACGTTTCGGACGGTGGGCAGATACACCCAGGACAGCGCACCAACACAGAAACATTCATTCATTATCTCCCGCTTTATCCTCTATTAGGGTCGCGGGGGGTTCCCCCGCATTGCATTATTTATTTCTACGTAAATTACATAAATAAATTTTTAGAAAGGGCGGCACGGTGGCTTAGTGGTTAGCACGTTCGCCTTTCAGCGCTAGGGATTCCCAGTTCGAATCCCCATCTGGGTGGAGTTTCCATGTTCTCCCCGTGTCTGCGTGGGTTTCCTCCAGGTTCTCCGGTTTCCTCCCACAGTCCAAAAACATGGAACAAGTTAATTGAATTCTCAAAATTGCCCCCTATAGAGTGTGTCTGTGTGAGTGAGTGTGTGCCCAGCGATGGATTGGCGCCCTGTCCTGGGTCTATCTGCCCAGCGCCCGAGATGTTCTCCCCTGGATGGGCATGGGGAACCCCACCGCGACCCTAATAGAGGATAAGCGGGAGATAATGAATGAATGAATGAATTTTTAGAAACATTGCTAAATATTTAGGTTTTTTTTGATAGAGGCACACACCCTGGACGAGGTAAGTGACTGACACTGTATAAGACAGGGTGTACAAACGTTTTGAAAAGAGGGCCAAATTTAATTTAAAGGGAAGATGCCCAGGGGGTCAGTAGCTCTTAATGACATTTTTTCACCACAAAAGATATAGGAAATTACACACATAAAATACACATAAAAACAATTTACATTGTACAATGTACATCGTCACAATTACCTTAATTTTTCAAATGGCAATGTAATTGAATATAAGCCACGCAGACATGGACAACTCAAAAGACACAATCGGACTTTGGATGATACACTTTGGCGTGGTGTAAGATAAATAAATTTATATTTACATTGCGCTCTGTGATATGAGGGGTGGTCAGTGGCATCTTTTTGGCCATGTGCAGTTCAGTTGCCGTGTGGACGTGGAGCGATATGGGTCTGCTCTGACTGTGTGACTGAGCACTGAGAGTGTTGTAGAACAGCAGAACCCGCTACACGCTGAGGACAGAAACAGAGACATGTGTGTGTCTCCAAAAGTCGCTAGATTTGTTGCTAGTTACATTTACATTTTGTTATTTAGCAGATGCTTTTATCCAAAGCCACTTACAAAGGGTTTAAAAAAAAGTCGCTAGAGAATCTAGAAAAGTTAGTTATTACAGCAAATAAAGTAGATACGGCGGCACGGTAGCTTAGTGGTTAGCACGTTCGCCTCTCAGCACTAGGGATTCCCGGTTCAAATCCCCATCTGGATGGAGTTTCCATGTTCTTCCCGTGTCCGCGTGGGTTTCTTACCCAGTTTCCTCCCACAGTCCAAAAACATGGATCAAGTCAATTGATTTCTCTAAAATTGCCCCATATAGAGTGTGTATGTGTGAGTGAGTGACTGTGTGCCCAGCGATAGATTGGTGCCCTGTCCTGGGTGTATCTGCCCAGCGCCCGAAACGTTCTCCCCAGGATGGGCATGAGGAACCCCCCCCCCCCCCGCGACCCTAATAGAGGATAAAGGGGAAGATAATGGAAGTAGTTACATTGGCAACACTACATAGCTCCACCTCTCATTCCAAAATCCATGTTTAAAATCCAGATAAAAACTGCAAAATATTAAACTAGAGACAGTTTTGGTATTGTACACACTTACGACTCTTGTTTATTGCATTCTGTCAGTAGGCTGGCGACAATTAACTACATGGGTCAAAAAGCTCATAGGTAAGCAGGTCATCTGTTTACCTAAAAGAGGATGAGGTGCAGAATATCAGCACAGCGTTCAACAGACTGGATTCTAGTGGCAATGTATGGAATACTGATAGAATGAAGCCCCCTGGAGTAACAACACAGAACATTGGCACAATAGGCACAGTCTTTGTTACAAGAAAAGGAACTTACCCAACAGGTAAAGATGTTCTAGTTCTTGTTGTGGCTGGAAACAAATACCTTAGGGGCAGAACTGTGTCAGAAGTACAATGGGTGGATAAATCATGTGGCATACAAGCCCTCTGGTTTGGTAACTTTGGATTGTGTGGATTGAGCAGATATTTACCAACCCGATCAAATATTCTTCAATAACAATTAAAATAGATATATTTAAGAAAAAGAAAAATTTTCCTAAAATTACATTTTTCTCCCACAATCCAAGAACATGGATTCAAGGTGAACTGACTGCTCTAAATTGCCTCTACATAATTTACCTCTATATAGTGTGCATGCGTGTGTCAAAAAAATAAGAAAAGTACAAATCAAGAAAAATGTAAATGAATCAAGTAAACTTATCTGTCAATGTAGTAAGTAAATTTATCTTGTTAAGATTTCTTCAAATTAAACAATTAAAAAAAAAATTACATTATTTATCTTACCTAGAAATCTGTTCAAGTCAAAAACAAAATTTGTTACACTTTTTTTATTTTAATTTTTTAAAAGATTTTCTGACTTAAGAAAAAGAGATTTCAGATTTAGATTTCATTTTTTTTCATTAAGATTTCATTATGTTCTGTGTGTGTGAGTGTGTGCCAAGTGACGAATTAGCGCACTGTCATAGGTGTATCTGCCCAGTGCCTGAAATGAGAATGACCCAGCATACTATAAAGCTTAAGATAATGAGATGTGATATGATTAAATATTTTTCTTCAGTTATCGTAATCATTGTTAAGATGTGGTTTGTTAAGATAATAAAACACACACATCTCATGAAATTAAGTCTGAATTGCAACACTTCTAGTTGATAGTTGATAAAATACCACATCAGCACTACCACTTTCAGAGGTGACAACATTTAGTGACTTATTAAAACACTGATTCAGTGTCTGTTCTATAATAAAAGAAATGCAGCTTCACACAGGCTGTGTGTCTCCTAAGATGCAGTAACTTGTAATGCAGTGCTGTCTCTCCCCTAATAAATCCTGCACATAATTACACTCACACTGCAGAGGGGTAGGCAAACAGACGTTATTTATCTTGCAAAGGCAATACGGCTACAGACAAGGTGAAGTTGATTAAATATTAAGAAGGACCAAATGAAGTGATTTAAATCACTCTATTAACCCCTCACCTGACCAGCCACCAATCTGCCCCAAATATTTAATATACTTGATCTATAGCTACAATAAACTTTAAGTCAAGGGGATGTTTAAAATAATAAGTATGCCGAATGTAAACATATGGATGCTAAGATTGATAAAATTTCCACATAATTATCAATTGAACAAATTGGTTGCTGAAAATCTAATTTAAGCTAATTTACCCTGAAAACACATTTTTACTAAATGTTAAATACTTATTACTGATTTGTTACTGTTGCTGGGTGGCATGGTGGTGTAGTGGTACGCCTTTCAGTGCTGCAGATCCAAGTTTGAATACTTATTTGGGTGGAGTTTCCATGTTCTCCCCGTGTCCATATTGGCCTTTTCCGGGTTCTCTGATTATCTGCTCAGTGTCCAAAATGTTCTCTGGATGGGCATGGGGAACACTCCCACGACCCTAGTAGAGGATTAAGTGAAAGATAGTAAATGAATGAATATCGTAATCTTTAATCCATATATTCTCTGTAATTCTTTTTGACAGGTAATACAGTATACTCCTCCTTGGATCACCACCTTACGGTGGTGGAGGAGTTTGCGTGCCTGAATGATCCTAGGAGCTATGTTGTCTGGGGCAAAAAGCCCCTGGCAGGGTCTCCCAAGGCAAATTGGTCCTAGGTGACAGGCCAGACAAAGAGTGGTCCGAAAAAAAACCCCTATGAAAAAAGACAACAAGAACTTGTGTACCCTGCCCGATATAGGGTTATCGGGGCCCCACCCTGGAGCCAGGCCCGGGGATGGGGTTCGTCAGCGAGCGTCTGGTGGTCGGGCACTTTCCCATGGTGCCCGGCCGGGCCCAGCCCGAAGGAGCTACATGGGTTCCCCCTCAAATGGGC
>JAFMOD010000591.1:860379-952644 GCA_019802435.1 Corydoras maculifer | reverse complement strand
AAAAAAAAAAAAAAAAAAAAAAAAAAATGTGGAATGAAGCCTCTGGATGGCAGCAAAACACAAAATTTAAAAAGACATTCATATGAAAGCAGTAAAAAAAGAATTGTTTATTAACTTAAAACCAAACATGTAAGCAAAAATAAACCAGGATTATTTAAAAACATAGAAGAACACAGACATGCAATAAAAAGGAAAAAGAGGAAGATAATCACTTACAAGGCTTAAGCTCCTGACCACCATCAGGTTGCCTCCACTGGATAGATATTGGGTTTGCCTGTCATGTAAAAGAAACACAAAAAACATTCCAAAGACAAAAAAAATGCAAGTTAAAACTAAATGAGGGAGCAGAAGGAAGGAGTGTAAGATGGCGCCAGCTCAAAAAAACATGGATGTGGTAAACAATAAATAGTGGAAAAGGGAAATAAAAAACATCACAGCAGTGACAGTTGGAAAGAAAAGGATCTGGCAAAGTGTGATGAAAAAGACAGAGAGCAGCATAAAGAAAAAAAAACGAGAAATTAAACATGGTAAGGAACATAAAAAAGACAGATGGGAAACAGAAGGGAGGGGAGGAACAATCAGAGATTGGATTTTTATGAGCTGTGGTTGCCCTTAGATGTTTCCACTCTGCAACAACAGCACTTAGTTTACCAGGGCCACTGCAGCAGGGTAGTAATTTAATCTACTGACTTGCTGGAAAGATCACACCCTAAGAAAGTGAAGCACTAAAACCACTAAGCTCTTTTGTATAACACACACTAATAACATTGTTTGCCCGTGCAGATTGCACATCCGCATGATTTATGGCACACTATTCAGATTTAAGAAGCAAAAAAAGAGAGATTTCTAAATATTTGTTCAATATAAGTGTATTTTGTATATTTGCATATTTTAAAGTTTTTATTAATTAGTCTGGTTTGCAATTAACTGTAAACACAATATAAAACTGTAAGGTAAAATTTACATTTCTATTCTAAATTCACTACTGTATGAATTTACACCATATGTAACTGCTTTGTAGATATGTTATATGTAATATGACCCAACAGAAGCCTATTCAAAATCAAAAGCCTAAAGCCTATTTTAGATCACTCAGTGCTGGGCCATTGTCTTCTGTCTTTATCACAGATGCAGGACTTATCTAATTGTATACAGCATGGTAAGCGTAAATAGTGTGCAGTTGAGTTGTGTGGGTTGAGAAGATCTCACGCCACAGATGCACACAAACAACAAGTGTCAGATGGCTGAAAATAGCAAATGTAGCATATACAGAAGAAACCTAAGGTTAGGGTAAACTAACAAATACCTCTCAAACAAAAGTATACAGTGCTGACAGGAGAATACAGAGTTGACACATAGGTAGAGCCTAAACTAAAGGTAACTATCAGAATAAGCAGTTTACTAATAATTTATGCTCATAATGTATTCGTATTAAAAACTGTTTTACCCATTAATAAATGTTATGGTTCAATTCATTTATTCATTATCTACCACTTAATCCTCCACTAGGGTCTTTTGGAGGGGCTCCCCATGTACATCCAGAGGAGAACGTTCAAATGTATACATTCAATGAACATTCACATGTTCTCCCCATGTCCATCCAGGGGAGAACATTTCGGACGCTGGGCAGATACACCCAGGACAGGGCACCAAACTATCGCTTGGCACACACTCACTCACAGATACACAGAAGAACACTCTATATGGGACAATTTAGAGTATTCAATTCACCTTGAATCCATGTTTTTGGACTGCGGGAGAAAAACTGAAAACCCAAAGAAAACCCACGTGGACGCAGGGAAAACATGCAAAGCCCACCAAGACTTGGATTCGAACCAGGATCCCCAGTGCTGAGAGGCTAAGCTGCTAACCAGTCAAGACATAATATTCTGGTTTATTATTCTGGTCTTACACATGACAAATTACACTGTGTAATTATTTATTTAACAAATATGTACACCAATCCAGAAGTCAAAAATTAAGTACTTGAAACTGAAATTGAGATTGAACGAGTAGATAGCAGCAAGTAAGCATCAAGTGTGACCACTTTTATCAGAGCAGAGGATTTGGCATTTAGCTGGTCTAGGGCATTTGGGTGTGTAATAACAAAATGCCTAACAAGAAAAAAAGCAAAACAACAAAAAAAAAAAAACGTCAGCTAGCATCTTAGAGAAGCAACTGTTGCTATCCATTAGTATTTTTTAAAGATTCTTGAGAAAGATTAGTCACAAGTAGAATAAAAGTTGAAATCATCTCACAAATGGATATCTATCAAATTTACCTCAAATTTAAGCCATACAATGCCCAGAGCAATTATGTAAAAGTAAAAGTAGAAAAAAAGTTTGCAAAGTTGTGTCTGATTTACTACATGTTGGAAACACAATAACAATGTGACAAGGTAAGCCAAAAGGCTCTCAACCACGTTGGGCGATAACCAAACACAGAATATAAGTGCTAACACATATAACTGTCAAGCAACATGGCGACAGGTTAATGATTTGAATAATTTGAAGCTACAGGAACAGGGCACCTTTAGTTGACCATGAACCCCTCTGTATAGTAAAGTTTTCTAGAGTTAAATGTGAGGCTTTAGATTAGACTAATCTAATTTAAAGCTTGGCAATGACGGAGTCTTGCAGCATGACAATGACCACAAGCACACCATTAAATCCACAATAGAATGGCTACAGAAAAAAAAATGGCCTCTAGCCAAATGAAATGCTGTGGGGTGATCTAAAGACAGCTCTGCATAAATGGATACCCATTAACTAAAAATATTAAGCAACATTTTAAAGAAATCTAAGCCAGAATTCCCTCAGAATGATGTGAGAGTTTGATAAAGTCATATAGAAAATGATGACTTCAAGTTATTGCTGCCAAAAGTGGTTCTCCAAGCTTGTGATTTATAGGGTGCCTAGTTTTTTTTTTTTTTATACATGTCATTTCCATTTTGAATTCATGATTGGTAAATGAATCATTTGAAATGCTGAAATGATTATTTAAATCTTAAATGAAATGCTGATTGCTGTACATTTCCGCATAAAATTGCAATTGTGCTTTGGTGAATTGTGGTACCACAGTGGTTAGGGAGTTGGGCTGGCAATCTAAGTATCAGGAGTCCACCAAAACAGCTAATGTGAACCCTCGAGCAACACCCTTATAACTTATTGCTCCAAGGGTGCTGTATCATAACTTACTTTGAAATCTGATCTTAAAACATCAAATAAGATAATTAAAAGTCAATATAAATAAAAGTCTCTATAAAATGATATGTTATTTAATGTGTTTGCCTTATTTCACCAGCAGATGGAAGTAAAGACTCAATAATGCAATAATGTAGCTAGAATGAAGACCACGCTGGTGTTTCTCAGCCCTGATCCTGAATCCCTTTACCCAAAAATGGATTGTTTATGTGCTAGTTGTTAAAAATGTTAAAAGCATAAAATACACTAAATGCATGCATGACACAGAACATAAAAAAACACTAGATAACACCAACAGATTACTCTATGTACATTACCAATGAAGCCAAACATTCTTAGAGTGGCATTATGGCAAAACATAAACTTTTAAAACTGTTGCCATAACCAATGAGGTCACAGCCCTGCTTACATTTACCATGTTAATTCTTCAGTGTAATTTTTGTTTGAATCAAATATAATTTGTATTGCCTCTTTTAATAGAACATTGTCTCAGGGTAGAGCTCTTTGGAAAAAATCCTCAAAACATGAAGTAAAGGAGCCAGTGGCAAGAATTTATCTTTCTAACATTTTACGTTGAGAAACCCAAAACTCATTAGTAGGCACTTCTATCGGGTTACACCCAAAACAGGGCACCAATCAATCGCTGGCCACACAATCACTCCCACACAAATGCACACACCCTATATATGTGCAATTTAGATTGAGACTACTTAGATTCAAACTAAACTCAATTTACGTTGAGTACATGTTTTTACACTGCGGAAGAAACCACACCAGGAAAGGGGGGGGGGGGCGCTAACCACTATGCCATCGCACAGCAACTCCTGCAGGAATTTGTATTTAACATAAGCATGATGTAGATTTTATGAACATATATTTTAACATTAAAAAGTAAACATTTCAGGGTAATATTACTCTGGGACAGCTGTTTTATGTGATTAAAGTTCAGATTAGAGTCTGTATATGCTATATTATTGTCTTCAAAATCATTTTTCATCGTCCTGTAATTGTAACTCCATGTTTACATAAATGCTTTTTATTTGGATCTTTAGAAAGCATTATCCTACTTCCACTTATTATGTTATCTATGTGAATTGTGCCTCTGTAATATCTTTTCAAAAGGTAATATTATCAGTGCATCTGTAATTGTAGTCCTTCACAAACCCTCTATCTCCATAATTTTAATAAAATGTGTAATAATGTGTGTGTAGACAAAACCATTTAAATCTAATGTTAGTTTAAATCTATTTTATAGCACATGAGGTTCTGTTTCCTTGATCTAATATTAAACAACATGACTAAGCTGTCTGTATACAAGAAAGTAATTATATTTATTTAATATTGGTGGATATAACCGGTAGATAAGTTCCAAGTTATTATGGCCTAAAACAAATACGTGTAAAGTTCCAAAAGGTGCACATTCATTCCGTGCCGAGGCTTTGAGTTTTTTAAAAATGCACCTATGCTTCTAAATGCAGCTACAGCCCAACTTCTCATTATCACGACATAATTATGGGAGTATTCTTTTGTCCTTGAACACAATCTGCATATATATAAACAGGCCATAGAATATGAGCAGTGGAACAAGCTGTAATTACTAGAAAATGGACAGAAATTGTTTAGATTAATCACTTTCTTTTATAAAAAATTTGGTATAACATTACAAGTAGCATTTATGTCAGCAAAGGTGATCGTTTTTGTGCAACAGACACTGTAGGTATTTATTATCGGTGTCTGAACTGTGCTTTACCAGATTACCTTAATTTTCTTTTGTTTTCTTTATATTGTTATGGTTTTTCTGTGGTGCTTACTATTCTTGACAGTTGTCCAGATTATTTTCATGTAACTAAATATTTAAGCAATAAAGCATGGTGAGAGTGTGCATTAGTGTGAATAAATCATGGGAAAGAGGTGTTGTTAGGCATGACGTGGAGTTACACTTCTTTCCCGTGATTTATTCACAATAATGCACAACCTGGAGTGCCTTAATGCTTTTTTTTATTTATAAAAAAGCGGTAGTTTTGGTCCTTAAATCTAATTTGTTGAGCCATTTGTCCATTCGTGACATTATCGACAATGACGCACACCTCTGACCACTTTACATTCGTATCAATGCATGATATACAATACATTATTTTAAATCATAAAATACAGATTAATTTACACAGTTAGGCAACTCCTGATAAGCACTAAGCATGTTATTGCCTTTATTATAGTGTTTGTAACCATTTTATTAATACAAAAAGTCATGAGAGGGCATGCATTATTGTAAATAAATCATGGAAAAGAGCTGTTATTAGGCATTATTAAAGTTATTATTAGGTGTTACTAGTACAGTGACACTCTGTCCCATGATTTATTCACAATGATGCACAACTTTAAGTTACAGTTTTAGTGCTTATCAGGAATTATCTCGCTGTTAATATTAATCTGTACTTTATGATTTTAAACAATGTATTGTATATTATCAGAGGTGTGCATTATTGTCAATAATTTCACGGCCGGACAAACAGCTCAGCCAATCAAATTTAAGGACCAGAACTACCTATTTTCTAAACTGAAAAAGCAATAAGGCACTTCACTTGCATTTCCCAGCAATCCAATGGCTTACTGCATACTGCTTGCTTTTCAACAACAAGTTGGGAAGAATTACACATTTTCTGTCTGTGCCTTTTGTCCTCCATTTTAATCCGACCAGTGTCTTTATGTTCTCATAATTTTTTATGTGCATAAAATTGTTTTGTGTTGCAGGTCCAGGACATATTAATTATTAAAAGATTTTTATCTTTCTTGGTTGCAGGGTCATGCCTTATATTTGCCTATATTAGGTTAAACATTGTGTTGTCCCCGAGATTTTGAGATTGTGGTTATGGTTAGATCTTCTACCTATTTTAAAAAGATTTTGTACTTAAAATCTGTCAGCTCAAACATTCTTATAATCACTGTGTCTAAACAAGTTTTAGCATAAATCTAGCAGCCCAGAGAGCATCCCTGATATTTTCACTACTAAAAAAGAGAACCAGTAAAACTATTTTAGTTTCTCTAGCTCAGGGAACATTCTTTATCCTGTTAACTCTACTGAGTAAGCATTGTTTGTTTAGTAGTCTTTATAAGTTATAAGTTTGATTGGTTATGAAAGTAAGTCTGAATCAATCAGCCGAGAAAATGAAATGGCCAAATATGAATAAAAGCTTGACTAGTGTATTTTAAACCTAGTTTATTTTTAACAAATAAATACATTTTGTCATTTAAAGCATGCTACTTTGTTATTTTGTCTGTTAAATAAAGGTTTAAGTTAAGCAACAAATGACAGATTATTAAAATTATTTTTATTGCAATTGAATGAATATTCTAATGAATATTCATTAATATTATTTCATAGTTTTTTTTGTCTTTTTGTTTGTGATCATAATTTAATTATTATTTTCTTTGATTATTGGTGTTTCTTTAATAGTGAAGCATAGTGGCTAGCAATCTTACCTCACACCATAAATATCCTTAATTAAAGTCCAGGCCAGAGTGGCCAAGGCCATATTTTGTGTGGAGTTTGTATGTTCTCCTCAAGTCTGCATCCATCTTCCGCCCACAGTCCAAGAAACATCCTGCTGGGTAAATAAAAAATAATGATTACGTCACTTTGGTCACTACATGGAATGTGGTGGATATCCTAACAATACAAAATACATTTATATTTGGTTGAATTGCATTCAGAATGTAACTGTTATACAGAATAAAGAATGGTATGATTTAACAAATAACAAAGACAGCAATGTTCCCCAACAAATTGTGCAGTACATTTATATAATAGTACAATATTAAAGCTGACATCTTTGAGGGGGTTATTCTTTTACACTTAGAATCTGTGTCACAATTGATCTATTAGCAAGTATTGTTCCCATGTGAACATGCCTTCTTCCAGCACAAACTGAGCACAATGAAAAAATGTGAATCAAGTCTTCATGATGTGATAATGCTCGTTATTGGTCTCTTATATTTGCAATGATGAACTGAATAAATTAAGATATGCCCTAAGTACCAATCTCTTGATTGGTAATTCTGCTAATCTGATTAAATTACCACTCCAGGTTAATAGTGTGCACTGATAGTCTAATCTTTTTTTATCCACAGCTAAGGGATAACATTCACATATTCAGCCACAAATATTATGTTTTTTAATTAATTTATTTTAATTTGCTATACCAATACACACAGTTTCAAATTCAAAGAAATTACAAGAGTACGTTTGATTAAAAACTGGAATCAGGAGAACTTTAATTCATTCATTCATTATCTCCGGCTTTATCCTCTATTAGGGTCGCGGTGGGGTTCCCCATGCCCATCCAGGGCAGATACACCCAGGACAGGATGCCAATCTATTACTGGGCACACACTCACTCACACAGACACGTACACAAACACACTCTATATGGGGCAATTTGAAGAACTCAGTTGACTTGATTCATGTTTTTGGACAGTGGGAGGAAACCGGAGAACACGGAGGAAACCCACGCAGACACGGGGAGAACATGGAAACTCCACCAAGATGGGGATTCGAACCGGGAATCCCTAGCGCTGAGAGGCTAACCACTAAGCCACCGTGTCGCCGTGAACTTTAATATGTATTCTAATTACAAAAACATTTTAATTGTTAGATGCTCTAAAAGCCAAATAACATGGCTGAGGAAAATGTATGTTTATTTCTCTAAACATCAACCATCAGCAGTGTCAGTTTGTGCATTTCATGTGTCTGCTATGTGTATTCAGTTTAAATTCAATCTAAAGAAATGATGTGGTCAATAACAATGTAGCTTCAACTTACCAGTGCAGAAAGTCTGAGTACAGTAAAATAGATTTTTAGAAGATGGATGGCCAGTTTTGATCCTTTGGTGAAATAAAAATGCACCTCTGAGTGTGGAGTCCATTGGGCCCTCATTATCGTTGAAGGTCAAATCTCAAACAAGGATCTAGTAGGAGCAGTGTCTTGCCAATTCTTCTCATTTGTGCAGAGGCTTTGATCAGTCATGTGGCACCCCAACAAAGGCCATATAGGAAGTTGTAATGTGCCAATATGAATTGTTTCATGCATAATTGTTTTACACAAAATATGATGGTTGTTTTAAAAGGCCATTTTCCATTGAAAAGCAATAAATAAAAAAAGGATAAACAAATAGAACTGTTACGAGTGTCGTAAAATATTCATTAACACCAACAGTGATAACTTGAGCTTAGATAAAGCCAGAATTATGACAACATTAGTACAAGCCCATAGTCTAATTGGTATACATAATACATCTAAGTTCTTACTGTGTCTGTATGTTTCCTTCAGGTTCTCACATTTTCTCCCACAGTCTAAAACATAGATTTGAAGTAAATTGGCTGCTTTAAATTACCCCTGTATAGTATGTGTATGTCTGTGTGAATGAGTGTGTGCCCAACTCTGTCCTTAGTATATCTGTCCAGTGCCTGGAATGTTCTCCCCTGGATAGGCATAAGAAACCCACCTGCAAATTAGTGGTGAAGATAGTTGAATAATACCATTCTAAGCAATCAAGCCAAAACCTTTACCTTTTTCACACTGCTTATTTAATATCATTTGAATGCAGTAAGACTTTGCAAGGCTTAAGTAGTTTTGGAATAGTTGCCACATGCATACTAATAAGTACTTCCAGGACTAAACCTGACACATACTGTGTATTCTATTTTTTAACTGATCATACTCATTGTATGTAAAGTTTTTCCTCCAATTAAATCTGTAATCAGTTAAGAAATGAGGTTAGAAATCCTGTTAAAATGTATTCTAATCACAATGTTCACAAAATGTTTACTATACCGTGCATTACACCGCAACTCCAACTTAAAACTTTTAAATTACGTATTTTCTATTCTGGTTTAAAGTCCAATTACTGTAAAATCCCTTTGAAACTTTTTCTTCATGGGCTGTCACATCCAACAATGAAACTTGAGCTAAATTAAAAGCTTTCAAGGTTTAATAAACAGGAGGGCTGGTGACATGCCTGATTTGTAAGGCTGTGGAAGCCTAAGGTGGTGGTGGTGGTGGTGGAGCAATGGCTGGCCAAGGGCAAGGAACAGCACAATTTTCACACAGGCTACAATTTGCATGATAATTAATCTAGGCCCATTCAGTGACTCAAACTGAGCAAAGAGACCCAAATTACTTCATTTAATACTTGATTTAATTCTGAAACATGTATCATATTATTACTGACAGAAGCTGCAGAGAGGCTGCATCTGAGCTAAGGGTGCAATAAGGACAGTGGCAGAAAGCAGAGAAACCGAATTAAAGAAACACCGGCCCCACTTTAAAGCTCCTCAAGGAGCTGATTCTTGAGCGAAAGCACTTTTCTCCTCATATAATGGAATTAATAACCAGTTTTAAATTGCGTCCCTGGCATGTGACCCAAAATACGTTAATTATTGATCACCCATTTCTCTGAAGATGAGTTGTAATTACCTAGCATAATGTGACTCCTTCATCACGTTTAAACATTTATATCGCTTATCTTGCCGCATATCCGCTGGCTAAGTTTTTCTAATTACGCTGATCAAGTCGAGAATGGGAGGCAATTCTTCTTGGCTTCAATTAGAACTATCTGCAGTGCCCATAATTTATGAAGTTCCAGCACACCTTGATGATATGAGGACTTGATAATAGACATTCCTTCTTTATACCGATGACAGAATAAAGCATTCGCTCTTGATGTGAACTCCTCGTTGCAGGCTTAAAATATGCAGCTACCAATGAATGCAATTTCTTTGGCATCCATTGTGGGAATTCACAAGTCACTTCAGTTAGTCGTATTTTACCATTGTTAAATAGTATTTAATTGCTTAAATTGGCCAAATCACCACTTACCCACAAAATGCTTGATCCTGGGAGCTTTCTCACTGCCCAGCTATATCTGGCTCATTATGTTTCATAACCTTTGTGCACTGGAAGCCCGGAAGCTGCACTTTTATCAGATTGTGGCCTTCTTTTCGCCTCCACATCCTGGTCTAGCTTCGAAACCTGAGTGATGAGTGCCTTGGCTCTGGAGGCATCAATTTTATCTGCACTCTTTGTGCCTTTTAAATGCAATTTAGCTCAGTTGGAATCTAATCAGAGAGTAAAAATGCACTCCATCACCAAGAAACAAAATCCATTTAGCACTGTGTACCACTTTAGAAAAAGAAGAAGAAGTAGAAAAAGAGAAAGAAGAAGGAAATAAAAGAAGAAGACAGGGAAGAAGTAGAGTTCAACATGATTCTCCTTATCTTGAGAAACTTTATTGATGTTACTGTTATGCGGATCATAGTGCATGCACATACAATGACAAGGAGAAAAGGCCTGTTCACAACACCTAATGAAAGCAGAAGATTATAGTTACAGCAGTGGAATACAATATTCTCTCCCAGTTGTGTGATAGGAGACAGACTTCACACAATATATTTGCAGCTGAATAAATTTGGGCTGCTGCCTTTTTTTGGACATATTTGAAAGTTTTTTTTATTTAAAAAAGGAGATATGTGACAAACATCTCTAAGTATGTATGCTTGTAAACAACAGGAAGGGACGTTTCTTTGCATTTGCACAGCCAAGTATAAGACTTGGTTTGTGTAGCACTTGGAAAACGACATATTTTCCCTCGTTCATATATACATCTAAATATCTTTTTCATGAGTCCTATAGTTCTCAGGTTCATACATCTGCAAAGTGAAAAGGCTGCGTCTTTAGAAAAGAACCATACAAACGATGTCATGGTATAAAGTACAAACAAACAAACAAACAAACAAGAAAAAAGCAAAAGAACAACAACAAAGTTCTTTTAACATGTCAGTAAAGAAAAAAAGCTGCATGTGCAAAATATTACAGTCGACAAAAATTACCATAATCATATGTACAATAATAATTGCATTACTTGTGGAGCATTTATAGAAATTTTAAACATGACTCCATAAAAAATGCGACAGCCTGCAATAACAGTTGGTCTAACACACTAAAATCTAAAACATTACACAGCTGTGTATTTTGTAGAAGAAAACATTTTTCACTTAACAGGTCAAATTTATTCTTCATTTCTACCCAGTACAAATAATCATATTTATCACTTAAAAAAATGGAAAACAAAAATATCAGCAGCACTACTTTTGCCGCATTTTTAGTTTTTTAGATTTAAATTTATCTTTCGTGTAATAAAAAAGTCAGCAATTTTTTCAATCAATATTGTGGAAGTACCATAATATATATATATATATATATATATATATATATATATATATATATATATATATATATATATATATATATATATATGTGTATATATATATATATATATATATATATATATTATACTATATATGTTTATTAAAAAAAAAACATCTGTGTGGTTGGCATGAACTATTTAGGGACTAAACCTACAAACTAGGTAGTAAGTAAACTGTAAAATACTGTCATGGTAAAGTTTTTAGTTACTCTAAGAGCTGCTATGTAAAAAAAATTTAATAAAAAGAAAGCGGTATGTCCCACGTCCTTGGATCACAAACTTTGGCTTGGTGTAATAACTAGAACCAGACAAAAATGTTTAATGGGATAGTGGTTTCTCCTCCCTGGTGTCTTTTTGTGCCCCCGGGCTGGCGGTTCCCCAGTTTGACTCTCCAGCCCTCTATGGGCTCGTGGGCTCTTCTTCATAAAATCATGAACCACTTGGTAAACCATAAAAAAGGCATTAACAAAAGAAGAATTTCACTATGAGTTCTCACAACATATGATAACCCCAAGGTACTAATTTTTTATAATACAGGATTAACTATGATAAAGCCCTAACAACTGGTATAATTTTTTAATCTTGATTTTTTTTTAATCTAGCAGCTCTCTAGATCACCACAGAAACCTCTACATCCAACAACCTAAGTACTCTTTTAGAAATAAAAATCCCACAATATTAAAATACACAGCACAAAATATCTGAGGTATAAGATGAAAAATATTCGGTTTCGTCCTCTCTCTTTCATAAGAGGTGCCGAAATGATGCACAACTGCATTGTATTGCAATACCCAGGCCTCGAATAATTCACTCTGTACCACCCATGGGAAGATTTGGGTTGAGTTAGGTGTTTTGTTTTTCTTTTTCTTTTTTCCTTTTTATTTAGTATGGAGCGAAGCGGCTGTATCCACCTCGGTATATACTGGCCTGCAGTGAAGAAAGAACAAGACCCACATCATCAGCGTGACTTCTGGTTTTGGCGTCGGTCAGTGGAGCAAAAGCATTCTGTAAAACAAAATATGAACGCACATAACATGAGCACATGATTGGGAGCACAGCCAGTAAAGTTAGCACTTGTTCTGTACATACCACACGATGATCCTCATGCAGTAAGCACACCAACACACTGCATGCCAGAAGTAATGTACTTAGCTACTTAAAATAAAGAATAAAATGCAATCTTTAATAGAAACATAGAAAGAAACCAAGCAATTCAGACACGACCTCACTCATTTGTGCAGCCCGACCATGTGTTACTGGGGTGATGGTTTACGGCCAGCCATGAAACAGTGTACATCAGAATGGAATCCTAGGAACCGGAGGTGGTTCGAGCCTCATGTAGACAATCTTATTTCTTTTTTTCACCCTCTCCTTTTAGCTCTTAGGTGATGGATTCAATTATCAAAATGACTAATTATTCTATTAAGCTGAGCGCTCTGCTAGGTGATATTCACAAAATTAGAAATATAATAACTAACACACGCTACGCTGCCAAGAAATTAAGACGTTCATCACGTTTAACGTGAGGATTAATGTGGCATTTCAGCTGCTGTTAGCACAAGACAAATTCAATTAAGTTTAAGCGAGGCAGGGCTGCACTGAAATTCATGCACGGTAGCATGCGAGCAAAACAAAACAAAAAAATAAAGTTAAATACATTCAAGCAAGTCACAAAATGACAAGCAATGGAGTGTCTGCATGAAGAGAAATAAGTAGGAATGCAAAATAATGAGAAATAAAGAAAGGAACTAAATACTACAACTAAATACAGAGCATGGAATGCTCACCATGGCACCAACGCTGTATGTGGCTGCTGGAGCAAGTGCATGGTTGTAGGGGTCGGCAGCATAAACTCGTCCATAACTGTAAAGACAAAAATCAAAACAGGTCACAAGGCAGGAGAACAACAGAGCTGACCTCTTTTGTTCCCTTATACAAACACAGATATCTCCTGAGCCATACAAATCAATACACCAACACAGAAAGAAGCACAAACTCATACATTGCAATGTTTCACAATGACAAACAAAGTCACAAAAGAGGAAACCACAAGGCTTTTCGCCGTCATGCGGTAATGCAAAGGAGGGTGTCACTACTCTACATCTGGAAGGTCAATCGGGTGAATAAAAAAAAAATGACAAGATGCTCTGAAGGAAAAAAAAAAGATCACTGCAGGTTCTGACAACATCCTGGTAATTGATGTGCAGTCGTGTGATTATGGCAATGCTGGATTTAGGCTTTAGTCGTTTAATGCCTTCTGACATGCCCCATGTTAATACATGCACACAAACATAATCTTTGCTACACCAGCAAAGGGGCAAAATGAACTTTGCTACCAGAAGGGATAATGACTTGCAGTAATTTAAATAATAAAAAGAGGAATTCAAAAAGATATCATTAAGCCAAGTGTCTTGGTGTTAATAGAACAATACAGTTTTAGACAGCTGCATGTCTGCCATGTTGGCATATTCCTAATTTCCCTTTCCAGATAAAAAAAATATTTAAAAAATCATATGCTAGTGCTTGTGCTTTTATTCCATATCTGATCATTGGACCCAACTAGTGAAAGAATAAATGCATATGGATTTTTAAATCAGATCTGTATGAATCAATAGCCTAAATACATATTTGCTTATGGCAATTAAAACCTAAAGTGGAGAGATACTAATTCAATATACAGTGTTCATATTCATTTGCCCTGCCATGTGAATTATTTGACCTGGGTTGAATCTGTTTATACAACCTGCTAGATTGTGCAGGCAGGGGTTCAACCTCTTGGAGATTGAAAAGGTGACCTTTGGGATGCCATGTCTGGTGAATTAACCTTAGAGCATTTTGTAATAAGGAGGTGATAACCTGACACTTAAAATGTTAAAAAGCTATTACAGAAGGTTCCAAAGTCCACTAAAAACACTGGTTTTATTTGGTCACTGATAAAAAAACAAATATTTTCTTAGGGTCAGTTTGTCCTTCATTTCATATCTTTCGTTTTTAGCTCTACCAACTACAGCATTTCAGTGTAAAAAGTAGCAGCAGTAACAAGAGTGAATTATTTTTCATAGAAAAACAGACATTTTAACATTTTAATGATCATTTCACAACCAGATTCAACTGTAGAAGAAAACTGTAAATAATTACACAAAGATCATAAGATTACAGAATTTTTAATTTTGTTACTCTTGAACCTCAAAAGACTATCAACTGAAAATAATATAAAAAAAAAGCAGGTGACTAAAGGCATGGACCCTGTTTAAAACTGCAATTAACCTCCATCAATAGTGATAGTTCACAAGTGGATAGAACTAACTACCTGCTTATATCTGGCATTAAAACCTCTGCTAAAAAGTAAAAAATATAATGTACAATAAAATGTATAATATACTCATAGAAGATAAAAAAAATGCTTTTATAAAAAATCACAGCCTGCTCAACAACCTTAATAATGAGTTAAAAAAAATCAGTAACTAAAGCTTTAATTATTCATTGCTCCTTTAAAGATAATTGTGCACTAGAAGCACAATATATAAAAGAAATTTGAACTAAAGCTAAAATTAATTGTTAAATACATTACAGCCTACACTGTAAATTTGGTGAATAAAATACAAATGTACTAAATGATTACCAATCCCATTTACACATTTTTTTTTTACAGTTTGCACTGTAAGATTAACATATTTATAAATAAAAAAAAAACACTATAAACTTTAAAAAAAAAAAAAAAAAAAAAGGTAAATGGAATTTTTCATTATAAGGTTGAAAAATAATGCACAGTTACAAAAACACTTTGCAAAACATCTCTTATTAAATTTGTTATTAAACAGTTCTGTAAAAATTCTGTAAATTAAATTCATTTTGAAATATAAGCTTAGAAAATGATGCTCAGGTTGTACTGTAAAACATCCATAATAAATGTAAGATGTACTACAAAATTAATTAAAAGATTTAGCCGGCATAAAGTGTAATAATTAAACAAATGCACGGCAGTTTGTAGTGCTTTGTCTTGCACAAGTACGTTCACACTCAGCTACATACTGTCTAACTATTACTAACTATCACTAACACAAAAAACTAATTAATGATTAAAACCAAGTAATGACATAGTTTGAAATTAAAAATGACCCCAAGTCTTGTTTCTCTGTCTAACGAAAGTATATTGTAAATGACCATTAAATTACATGTTCGGTAACTGGTAAACTTCAGGAACCTCATGTAAATGATGGCAAAAAATAAGGAAAACACAGACTTTGATTCTCAGCATGAGTTGTATGCGAGTTCTGTCTCTGACAATTGCTCCCATCTGACTTTTCCGCAGTCTGTTAGGACTGGTCAAAAGCAAAACAGATTTTTACATCTGCTAGGCTGAATGTTTGCTAATAAACAACAGTGACATGCCACTAAATTAGATCTGGGTCTGGAGATGCAGCTTAATAAATCTGTATGCACTCAGTATTTTAGAAGAACACTGGACACTAATAGCTTGATTTCCCCTCACACATATTGACTTTTTACTGTACAAATTGCTTATTTATAGTCGTTTCTAAAACATGCCTTAATCCCAAAGAAAGGCAGAGTTGAATACAGTGGTGGAGTTAGTGACTTTTATTGGGGAC
Organism: Corydoras maculifer; assembly: GCA_019802435.1. NCBI lineage: Eukaryota > Metazoa > Chordata > Actinopteri > Siluriformes > Callichthyidae > Corydoras > Corydoras maculifer. Next base: position 936,570 of record JAFMOD010000591.1, on the reverse strand, counting down.
CAACGTTAAATTCCTGATGGTTTAGAGATCTTAACTCATATAAAAACTCTTACTTAATAAAAACATTTACTTTAAGCCTAATTTTTATTTACTACATGTTGAGGAATTTAGACCAATTAAGGAGAATTCGTTTTTTTTTAAATGTGCCGAGTGTGTGCTTAGTAATGAGTAGAGAAATTTTTTTATTCTGCTTTTTGTAAATGTATTTTTTAATAAAAACACATTTGGAATGTATTACCATATATACCATATACATATACCATATATGTAGCCATATTTAATTTCCAGTGGTTAATAGAAAACAAAATGTGAATTAAACAAAATCAATACTTAGATGGACAGCACCATTTGACTTCTAACATGATGCCTTTAAAAAGCCAGTCACAGAGTAACACAAGGATTTCACTGAAAAGGTCTAATTACTTACAGCCAAATGTGCAAGACATAAACCAAGCGAGCAAGCTTAACATGATTCCACCACCACCACCAAACACACACAGACACACAATATCTTATGGTAATGCCCATATGGAAACTTATATGAATGACAACATGAAGGGAAGGTCAGGACACACACACACACACAAAACCACACACAAACACTCTACACAGATTTTAAGCTTGTGACAGCGTGTTCATTTCACTCCTCAGGGAACACATGCACTGTTGGAAGCAGTGCCAATTGCAAGAGAATGAGCAAAAGAGGGGTTGCAATGCCTGCCAGCTATCCTCATGCAATATGCTATGTTTACTTCTCTCCAAAGAAGAGCATTCAGAAATGTAATAAGGAAAAGAAAAATAAATAAAGTCAAAACTACCAATTAAGGGCCGGAAACAAGACAGAGGCGAGCAATAAAAGCACTCACTGTCGAGGTGCATAAAAAAAGGATATGCCCGCTCCCTCGTGGGTGCATCGAGAAAGTGAGGGTGATCTGTTATTCATTTTCATATTTTATTTATTTTACCTGAAGAGGTGTTACAAGAAATTTCATCTGCCGCAACGAGGATGAAATGATTTCTGCAAGAGAAGATAAAATTCACAATGCCGCTTGCTGACTGGCCGTATTGGCGGTAAAGGAGGGGAAGGAAGTGTGAGGTGAAGGTTGATTTATGGCAAATGGGTTTCAGTTCACACACAAATAAGACCGGAGCTCTCAGCGCAGTCTCACACTTAACATAAAGCATGTAGCGTGCCACGAATGGTCAAAGAGAAATTAGAAATAACTGAGCAAGCAAATGAGAAACAAACAGAAAGGTCCAAATAAATCCAATATCAAGAGCTGATTTTATTGAATCTCTTCAAGCTAAACAAATCATGTATCACAAACAGCATTCCAATATGTTTTAATAAAGCCGAAATAGATTCCTTTACCAAACAGTATCCAGCTTAATTGGCAAGAGCAATACAAACACAATACATGTAGATATAACAATAAATAGAATATTTTAGAGCAGCATGGTGTAACTCATGACAAAATAGTGTGGCATGATAGAGGACAATATTACTGTTTTTAACTAGATTCTAAAATCCAGGGAAAGTTCACTTTACTAAATGTTTTTGCATAATAACATCACTTTACATTGTGCTTACTTGTGTATATGTACATTTTGTGTAGATTATATGTAAATTTTGTGAGATTTATGTATTTAAAATTCCATACTGTAGTGTGTTTATTCCACAAGCGTAAGTCACACCACAAGAATTTGTCTTGACTTGTAGTGTAAATAACAAATAAACTTAAAACTTTTTAAGGCAATCACTTCTATTTAGTTGCTTGAGGTGTTGAAACCTACTGTTCCACGATTAAACAGATATAAATATAAAAATATAATTATATAAATCTTTAAGTAAAGTAGCTTTTTTGGCATGAATTTATGTACGATGATATTTTCAAAGCATAACAACAAACAAGAAAAAGGAAAAAATAAAATAAAAATAAAATAATAATAATAATAATGAGAAGTAAAAGGATAAGATAGATACAAATAAAAATAATAAAATAAAATAAAAATATGTTTTAAATAAAGTTACAATACAGCTTTGTCAAATTTACAAAAGATCTCCAGAGTATATATACAATGCTTTTTCTGTTCTTTCAACCTTTTTACTGTGGACGAATTGTGTTTCTGATCAATTGCTTCACCAACTCGTTTGCACAGGTGTGACAAATGATGCTCCACAACCTGATCTCACATCTAATTAGGGACACTGCTTGGCAGCCATCTTGCTGGCCATGTTTAATTGTTGCTTGCAGCTATTTTTAATAAGATAATGAATCATTCACTGGTTCTAAGCATTTGGATAGAATAGGCCTTCTTAATCACGTTAAAGACTTGTTTTGAATGTGCACTGTGATTTGACTTGACACAGTTGACATCATGAAAAAGAGAAGCAGCTCAATGCATACAATTTGATCAAAGTCCAATATCTTTTCGTAGAAAAAAATAAAATCGAACAACTGAGAGATATAAATACAAGGGCTAAACATTGTTTTGGTCTTAGCCAAATTCGTTTGACCAAATTTAGAGAATACATGTATTTAAATATTCAGAATGCTTATATAAGAAATTTGCCAAAATAAAGTCATACTTAATATAATAATTTGTAGTGATTAATTTATTTAATCAAATGCATGTACAAATAACCTTAAAACATATATATTATTCATGTATTCATTATAACTTTTTTTTGTTTTTGTGCACATACAGACAAATAAATTTTAACAAATGTATATTTGAGGTGCATTTTATAAAATACAATGCGACAAAACACTGTTAATATTTAACCATTTCCTACATCATCAAATATTTAATAAAATATTATCACAGTAAATGGATTTCCTCAACAGAACTACACAACTGCTGCCTGTGTGACATGTGCCCAAGGCATCAAATGTATAGTGGTATTTTTAATTAGCACAAGACAAACAGATGGTTTGCGCTGTGCAAAGCTAAGATGGCATGCCAGAGCAGCATTACTGCAACGCATGACTACCTGAAGAGAAAACACACAGGCGTCCTTAGAGGTTGCCCTTATAAAATAGCAATTATGATACAATTCTGGGGTCATCCACTCACACTGCAGTACTTAGTTATTCTGTATGAAATACATTTTTAATTATTTTTTTTACACAGGGTACGGATAGCCTGGATAAATGTGTATAGTATGTACTGTTTTTGTTGGAAATGCTGTTTACTGGCTGTGGAAAATTTTTTAATGTGGGACAAAAAGCCTTTTAGCCATCATTTCATGTTGGTGCAGAAAGAGACAGGTAAACACAACAGCTCTTGCAATAAAGCAGGTCAACATTATTATTAATAATTCCTTCATAAAAGTCACAACTGCTTGTTGTTTTTCTTTCTACTAGGACCAAATCATAGGGTAGGCCAATGAAAACCACATTCAGTGTTTTTTTTTCATTCTGACAGGCAGTTAGACATCAGGGAACGAATTAAAACATGTAAATATAAAATATGGCATACTGAATAAACTAAGTCTATCCGCAGTATCCCCGGCTACATTATAAGCCCAAATAAGTCATGATTTGTATATAGAAAATAAGCATTTGTAAAGGAAACACACTGCCAGTATTTTACCCCAAAAATGTGTGTGTGTGTGTGTGTGGGGGGGTGTTTTGGGACACACCACAGAGATGTGTATATGAATATGGTACATCTCAGTTTGGGGTCAGATGTTTCAGGGGTCAGTAAGCTAATGCAGACAAACAGGCAGGACTACAGGGCAAATTATGGAAAAATAGCTTTACTGACCCATCTGGCCTTGTGAAGGCACCCCCAGATGGTAGTAATAAAATTGCTGTTTCCATCCATCTATTGCACTCGGAATAAAAATTTCCATATTTGAATCGGGACCATCTCTGTCTTGTAGCTGCAGTTTAATTGCCCAAGATCTATTTTTCATGTTACTCAAAAGCTAGAAATAAATACTATTTTGTTCCACTTTGGTAAAAAAGCCCACTTCCTCTCATATTTTTTAAACAATTATTTAATTTATTATCACTTAATTTATTTGTATTATTAATTTAGAAAGTGCCTGCTGTTAAATAGTAAATATTACTAGGCTTTTACAGAAATTTCTAACTTCGTAGACTTAGATTTTATGTGTTAATTCATTTTTATTGTTAATACAATTACCAGCCAACTTAACTACTTATTGTTTTATCATTTCTACTCATCATTTATATGGCAATTTAGTTCTACAATTACAGACTGTTGTTCTTCTGTATTATTATTAGTCCCATCTACAGTTTTCTCTAATGGTTAGAACCCCCTATTCATCTCAGAGAAGGTATAATTTGGTTAATTGATGATTCTCAGCACAACTCAGAGCGGGATGCATCACTGATTCAAGAATTTTCTTTGGGATAAATAAAGTATCTATCTACCCTTTCTATCTACCTATGTGTTGGTGGTGGTGGTGGTGTGCTAGTGTCCACTGTGCTGGTAAGACTGAATCAGAAGTGCTGCTGAAATATTCAAGCACTTCAGGGTTGCTGCTGAACTGAAGACAATCTGTCAATCAAAAATATCCATACAGAATTCACACAGATGAAGAAAAGTTATATCTCTGATGTTACATCTACAAGGTAGAACATAAAGGTAGATATGCCTAACAACGTGCACAGTCAGTGGACTCAAAGCAGAACCATGGCTGATCCAAGCGCAACATACGACCACTACCCAAGTATCACTGCAAAGTTGGGAATTATTCATCCCTCCAATAAGACCTATCTATGGTCCTGATCAGAACACATGAAGAAACAGATGGATAAACTTTGCGGTAATAAAAAATTATCTTATAAAAAAGTGTAGGAAGTGTACCTAATAAAGTGACCTATAAGTTAACATGACATGTCTGACATCATTCTAAAAGGGCATGAGATCAACATTGAGATCTTGCAGAGAATGACACTAATATCGCACAACAATTAATTACGCTTCACTATCAGGCAATTTCACATCTGTTCCATTAAATATCTCACATTTTTGCCCAGTGGAATGTAAATACCTAATTTTAAAGGATGTGGGGAAAATTACAGCAACTAATTTGTTTATATTATTTACCATAATTAATAATTAAAGATTTTACTACAACAATTTATTCCATTGCAGTTTCAAAATGCCAGAACCAGACCAGCTCATCTTGCACTCATTTCTCAAAGTTCACAGCTTAAAATATAATTGTGCTTTCAGGTTTTTTTTATTTTATTTTATTTTTTACAAGTATTTGTTTTAGAGACTGTGGACTAATAGTAAAGATCAGTTGTTTTTGACAGCTGCACAGTTAACATAATCACTCACAACACAATGGTGAGAGCTGAACTTAACTATGTTGATTCAGTTGACCGATTAGACATTCAGTGCTGCAAATGCCCTAATTAACATGGCGCAGTGTGTATGGCAAGGAATGCTTAAACGTCTTGGGAGTTTTAAAATGCCACAGTTATTTAGGAATATGAGAACAAGACACAAAATATAGTTTATTCACAGTGTGTCAAGATTGTAGAACTATAAGGTAAGCATAACCAATCAGAAGTCTGTTCTTTCCATGTAAAACATATTGCAACTTTGGGCATTTTTAATCTGTGTAATGTTGCTGCCTCTCTTATTCTGGTTGGATATCTTTTTGGTGCATAATCTGTGCTTGGACTGTGTCCATAAGATGCAAGTATTACAACAAGGGTAGGGGGCAGTGTAGAGATAGAATAGGGGGAAAAATTGGATATCACACTGTTTTTAGTGTAGAGGCCAGGCACTATCAAAGTTTTGACTTTTAGTGAAATTTATTAATTGAATATTAATCAACTAATGAGATATTATGTTTATTGTTATGTCATACAACCTGATGTTAAATTATGGAATTATCAAGTAATAAAGTAGTAGATAAACAGTTATGGGATTTATATAGGCATATTCTAATACATTTCTCGCTGCTCAGCATAAAGTAAATAAATATTTAAACAATACATGTTCGTGTCCAATGCTTTAAATCTAATTTGTTTTAGGAGACTGTTTAAACATTCAACATAATTTAAAGTACAAAAAAAGCACATTAAAATGCTCTATATTAAATACAAACATGAAACAATCAATGAAATGCCCAAATGCTGTATGATAAATTATAGAACATTTAGGGTGTAATGTATGCATGGGCGCACCTGGTGGCAATCGAGATGAATCCTGCAACGAGCACATTTAAGCAGATTGCATGATAAGCTTAATGTTGGGACCTTATTTCATCATGCATGACAGCTTATCTGCGCTGTGAGTGCAAGTGTAAGTGCGGTGGATGAACTCTCACTGTGCAGTGGTGTCTAGTATCTAAATGATTTGAATGTAAATACTTCAGAGATCAAGCACTCAAATACAAAAAAAATAATAAATCCGCGATTTGAGTAATGCTTTAAAATTTACATCCTAGCACTAGTTTTAAATGTAGTGTTTCAATCATTTGAAGTATAAAACATTTCAAATATGAGGCATTACTGTATATGCAAGCTATAATATTAAATGAATCAACATTTGTGTTTGAAGTTTGCATGTGAAATAACACAAAAAAAAACTTTACTGTACTTTACATACAATAAACACAAGTACTGTTTAATTTAGAAATCACCCACTGTCTAAATTATATATTTAAAAGTCATAATAATCTTTACAAACAATTTGCAATAGTTAGGATTCGGAGCATCCTACAAAATAGCAAACACTTAATTAACAACCTAATTATCTCACAACTACAAATTCACACCTCACAAGGTTTTCACAATATATATATAACATAGGGTAAAAAAGTGCAGTGGAAGACATTACACTCAGCACTACAGCAAAAAGTTGTGATTTTAGAGACAATGTGCAGTTTTTACAATTGATCAGCACATTTAATAGTAGATATACTGAACAATTTTCTGAAAAGAAAGGCTGACTGTTTTATAACACAAAAACCAAGTCAAGTAACAAAATCTAAAAATTAGACAAAAAACTATAGAAAAATGTACATAATAAGATTAAACTTTAAAATATTTTTTTAAGCTTTTGAATGTTCTATCTTTTTTTATTAGTAGTTCAGTAACAGTTATCAATTACTAATTATATAGATTTATTAACATTGAAATGTTAATGATTAAAATTGTTAAGTTTCACTGTAATATTTGTAAGCAAAATTTTAACATATTTCATAGTTATATGTTCATATAAGTATACAATTTAAATGTTTATATAAGTATAAAATTTATGCAAAAGTTTGGGGCATCCCAGGTCAAACACCACCATTCGAGATTTTTTCTGGCAAATAAGTTACCGCATCATCCCATTAATTTCATTAATTGAATGAAATGAATTTATTTAAGGAAATAAAGCCTAAATCCACTATAATAGGTTAATATTTATTTAATTAATCAATTTAAAATTACAAATATTTAGTAGGTTTACTTTAGTTGGTTTAAAATAGATACTTTTTAAAATAAATAAAATGAAATAAATAAAATTATTATTATTGCTAGGGAAAAGAGTCAAATAAACAAGCTTTTATTAAGATAGTTTATACAGTTTGTGTTGTCTGACAAATCAAAAAGATATATATGTATTTTTTTTAAATCCTACTTATAGAAAAAATTAAATAAAAAAAATAAATTACAAAACAGGCCTTATTTTAAGCTATATTTAAAATGTCCTGAAATGTTTTTATTACATTCAATTAAATTATGGATTGAAATTTTGTACATTTCTAAACAATTACTCAATTGAATAAAATATATTATATATAATATATATTAAAATGTGATCGAATTTAATACTTTCTAAATAAAATAAAATAATAACACGTTTTTGCATCATTATAAAATGGTCTGACTACTTAACAAATAAAATATAAGGTTTAATCATACAGTTGCAGTCCACTATGTATGCTTAATGCAATTACACCTACGACAATGTCTCATTTGATATAATATGGCAATTAACACGGTGTGATTATGGCAATTACACTAATAAATGTGCATGGCCTTGTTTTCACATAAAAAAGAGCCTTGTCTTTAAAAAAGAAATGGTTCTTCTGGAGTGCAAGACTCTGCTGGGAAATAACTTGTGTTCATCTGGGTGTGTGTGTGGACGCATGTGTGAGCATGTGTGTGAGTGAGTGTGCGTGTGTGTGTGTGTGTGTAGGCAATGAAGTGTGTCTTACCTGTCACTGTAGGCGGCAGCAGCAGCTGTGGCAGGCTGGGCATATCGGTAGGCAGCATAACCACCCTAAAACACAGCACAACACAACACACACACACACACACACACATACACATTTTTAAATTTTAATCAAATTAATGAAATACACAAAGTCTGAGTTTTGTATTTACATTCTGAGGGATGAGTGATATGTGTAATCTGGTGCTTGTTGGTTGTTTGCAGCATACTGATTAAGCTGTAACCAGATAATTGCAAGAAGCAAAACGCTGACTGGACAAAGATGGACTAAAATACTAACAGTGCTAGTTTAAATGATTATTAGAAAAGGGTATAGACAGAATACTACAACCCATGCTGAATGCAAGCCTTAGGTCATATAGTGGAGAGATTTTTCACCTAAATTACAAGACATGTCTGCTATACAGCAAGGGGGTATAAGCAGTATAACTGTTTTTTTTTCTCAAGATATCCTTTTACTCATTCATTCATTATCTTCCGCTTTATCCTATATTAGGGTTGCGGTGGGGTTCCCCATGCCAATCCAGGGGAGTGCGTTTCGGGCGCTATGCAGACACACCCAGACAGGGTGCCAATCTATCGCTGGGCACACACTCACACAGACACGCACACATAGACGCACTATATGGGGCAATTTGGAGAAATCAATTAACTTGATCCATGTTTTTGGACTGTGGGAGGAAATCGGAGAACCCAGAGGAAACCCACGCAGACACGGGGAGAACATGGAAACTCCACCCAGATGGGGATTCAAACCGGGAATCCCTAGTGCTGAGAGGCAAACGTGCTAACCACTAAGCCACCGTGCCGCCCTATGCTTTTCTATTTTTTTTAAATAAAAATACAGGCATTCAAAAGAATGGAGGTAAACAACATTATTATTTTTAGCATCTTATCCTAATTAGGGTCATGGGGTGCCTTCTGAAGTCATTGGACAAAAGGCAGATCACCAGCATAAATAACACACACACATTTGTATTGTATTTTGTGTGAAATTTGAACGTGCAAAGTTATAATTATGACATATTTTTTATGATACTTTCATGATACTTTTAAGATTTAAATACTATGCTACGAAGTATAGTATTTAAATTAAGAAATTAAATTTAAAGTAAGATTTAAAGTGGCAGAATTGAAGCTGAGGATGAAGGCAACAAACAGGAGAGGAAGGCCAAAAAAATATTAATCAATGAGGTGAGGGAGGACATGAAGGTAGTTGGGGTGATGGAGGAAGATATGTAGGACATGGCAAAGTGGAGAATAAAAAGCTGCGCTGGTGAAAAAAAGGAAAGAAAGACAGTGATATAGTTTCTATGTTTATTTTTGTCTTGAATATCTTTAAAAAAAAAGCAGTTTTTATGATGCAATAAAATATCAAAATTCCCATAAACAGTCCTATCAATTTTTTATGTGCACTTGCAAACATGTCTGTACATACACCTTATAAACACACACACACACGCACACACACACACACACACACACACACACACACACACACACACACACACACACACACACACACTATGAGGTGACAATTATCCCCAGCACATAATTCTTTTTCTGAATGGCTTTTTAACATAAATGGTACTTCACTTGCTCAAAACACACTTCTATTCAACATTACTGTTATTAAATATGAATGACCTAATTACCAATCATTGGCCTATTCTCTGAAAGCCAACTCCCTTTTTATTCATTTGTTGATGGTGTAATTATGCATGCCTCTCATACGACTGAATTTTGCTCTAAACAAAAACAACAACAAATGCTAATTCAGACATGTAACATCAGCGGTTCAATTAAGCTAGTGACCCAAACGAGTGTGCCTCTGGCAGTGGTCCATTTGTGTTGGCACATTAATTTCCCAAACTATGAAAAGCCAGAGGGCTTCTATGTGCAGTAAACAAGATGTGAGAAAATAGCAATTTGCTTTCTATGTCAGAAACAAAAAAAATAAAAAAACACAATGCTAATTGGCACCCTACCCACCAACTAACCAACCAGCCCATCCTTTCTTCTTAGTTCACCTACGTTCCAACCTACCCATCAAGCTGACTTACTTTAGAACCTGACATACAACACATACCTACATTGTAAATATAACCAAACTCCAGTGCTGTGCGTGTGTGTATATATACACAGTGTCTGGTCAAAATAATGGTCACACTAAAACATTGTTCGACCACCCTAACGGCATGGATGCATGATGCGCAGTGGCATCATTTCCTCAAGATTCTGCAATGTCACATTTATTTCTGTCCAGAGATGCACTCATTTTTTCAAGATCTTCTATTGATGGAGATTCACACAACTATGCTTAGTCTTCTCTGACACATCCCGAAGATTTTCAATGGGGTTCAGAACTGGACTCTGTGGTGTCCAATCCATATTTAAAAATAATGTTGCATGCTCCTTAAAAAACGCTTTCACAATTCGACCCTTTTGAAACAGATTGACATTAATCACAGGGCAGAAGAACAAATGAGAAGCTACTCACTGCATCAGTTTAATTTAACTTATTGCCAGCTAAAGCATTATCACCCATGCAATAATTACCAATGGGAGGCCCTTACCTATTTGCATAGTTTAATCCAGGTGGTGACCAGGCAGTGTAGCATAGTATAACTTAATACAGACTAGTACACTTCCATAAATATATATTTTGTACAGTAGGTATGTGCCTAAAAGAGTGTATGCCGACACCTAAACATCATATATATGTTTTTTATAGATGCATTTTATAGTAATTTTAGCTGTATATATTTATTATACAACACATTTGCCTGTATGCACTCTTTGTATTTTGCAGTTTGTTTTTCCTTTTTATATCTATTTTATTTACTTTAAAGCACACTCTGTACCTTATTTTGTTTATTATTCTTCACAGCAATCGTAGCACTGCAGCACATCTAGCTTGGTTTCACTTTGCCAATTTCTCTGTGTTCTTTTTATATTTTACTGCTCTCTGTACTCCTCCTGCAGGCTATGACACTGCATCACTGCCTCGCAACTCCCCTCCTGCTAGAAAATGGGGTTTCCCTGTCTGGTGACTCATAGCTTAATTTAATCCTCCTGCTCTCAGGCCCACCTCTTAAAAAATGATTTAGACAGAGACAGGGTGGGCTTGAGGGGAATGTGGACACATCCAGAACCTGTATTTAAAGCTCTTTTTAGTCCCATGGCTGCTTGCAGAATCGGGACTGAGCTTCTGGCTTGGATCGAGTGACAGCACGGTCAAAAGTTTAATACAGATCTGGAGCAGGGCTATCATTTATCTTTATGACTCACAGCAAGCAAAGAGAGAGAGAGAGAGAGAGAGAGAGAGAGAGAAAGAGACCTAGGCAGAGCGAGATAGCTATTGAAACTGAGAATAAGTGAGTTTGAGAGTGAGAGCAGGATTCTGCTCCCGCTGTGATGTGATGTGATGTGTGCATGTGTCTGCAGGACTGACATTGGGACCACTACAGCGCACGGCTGGACTCAAGTGCTTCTGCATGTGTGTGTCTGTCTATTTGCTGTTGTATACAAAAGACAATGATTGCAGAACACCAGTTATTTCTTTTGTCATTCTAATTGTGCTAACAGCATTAAATAAAGTGAGACTGGTATAAACTTGCCGTACACGTGGTTATGTAATATTTTCCTTACAAATGACAATCTTAAACAACGTCTTACTTGTTATATTTTGAGGAATTGTAGGATTGTTTATTAAGAATTGTATGGTTTGGAGCGGATTTGTCTGTATTTATTCTTATAATGTCTTATGTGTTGGACACTCTCAGCAATGCCTTTCCCAATCTCAGCACATAAGATAATAATTTTTATGAATGGTGTGATGCAAAGTGATGCAAGAGAACCTTGATTTGATTCTTCATATTACATAAGTGTGATGTCACACATTATTTTAATCTCATCAGGCTCTATTCACACCTGAAAGTAACAGCCACCCCAGGTGATTGGACCACAGGATGATAGCTTTACGCCAAGGTGTGAACACATCTCACTAAGCACAGGTGTGAACACACATAAGCATCAAACATCCACCCAGGGCATGTTTAGATCCGATTGGTTGTACTGATCAGATCACAAGATAACAGCTTTAATACGCAGTGGCAAGAGCATACCAACCCTGTTGATCGTGGAGGGACAGAAGTATGCCGCCGATCAACAGTATTTAAATGTAATTTCAATTGCAGCCTGTTCCTGTACTTGATGAATCCTGTTTCTGGTCTTAATTCTAATTCATCCAATAATGCTGGATGTGATTGGACTGATCTGATCTTATTGCATCTTCAATGCAATTTGGGTGCATTTACACCTGTCTCTTTTTTAATTGCTGACAGACAAGACACGACTGCCCAAGTTGTGCTTTATTCACCAATCTTTTTTGCTTAGTAATAGATATGTTTTACTTTTTAATTTAAAATAAGTCTCCTTTATTTTCTGTGCACCATCCTGTCTTTTAAATGCACAGTATAATTGTACACAACCCCCTACAGACTTTATGTGAATAACTCCTTTTTTTATTACTACTTTTAGAGAATTCAGAGTTGGTGGGACCAGAAATCAAAAAGGAGACCAGGGACTGCCCCATATATATTGTAAATTCAGGTCAAAGATAATATTTTTGAAAATCCAGCAACATTGTACTCATGTCAGCCGTGATATATTATGTCAAAGCAGGTTTATTCTGCACATGTTTCAAAAGTCGGAACACTTTGCTAAAGATACTCAGCAATACATGCAAATTTATTCCTTGGCTACTTTCTCATGAATATTCAGTCAATTTATTGTGACATAATAATCAATTCGAGATGGACTGGCACTTCGGCTAATGATGGAAGGAATGGAGGGTGCATTACTGCAGCCTTAGTGCCATTTCTGGGTCAATTTGTCACCTCTGCTGTCATTCTTATTGTTCTTCCCAGTCTGATTTCTAATCTCCTTTTTCCTAAGTTCACCAAACCTCGTGCATGTGCCAATTTCATCATGATACTTAAACCAACCAAAAAAAACCTTTACACTTACAAAATGTATATATTTATATTGCACAGTGTACAAGACTACATTATGTCTCCAAAATTGTGTTGCTGTAAATATATAAGTAAATATACACAGTGGCAGCGGCACAGTGGCTTAGTGGTTAGCACGTTCGCCTCTCAGCGCTAGGGATTCCCAGTTCGAATCCCAATCTGGGTGGAGTTTCCATGTTCTCCCCGTGTCTGCGTGGGTTTCCTCCGGGTTCTCTGGTTTCCTCCCACAGTCCAAAAACATGGATCAAGTTAATTGAGTTCTCCGAATTGCCCCATATAGAGTGTGTTTGAGTGAGTGAGTGTGTGCCCAGTGATGGATTGGCGCCCTGTCCTGGGTGTATCTGCCCAGCACCCGAGACGTTCTCCCCTGGATGGGCATGTGGAACCCTACCGCGACCCTAATAGAGGATAAAGTGGGTGATAATGAATGAATGAATATTTAGATTAATCTCATCTGATTTTTCCAGGCTAATAATTTTTGACTGTTGTACATGGACTAGAACATGTTCCTTTTTTTTCGTTTGCAGTTTGTCTGTACATGTTTGGATTACTTTGTTTATTATCGTTAATAACTCCTAACTGTGTTTGCCTTCATGTGTGTTCATATGTAGTTAAGCCCACCTCCTTCCATATTGTTTCCACTTGATTGTCATCATATGCCTCATCTGGTTCCAGTGTGTGTTCCATGTTGCATGGTTATTAAATATTTTTTTATTCATATATTTTACTAACATGTTTTTATACCTGACTTGTTAGCAGTTCTGTCTTTGATTTAAAAAGTACGGTGCAGTAGAGCATCAGCATGAGGGGCAGTCATAGGCTTGTCGTAAAGGAAGCAGCCCTATGTCCTAAAGGTCCCTGGTCCAACCAAGTGCTATGACTGAAATGCCCTTGGGAAAGGCACATAACCCTAATTGTTCCCCGGGCACCATAAACAAGGCTGCCCACCACTCTGTATGCTCACTTCACTCAGTGTGTGTGTGTGTGTGTGTGTGTGTGTGTGTGTGTGTGTGTGTTTCATTGCATGGATAGGCTAAATTCTACTGCATGTAAGCAGACAAAATAGATAACTTTTACTTTATCACTTTATCAGACAGTGAGGACCATGTTTTGCTGGGTATGTACGACTATTTATGCTCCGAATTTAATGAATTATATATATATATATATATATATATATATATATATATATATATATATATATATTCATTCATTCATTCATTATCTCCCGATTTATCCTCTATTAGGGTCGCGGTGGGGTCCCCCATGCCCATCCTGGGGAGAATGTCTCGGGCGCTGGGCAGATAGACCCAGGACAGGGCGCCAATCCATCGCTGGGCACACACTCACTCACACAGACACACTCTATATGGGGCAATTTTGAGAATTCAATTGACTTGATCCATGTTTTTGGACTGTGGGAGCAAACTGGAGAACCCGGAGGAAACCCACGCAGACACGGGGAGAACATAAAAACTCCACCCAGATGGGGATTCGAACCGGGAATCCCTAGCGCTGAGAGGCGAATGTGCTAACCACTAAGCCACCGTGCCGCCTATATATATATATATATATATATATATATATATATATATATATATATATATATATATATATTTTTTTTTTTTTTAGAGTTACCATTGATCCAGAGACTTGTATTGGTATAGTGTAGAGTCAAATACTGTTGTTAAGATGCACTGGAGAATAATTACTTCATTCCTTATCATATTTCGTTAACCAGTTCTCTTTTCAACGAGTTCTTTATCTCATTGCTCATTTCACCTCTAGTCTCTTGCTGTCTCTAATTAGCCTTTTCTTTTCTTTCATCAAATGCACACTGAGGGCAATTCACACCCCTACCAAACTCCTTCACACTGCATTCTCATCACTACACCTCTTGAGTAAATCACACATGCACACACACAAGCGCTCACACAGGCACACACACAAGCGTTGACACACACACACACACACACACACACACACACACACACACACACACAAACAGAAACACACACACAGAGATAGAGAAAGTCATAGATATAGGGTTGGATAAACAAACGGAAGGTCAGATGACAGACAGAACAACAGACAGAAAGAAACAAGTGGTTTATTGTGTGTGTGTTTACAGTCAGAGTGGACATCATGAAAAATAGTACTCACATAAATATCTGCACCGTAAAATCCATCCTGATACACAACACTGTGAAGACACAATCACAAACCTGTAAATCCATAACACATTATATACAATATATATATTAGACAAAAATAACAAAATAACTGTCTGTTAAGATAGATTTTACCTTCATATATAAACAAATAGAGACTTAATGAAAATAAAAACAAATTTGTTTGTTTTTTAGATATCAGGTGTTTGTGAACATGTGTTTTGAGTTGTTTCTTAAAGATGTCAAATGACTCCACCTTACATGTCCTCTCCTGCCTTATTGTTTTATGTTCTGACCAATGTACTCAGGAAAGTGTACTTTTAAACTGCACGTCCAAACTACACTTCATACCCAGTAAACACTCAGCGTGTTGTGTTTTGGATTTTGCTTCACCAGGTTAGCTTTTTGCTCTCACCATTACATTTACAGTTACATACATTACTTGTTACTCATAATTAACACTAAACGTCCTTGTTTTATCCTTCTTTATCGCAAATTCCTAATCAACATTCCTGAAATATAATATTACAGTGTCAGTGTATCTCCTTTTTTCATACAGTGAGTGCACTGTGGGATTTCAGTATAATCCGGTCATCATTCATTCATATTCACAAATTATTCCATCCTAGTCAAGCAGCAGGCTGCATGGTAGCATAGAGTCACCCAGATTCAGGAAGGTCAACCAGGGTTATTTCTGTTTGCAATTTGCATAATCTCCTTATTTGTATGGGTTTCCTCTGGAAGTTTGCTTTCCACAGTTTTCCAGTTTATGGAAACCATAATTTTTATACAATCTTATTACATTTGCACCGAGCATCCATACTGTTAATCCATATTATAAAGTAAAAGATTGAATGAGCAGCCTGACAACAAACAAGAAGCACAAACTGGTGCTGAAAAAAATCAGTACTACTTGGACTGCTTGCACAAGCTTGAGATGTATACAATGCAGATGGATTGAATCCATTGGAAATCAGCTGAACTGATGTGAAACTGAAACTAGACTCGAAGGGGGTAGCAAATTAAAACTTGAGAGAACGTGTTATAAGAAAAACCAGGTAAATCAAAAACAGTATATTAAAAAAAAACATTTTGCAAAACTAGAAGACATTTGGGAAGCATTTAGAAACAGAAACATGCCACAAATATACCTAAACAAATGCCTTTTAAAGAAGTGCAAAAAAAGAGGCCCTCTGGGGCCCTGAGGCAGAGTGCCTCTGAGGTGGAAATCCACACACTGTTTTTACATTACATTACATTTACATTTAGCAGATGCTTGTATTCAAAGCGACTTAAAAGTAAGAGTGCCTCTGTGGTGGAAATCCACGGACATCTAAATGTCTTCCCTTAGAATGTAAAATCATAAATCCAACCCCTCCATCCATCGGTGTCCACAGGTTCACGAGTAAGTAATTCTGGGGAAACTGGTCGCTGAGGGCTGACAGGTTTAAAGCTGCCATCAGGGACACCCTTTGGAGTGCCATCGGTTACGCCCTCTCAACAACAGACCGGCAGAGATATAGCATACATTGCACAAACGGGTTTATATAAAGTGCTTTCAGTGCAACAAGCTAAAAAAGACCCCACAATACAAACAGGCAGTGATAAAGCACCCTTGGTACAAAGGAAAGTGCTCTTGGCACAAATAGTCAGCACTCCCAGGACGAATAAGTTTGTCTAAAACGCTCTTGGCACAAACACTATATCTAAAATATTCTTTAAGCAAACAAAGAAAACCCAGCTGTGAGGCTGTCAGTGGATTCACAACAGATGGATCTTAGGAGTTGAAGAATACAGACTCACTCACAGCATAGACTGACAGATTTGGATTCACACAAGGAGTCGACTGCACAAAAAATGCCATTTGAGCTGAATGACATCACAAAAATGCAGGATAACAAAAAAGATGCCATCAGATTCACAAGAAATAGTTTTTTAACTTTTACCATTTTTAACATTGTTAACAAAGAATGTCTTTGTTTCAAAAACAACAATATTTGGTCACCACAAATATTATGTTTCAATATTAATTTTGTATTTTAAAAGAAACACAAATCAATTGTAATGCTATGAAGTTCTAAACATTATTTTTAACATAATAAAGATAGGAAAGATTGGGAACTTGGTTCATTTGGTCTTAATTCATTAAGTAATTTGTTTGGACACTGACAAAATTCATCCGAAGGTATGTTTATGCATTGCATCACAACACATTATCAAACATTATTAAAATGTTAAGCTTGAACCCTTTAACCAACCTTTTAAACTTGTTTTTATAGTCACATGAACCCTTATTAAAGTAGTTAAGGATCGTACTAAGTAATCATACATATTTTAAAGAAATTATTGTGACTGATATACACATATGCATTGCGTGTGTGTGGTATCTCACCCGCCGTATGCAGGAATGTGTGGTGGAGGAGCAGCTGCCCGAAATGTGTTGTAGACTGTACGTCCTCTCCCTCTTAAGTGTGCACCTCTGTAGGCTGCAGCTGCTGTAGCCGCTGGGTAAGGGAAGCCTGGCACTGTGAATACACACACACACACACACACACACACACACACACACACACAAACACACAATTAATTACTTAATTCAATTTGTTTTATTTGAACAAAAATAATGAATAATGCCTGCAATACATTAAAACATCACACCAAAAGAATATAGAAATGTTTATCACTGGGTCAACACCACTTTTTTCTTCAATTACTTCTCTTAATTATCTGTAAATTAAACTTTTACCAGATGCAGTTTTGTAACTTAAATTTAAAGCCATTCTTTTTTTCATTTATCTTGTCATATACTTTATTGTCATTATGATAGCAAAGACACACTGACACACCCTAAATCAAGCTGTACGGCTCACCTAAAGATCACAAAAATAAGGAAATATACTTAAATATATATATATTCTCCCCTGGATGGGCATGGGGAACCCCACCGCGACCCTAATAGAGGATAAGCGGGAGATAATGAATGAATTAATATATATATATATATATATATATATATATATATATATATATATATATATATATATTTTTTTTTATTTTTTTAATTTTTATTTTTTTAAATAAATATAAAAAATGTGTAACTCTGCCTTTTTGATGGCAGCATATTTTCTTTTAAAATACCAATACAAGCCTCCGCATTAATAATATCTATATAATATAATATAATAATTACTAATTACTAATATCAGATTACATTAATGCTGTAGGCACCGATGTAGCTACAAATGGTTTTACACTTCTCCTGGACTGGATATTCTTTTGTATATATTACACATAGTATCTGAAATCTGTCTTGCACAGTATTAATATGTCTTCTCTTTGCATAATACAGTTTTTGGTTGCATTTCTTGCTGCAGTGACAGCAAGGTTGTAGTGAGTATGAAAATGTAAATTACCCAAGTACATATGCACACATTACATAAAACAAAATATGTTTTTTTCAAAATTAAGAAAATAATGCAGAAGTAAAATGAAAACCAAACTAAACTGGAAGAATAGATAAGAACTGGTGTGATTAATCAGATCGAGAACTAATGCATGGATTAGTTCAAGGATCAAGGATACAAGTACATGTGATAAACTGTTTGAGTACACCCTCACAACCAGAGACAGGTTTGGGTATGCACTCGGCAGCAATAAAGCAATAAAGGCCTTAGTGCAAAATGAGGATAAGTGTACACATGATAAATTTAAGTAAGATGCAACAAAGAGAATATGATGCAGAAAAGAATGGAAAAGCATGGACTGGAGGAAGCAAGCTGGATAAACTCATAAATACAAGGAGGTGGACGGAACAATGTTTGGAGCACATGAGCATGCTGCACGGCGACAGTACAATCAAATCAATACACCTCAACAGGCAAAAATCAACAAAATCAGTAAAAGAAAGGCATGTGACAAAGGAATGACAAGTGATGCATGTTAACATAATGAACCAAATTATCAACACGAAGGTTGACCCTAATACTAGGGTGACCATATTTTCATTTGGGAAAATCAGGACACCTTGGAGTCGGGGGTGTGTTTTTCAGTAAAATTATTCTATAGTTTAGTATTGTATATAGTAATTTTATTCAAAATGTTTAAGTTAACATTTCCTATGAATGAAAAGCACAATGAAAGAAATAGTGTATCATCTAAACATCCCTCACTTAACACCAAAAGTCAACTCCAAATAACACATGATACTCAGTTGCCCTCAGTAATGAACCAAATATTGTCTGTTCTGTTGCCTACTGAAAAAAAATTAATTAACAAATTATCCAATTGGGGCGGCATGGTGGCTTAGTGGTTAGCACGTTCACCTCCCAGAACTAGGGATTCCCGGTTCGAATCCCTATCTGGGTGGAGTTTCCATGTTCTCCCCGTGTCTGCGTGGGTTTACTCCGGGTTCTCCGGTTTCCTCCCATAGTCCAAAAACATGGATCAAGTCATATCAGTTCTCCAAATTGCCACATATAGAGTGTGTATGTGTGCGTGTCTTCATGAGTGAGTGTGTGCCCAGCGATAGATTGGCGCCCTGTCATGGGTGTATCTGCCCAGTGCCGAAACGTTCCCCCACCGCGACCCTAATATAGGATAAAGTGGAAGATAATGGACGAATGGAAATGGAAAAGCCAATTAACAAAAAAATACCTCTTGTGTGAAATGTCAATTGGACACCGAGACACATGTGCCTGCTTTGCACACTGTGGACATGGCTTCCCATTTGTCTCGACCTGGTCTGAAAGCGGGGAAACTCTTTTGTAAATCATCATACACTTGCGCTTCAGCATGTTGCTTGCATACTGACATGCAACGCTGTATGCAGTGCCCTAGTGCCTGTACATTTACCAATGAAGGTAATTTAAAAACCAAGATATTTCCTCATTAAAAAAAAAAAAACAGGATGCCGGGACAGAAGGTGAAATACGGACATGTCCCGGGAAATAAGGACATTTGGTCACCCTAGGCAATACAAGCAAAAAAAACAATACATTTAAAAAAACCTGCAAAAAAAAAACATTACAATAACATGAATGTGTAACCCTCCAGAACTGTTGTAATTTTGCCTGCATGCTTACTGTTCATTTGTTAGGTAAAAGGCACATTGAAATTCTTTTAATTGTAAGTCTAAATAAAACAATGATATTGGAAATGTCTTGTGAGAGTAATTATTTATAAAGGTTTTTAAAATTGAGCCAGGGCTGAGCCGATTCTCTCTTCATTTAATTGCCCACCTTTTGAGAGTGTGAGCTCAAAAATGTGACAGAAGGAATAAATCATTTATATAACTTATAACATTTGAGTTTTAGAGGAACTTGGCCTCTGGTAAAAGGTTAAAACAATAATTGTTCCACTTCACCTAGATGTGTTTAACCCTCGAGCCAAGCCTTGTCAGCTGACATCTTCTTTTATTGCATTTCGAAAAGAATAGGCTC
The DNA here is from genome assembly GCA_019802435.1 of Corydoras maculifer. Classification (NCBI taxonomy): domain Eukaryota; kingdom Metazoa; phylum Chordata; class Actinopteri; order Siluriformes; family Callichthyidae; genus Corydoras; species Corydoras maculifer. The sequence continues at coordinate 915,705 of JAFMOD010000591.1, read as the reverse complement.
TATTACAATATCAGGTGTTAACAAAGTCGACAGCTAGCAATTCCTACTTAAAGCAGAATAATGTTTAAAAATGTGGATATTACAAAAGGATTCAAAGCATAGGATTGTAATAATTGCTATTCTATTATCCACATTTTAAAACATTAAACACAATGGACATGTTGCTGAACAAGAGCCAAACATTCAATGTGTACACAATTAAACCAATGTCAGCATAATTAAAGCTATGATGGTTTAAAGGTTAAACTTGATTCGACCTTTGTCTGTTTCTACATGTAATAGAACAACAAGGGTGTACATTTGCATTGTACATTTATGTTTGAATCATAAAAAATGCATGCCAGCAATTTATTAAATACATCAATCTGCTATTTCATAATCAAGGAAACAAACAGTGAGATTGAAGAATACAGTGATACAGTACAGTGATGTTTGTATGTTGTTATCTTGATTTTAAATACAAGGTCCTGACATTATGTTCTTCATCCACATGTAAAAAAAAATATCAGCAATGTGTCTGTAATTTGGCAGTTACGATATATTTGTGTAAATGCACATAGATGCCATAGATGTTAATCAGTGTCAGGAAAAATCAGAAAAGAGTAAAGGGAATAAGGAGGGCAAAATGTGATAGTGATTTGAATAACAAATTTTTTTTTTACAAAACCAGTGATGAAATAAAGGACTAAAGGTGAAAGATTAATAATTTTTTAAGGTGGTGTCACAGGAGGGCATGTTGATTGCCTCCAGAGAACCACTGACCTAAGCACAGGAGACAGAACATCACAGGAGACCACATTAAATAAGAAAGTTTTTAAAAGTATTCATGATGAATCAATTCATAAATACCCCAATACGTGACACACCACCATACCATAACACAACTGATACAACGAAAGTTACATGACACTTATAACCAAACCACACCTCTGAAAGCTGCATCCCTAAACCATTTACCACCATGCCTCGAAAACATTAACCCCTAGCTAAATATAAATATATATATATATATATATATATTTTTTTTTTTTAATTCTACAAGAATTGATGCGAAGAAAACCTGCACTGACTAATAGTAAGACAAAAAGGGGACCCCTTCCTTTCTTAACCAAAATAACCAATTTCCTTGTTTATTTCTTAACCAAGGAAAAGATGCAAAAGGCCAGGAGATCAGTGAGCAATAGTAGCTTATGACACAGATCCAATCATGACAGTGTGGCACCATCACACATAGAATGTACCTCCCAGCGTGAGATTATCTGCAACAATTTGTTCTTACACATCAAGTGGATCAAAATGTAATAAGCTTATAAAATAAATAGAATGGGGCAGGGGTATAAAAAAAAGTAAAAAAGAAAAAAAGTAAACTAAGAAGTAAAGGTTACACGGCCAAAAAATAGATGTTTAAGCTAATACTAGTTTAAGATAGAGAAGAATATAAATACACAGGAAGGGAATGTTTCGGAGGTAGGGGGAAGGTAGACAACAGCTTAGAGAATTGTTTTCTTTTAACTTTATGGTACAGGTTTGGGAAAGGGCTTTTTATATTCCAGCAAAAACATGCCCCAGTGTACAAAACAAAGTACATGAAGTCATGGTTGAGTAAGTTTCTTGTGACTTGCTCACACAGAAACCTGCCTTTAACACCAATGAACTCCTTTGAGGTTAACTAAAACAAAGACTGCTAGCTAGACCTTTTTGTCCAACAACAGACTCTGCACTCACAAATGTTCTTCTGAAAAAACTGACAAACATTTCCAGACAAATAAGTATTAGAGAAAGTCATCTCACCAGATTTATAACTGTTTAAAATTTTTATATTTAAAAATAGCTACAAAAGCTGGACCAGGTTAAAATGCTATTACATGTCATGTTTTTATCTTACACTTAATCCCCAGGAGGGGGGTTTCCCATGTCAATCTAGGGGAGAATGTTTTAGGCGCTAAAAAGTTCCACTCAATGCAAGGTGCCAACCCATTGCTGAGAACACACTCACTTACTTACAAACACAGACAGACACAATTCACCTTCAATCCATGTTTTTAGACTGTGGGAGAAAATTGGAGAACCCAGAGATAACTCACATGGACATGAGGAGAACATGAAAACTCCAACCAGATTGGGATTCAACCTTGGAACATGCTAACCACTAAGACACCCTGACTCCCCGGTTAAAAGCACATTTCATAAAAGTTCATATAGTTTAAAATGTAAATTCAGACCAAAAGTAAAGTGAATTCCCTACAAAGCATATCATACATATCATACATATATATACATCATATCATACATATACATATCATCAATAGGAGGATGTTAATGGAAATATGCAACCTGCTAGCTTTGTGAAGCTGGCAGAATGTGTGTTTGTGCAAGTTTAAAGAAAATGCCTGCCGAAAACTACTTACTGGTTCCAGCGGGACATTTAATTAACTTTTAATAGAAGAGTAATGTGCAGTTATAGTGGAGATTCTCTGACACTGATCCATGATCACAGGAAATGACAAATGCTTGTGTGAGGTGTTTATATATGCTCATTAACAAGCATGCTAGCAGTCCAGCAATCTTTATGATTAAAATGAGTAAATGAGTACATTCTCATGAGAAATCTGAAGTGAAAAGAAATGTTGCATTAGGTGTGAACATCCCCTAATGTGTAGACATCTTAATACTTTGGTTCTAGTGGTGTTTATTTTGTTATACACTCTATAAGGTGTTGCTTTAATGTTATATGCTTTATAAGCCCTTGATAAACTGTGTGTTATTTCTCAATGTGTGTCTCTCTCTCTCTTAAGCTTTGTAGTATAATTATTGCTCCTGTTTCAATTTGTGTGGGATATTTCTTGAGGGCAAACACCCACATTTAAAACACAGAACTATGAACAAAACAATACGTTCCAGTACAATTGCTCTGTTGGTATTTAAAGGATCTTGGCTGATTTCCATTTGTGGTAAAGCAGCTTATATATTCAGTTACAATTAAGTGTAATTTTAATAGTTTAATCTCATCTCATCTTACTCTTTCGTGCCTAATCCTGTACTAGGGTCGTAATAGTTCCCCATTTTCATCCAGGGCAAAACATTCGAGCACTGGGCAGATACACCCAGGACAGGATGCCAATCAATTGCTGGGCACACACACATGCACTCACACAGACACACACACACACACACACATTATATAGGGCCTATTTAGCCAGGGGCAATTTAGAGGAGTCAACTCACCTTGACTCCTATGTTTGGACTGTGGGAGAAAACCAACAAAGATACAGGAAGGACATGGAAACTTAACCCATATAGGGATCCGAACCACATGCTAACTACTAAGCCACCATGTTAACCAATAGTTCAATTTGTGAACATAATAATTTAATCAAGACCATGACAATTGAAATTCTGATTTTGTGTGCATCTCTAATCATTGAAACACAAGTTTGCGAGTTTGACTGATGACTTACTTAAGATGCAAACACAGTTACTTGACTTAAGCTTAACCTGTGAGATTTGGTACTAATTCAATAGTAATCATACAATTCTGTTGATTTTGACAAATATTAAAAAATGGGCCACAATTTTCTCTGACTGGTAAATAATGCAAACAACATTTTATATTTGCAAAAAATGTTGACTATAATAAAAGGCAATTTTAAGCTAACCTATATATATTTAAATAAAAACGTATGTTGTGGTATGCAATTAGCAGGAGTTTTTCTTCTGTTCTAAGCAGACCGAGCTGCATGCAACAGATGGCAGCACATTCATTACATCCAGATTTGAGACCTGAATTATACTTATGGCAAAAGACTGGAACCTTGACCTGGACTTAAGTTTAATTACGTGACCATCTCTGATGAATCCACATGAACCCGAATCTGAATTTCTTATACCTAAACTTAGCAATGCACATATATTATTTTTACACAGAACACTATGAACACTGAAAAAGCAATCAAATAGGAAATTGAAAAAGAAACTTTTTTCCTTTCAGTTCTAACTCTTAATTTCCTTCACAGGCGTAAAACAATGCAGCAGCTATAAGCCACTCAAGCCTCCCCGCGTCTCCTCTGCCTTTATTGTCTTTATAATCCACATGGTGTTTTATCTCAAAGCAAGCACTCTGTTCACAAACTCATGAACAAAAAGAGAGCTTAATTAATATACATGTTTAATTATCGCCTTACACATGTCAGGGTCATTCTTCATTGTTCTTTGCAACCAAGCAAGCCCCTGCATTTCCCATCAAGGAAACCAACCATCAACCATTAAACCAAATAGCATGCTTAGAATCCTGTTACCTTGTTTTTTTAATATATGTAAGGTAAATTTAAACAGCACAAACCAGGTCTAGAGGAGACGACAAATGATGTGAAGAAATAAAGTTTAGTTTTGCCTTTAAGTATTTAATTCATGTTTTTATAGAGTAACTAATTTTGCCTTTATTAATTATTCATTTTGGCGGCATGGTGGCTTAGTGGTCAGCACGTTCGCCTCTCAGCGCAAGGGATTCCTGGTTCGAATCCCCATCTGGATGGAGTGTCCATGTTCTCCCCGTGTCCGCGTGGGTTTTCTCCGGGTTCTCCGGTTTCCTCCCACAGTCCAAAACCATGGATCAAGTCAATTGAATTCTCCAAATTGCCCCATATACAGTGTGTGTGTGTGTGAGTGAGTGTGTGCCCAGCGATGGATTGGCGCCCTGTCCTGGGTGTATCTGCCCAGCGCCCGAGACGTTATCCCCTGGATGGGCATGGGGAACCCCACCGCGAACCTAATAGAGGATAAAGCGGGAGATAATGAATGAATGAATGAATTATTCATTTTATAATCAGTGTTATTCTTTCTAATATATAGTTTGACTTGGGATGGGTTAAAACAAAAAGCTTTACTAGAACTGGATTTTGAATTAATGCCAATGGCCTACTCAAAATGTCTGAAAACTTTATACTTGTTCTATTAGCGTCACTTTATATTACTTAAGGTTAGGTGCTAATTGTACGTAGTTCTAGCTTTAAGGCAAGAGTAATGCTGGTTACATAGATCTGTATCTTTTACTTCTATCCAGCAGTGAATTAAAGTCCTTAAACCTTGACTCTCTGAATGCACAAATGCCCAAAACCTGACCATATTTCAGTTATAATACCAAAAATCACAATGAAATGAAAACACCAGTCTAGTCCAGCAATGCAACTTGCAAACAAGTCAGAGAGGAGGAAACATACCCTCAAATACAAACCCACCATATACCATAGGCAGTTGTAGGCTTGTGATTAAGGAACTAGCCTTGCGTCCTGAAGGTCCCAGTTTAATTCCCAGTCCAACCAATTACTATGGCTGAAGTGCCCTTGGGCGAGGCACCTAAGCCCAATTGATCCCCAGGCGATGTATACAAGGCTGCCCACCGCTCCATGCACTTCACTCAGTGTGTGTATATGTGTGTGTTTCAATGTACAGATGGATTAAATGTGGAGAATAAAGTCATCAGTGATCAAGCATTAAAGGTGAAATAAATCACTTTATTACTTTAAGCTTTATCATCATGATAGTTTACACACTGCAATGTAGTAATTAATGATTTACACATTATTAATAAAATGCTGAAGAGTAAACATGATCGATATGTCAGGATTTATTTACACATTTGTAAATAAGCCTGTTTGATAATCGTATTAACTTGAATTAAACCATCTTGTTCTTAATGGAATTTAATGGCAAGGCTGAACCTTAACTCTAAATTTAAAGTAAATGTTTTAATGGTTTGTCTAATTACGAGCGATGCTGTCATTCTCATTAGCAGAGATTATTTGCGGTTTCCGTCATGAATGTCATGCTTAGCCTCTGGCTAGCAGTGAAAGGACAAGATGGCAACGGGTAACAAACAATAAAGCATCTATTTTTTTTAAAGAATAACTTACTGAAAGACGACAACTGAAAAGCCTACAAATGCGACGCAAACCTGATGACTACTGCAGGAGGGCTTAAATAAGGAGCAGACGGAACATGTGACAGCCAACAACTGGTGAGTGAAATTAACTAATGTGACAACAAATGTATAAAAATCAAGCAATATAAATGAAACTGAAAAAAATAGAAATTAAGTCTTTTACAGTAGCACACAACATAGTGCACCTTACAATAATAAAACAGCTGAATATATATATATTTTTAACTAGCGAGTGTTGTATAATTAAGTTAACAAAGACCACTCATTCAAAGGGAGACTGTGAGTAATTTCTGTTACTGTCATTGGAAAGTGAACTACTGTTTTTTGGGCTGCTTTAGGTTCATTGCTGGATGGCCAGTCACAGGTCCTCATTTCAGCAACTAAAAAGGGCTGCAGGATAGAGACAAGATCATTTCTTTTACTGTGTTATAGTGTGATATGCTGATATTTTACACATGCCACTTTACTTTACATTACTTTATGGTCCAGCCACAAACATCCCGAAGGGGGCAGTCGACCCTGTTTTAAGAACTGTAATGATCGCGATGTTTGTAACTGTATTTTTTTGTGGCCAGTAATGCTGTTCCAATGTTAAAAACACCTAAATAATAAATAAATAATAACTAAGCACCAATATTAGAATAAACAATGACAAATGTACAGTAGAAAAGAACAGCTGTATATATTTATGTATACATATTTTATATATACTAGGTAAAGCAATAAGGTAGCTGTGTTTAATAAAATGTACAGCAGCCAGACACGGTGTTCCAGTAGCACTGTTGTGTTAGAAGTCGCTCGTTCTTCTCCTGGAATCGGCTACGCGGGAGGGAATGCGTACACCGCTTGCGCCTTGTGAGCGTTTCCCGGGAACGGCTACGCGGAGAAAATTGCGTACGCCGGTCCGCTGGGTGAAACGATCCCACGGATACAACCTGCGCGGGGATACTGCGCAGCGTTGTACCGTGGTTGAGCGCGGAAGGAGAGTTGGAGACACCAGGATAAAAACAAAACGGATTTATTATTAAAAATGGTGTAGAAAGGGGGGAATGAAACAAACAAACTAACATCGGGATGATACCGAAATAAAGACGTGCACCGGGAAAATGGAAGATGGAAACTAAATACAAAAAACACCCAGTCACATGCACAAAATAAACCAATCACCCAACGGAGACAATGAGTATCTTAAATGAGGGACAGGTGCCCCAGGCACCTGTGACATGTTGTGCCTATTTTTAACACACCACCAGAACGTCAATGTCTCGAAAAATGAATATTCCAGCACCCAGATAGCTGAGAAACAGATCAGATTAAAAACAGAAACTGCTATATTAAATGATTACATCATTTTACAGTCAATTTAATTCAAAGTATTCCAACTTGATGACACAGGGTCAGCCATTATACAGCACCCATAGAGCAATGAGGGCTAAGGGCTTTGCTCAACAGTCCATACTGGCAACTTTGTGGATCTGGGGACTAAATCCACCACAATTAAATTGATATACTAACATCTTGATCACCGAGTTACCACTCTCACTGAAAATATGCAGAAAAGGCAGTGCATTTATATGGCAAGTTAAAAGGATAAAATGCATGAGGACAAAGGAGTGTATCTGAAAGGAAGGTTTCTCATTGTGGAACGCCAACTGTAAAACGTGGAAAAGGCAGTAACTTTTCACAGTGGACAAAAACGGCTGCCACAGCATTTTAAAGCTGCATGTGCTACCTTCTCTATTACACCTATGTCATCAGTTGGTCAGGGGTTCATCATTCAGCAGGACAATGATCCACAGCACTGTGTCAATAAATTAGTTATTAATTAAATGCAGTGCTTTATTAGCTCTAACTGCCTTCCTTGTCTGTTTCTTTTGAGGTGTGACCGGCTTCCTGGAGATCTTCATCCATGGCTCTGCCGACGAACACTGGATGGAACCTGAATATTAATTGGACTGGCGGTCCTGCAGGACGCCCCCTTAATGGACTCACATATAGTTTTCCAGTTTTTTAGTTTTTCCATTTGTTAAATGTCTCTACATTGCTGTCCTACATTGTTGTTTCTGCCTGGCCGCTCAAGGAGGATGAGTCCCCCACTGAGTCTTGGTCCTCCCAAGGTTTCTTCCTTGAATAACAACATAAAAGGGAGTTTTTTCTTGCCACTGTCGCTTCGGTTTGCTCTTTGGGGGTTTAAAAGCTTTTCATTCTGTAAAGCTGCTTTGTGACAATGTACTGTTGTAAAAAGCGCTATATAAATAAATAACATGAACTTGAACTTCATTGAGACTTTAACCCCATTGAGCTTGTTTGGGATGAATTGGACAGAATTGTAAAAGCAAAGCATACTGCAAGTCCAACACAATTGTGAAAACGTCTACTTTGAATCCTTATATATACAAGCAAAGGTTTGGATTTATTCTCAAACCTGCTGATTTCACAGATGCTTGCTGGGTTTGCAATAGAGTCTACAAGCCCCCTGCAGGGTGACACACGCAGACTTATGCCAAGTACCAACCTGTGCCAAAGCCCATGCCAGTGAAGGCAGCAGATTTAGTTGGCCTCTAATAGCAATTTGGCATTAGGGGCTTTTAAAAGTTTCCAAATTGAGATTAAAAACAAATTAAATTATAATTTTTTGCTCTTTTCTGGTTCGAGTCATAGATGTACAGACCTTCTGTAGTTGGCATCTATTTACAGTTTTATGTTTATTTCATTTTTGTTTTACATAAGCCGTATGACGTAAATTGTTATAATATTACATTTAATCATTTGGCAGAAGCTTTCATTTGAAAGTGACTTTGAATTTACAATGTGAGAGCATAACAGTTAAGAAGTGACCAGATAAACAGAAATATTAAAGGATTATTTTCCAATTTGTTTGTTCCAAATTGGAAAATGGAAGAGATGCATCTCGAGTTATATTTTATCTTGAGTTATTTTTATGTCTTAGCATTAAGGACATTTTTAGAAACAATATTTTATCATGTGAATGTGGTATGAGAATTGGCACTACGGTGAGGTGGAAGCACTATAAGGCAGTTGTCACTAGAACACAGTACACGTTCTAGAGTGTACCGTTGTCAAGTGTAGGTAAGAGGAAGCAGATCCTGAGATTGTTAGGGTCTTTTATTGAATGCGGGCAGCTACTTAAAGCCAATGGAGAGAGACGAGTAGTGTTGTAACATGGGATTGCTTGGGCTGATTGAACATAAGACGAGCTGCAGAGATCTGGATCAGCTGATGAGGCTTTATTGTCCAAGATGGGGGGCTGATATCCAACGCATTGCAGTAGTTAAAAGAAACTAAGAGAATTTATTGGTTTGTGTTTTAGTATTTAGTATTGCTATCTGCAGGATTGGACAAAGGTTAAACATGCAGGCCACACACATCCTATAAAGTACAACAACTGCAATGGAAGCAATGTCCCTGCACACTGAGGTAAAAAAAAAAAAAAAAAACTACTCAAAATAAAATCAAAATTGGAATTGCAATTCTATACAATTTTATACTTCTGTACACTTCTAATTATGAACATACAAAGTGTTAAACTTATAGTTTTATTATTTCAATTTACAAGCTGCTTACACAAAGTAGGGTCATTGGGAGGTGTTGGGGTCTATTCCAGTGCTAATTGACCAAGGGGTGACGAATCACCCTGAGCAGATGGCTAGTTCATTACAAGGCGTTTAATTGAATGTTTGTTAAATTTTTTATCTCCAGTTTAAATCTACTTATATGTCAATGGACTATGGAGGGAACATGCATACAGATTTTCTGCGACTCAAACCCAGGACCTTCTTGTTGTTAGCTGACAATGCTACCCCCCAAGTCATTATGCCACCCAACTTCGAATTCCCGGTTCGAGTCCCAATCTGGGTAGAGTTTCCATGTTCTCCCCCTCCCACATGGATTTCCTCTGGGTTCTCCGATTACCTCCCACAGTCCAAAAACATGGATCAAAGCAAATTGAACTTTGTGTGTGTATGTGTAAGTGGGTGCCCAGTGCTAGATTGCCACCCTGTTCTGGGTGTTCTTGGTGCCCTGTTCTGTAATCCTAGTGGAGGATTAAGCAGAAGATAATGGATGGATGGATGGATGGTTATATGCATGCCTCACATTTAAAATATAATGATGATGAATAACGAAGGTGAGACATTCCCTGTTTAAAATCCTAAAAACATTTCTCAACTTCAGAAATGCCAGTAAAGAAACAGACAAGGAAAAAAAATCCTTTTTTTTTCGCAACAATAGAGAATCATATGATTGAAGTTGAGGGTGGTATAGTTCAGTTCGTCATTATAAACTGATTCTTTAGTTGCTGGTAAACAGTTACAGAGAACTTACTAAAAATACTTAAAGGTCCTAAAGGTCCCACTGAATTTTATTGTAATTGCATGTGCAGTACAAAACATTTGCCCACGCAAAAAGTAGATTAATACCATAAAGTTGTGTAAATAGTGCATGTAAAGTCAGCCAGGGCAGTTGCTTAAGACAAAAATAAAACACTGTGTTCTGTTTCATTTTTTAAATGCATATATACATGTTTTTACTGTAGAGTATGAACGCTTTAAAGCAGGAAAATGTCAAGATGTTCATAGTGACACAAATATAAGTGCTTAAAAAATCAGTTGTGGATGAGTTGACTGTAAATCGGCAATGCACAGAAGGCTTGACTGCAGAGTTTGTCAATACTGGTAAAGTAAAAAAGTGGAAAAAAGAGATTTTGACCCAGTGTTTATTTCTTCACCTACTTAGAACCCAACCAAGAACATGTTTTTTCAGATACATATTAATATGACCCTAGAAACTGAAGGATTAATAAAAGCTATATGAAAGCACAGTATAAAGGCATCATTGGTAAATATGTTTTTGTCATTTATTAATCTTACTTTTTATGAATTTGAAATACAGAGTACACCCACATGAACAAACACACATGCATTTACACATATCTAGCTGAGCTAAAGAAAGAGTCTTTGGGAAGAGGAGGTGAAAACATGGTATAATATAGCTATATGTATAATTAATGTATGCATGTATACTGTATATACAGTTTGTAAAATTAGAAGTTACAATCTTCTAAATATATAAATAATGAAATCTCAAAATACCTGCATAGAATTCTGGGCTGTACACTGCACCCACAACAGGATTCAACTTCCAGCCTAAAGGAAAAAACAAAACAAAACTGAGACATTTTGTGGTTGATCACCAATTACAACTCTAGTAAAAATCATCTGTTTATTGTACTGGCATTGGTATTACTGTGTTAAAACATGGCACCACTGACACTTTAATAAATTTTAATGTATTACCTACTCTAATATACCTGCATACCGATTATTAAAGATTTAATCTTGCTAGTTTTTACAATAAATAAACTTGGTTTATTAGCTAGTGTCATGAGCCTTAAACTCTTATTTTGACATTTTGCTAACATGGTTGGACTCACCTGATTTTAGGTTAATTAATATTCCTGTGTTGACATTGGTCCTGTGTTAAAATTTTATTTTTGAGGTTCATTTTGTTCTTTTTTCCTCCAGTGTAAGCCTTCAGCCAGTGTGTTTAGTTATTTGGGCCGTTCCAATTTGTAGTTAGATCTTTACAATTTTGGCCTATTAATGTGTTTAACCTGTTCTGCTGCCAATAAGACCATATACTGTTGTATCCCTTAGTTCCTTTAACTTCTTTTTGGTGTAGGCTGGTTAGTTTCAAAGTTAAGTGTAAGTTTTAGTTAAGCTTCCTTTATTGTTAAATTACAGTGTTCGGATCACATTGTGACCTTCAGTCCAGACCGATTCATTACATCAGAACATTCTATCAATATGCATTTGAATTTAAAATGCTTTTTCCCTATACCTCATACTTTAAGCTGTATAATAGCCCATGCACCCTATATTTATAGAGTGGAGAAGTATCCTGATAGTGTCTTGTTAATTTTAATGAATTAACATTAATTTAAATGATGGATATACAGTATTCATAGACTAAGCCACTTCTATTAATTATGTCTTTAACAGTCCCAGAGTCTCACATTGAAATAAAGCTTTAACAGGCTACCAGTCTATCATAAGGCGGAAACATATAAACATTCATTCATTCATTTATTCATTCATTTATTATCTCCCGCTTTATCCTCTATTAGGGTCGCGGTGGGGTTCCCCATGCCCATTCAGGGGAGAACGTCTCGGGCGCTGGGCAGATAGAACCAGGACAGGGCGCCAATCCATCGCTGGGCACACACTCACTCACTCAAACACACTCTATATGGGGCAATTTTGTAGAACTCAATTAACTTGATCCATGTTTTTGGACTGTGGGAGGAAATCGGAGAACCCGGAGGAAACCCACGCGGACAGGGGGAGAACATGGAAACTCCACCCAGATGGGGATTCGAACCGGGAACCCCTAGCGCTGAGAGGCGAACGTGCTAACCACTATGCCACCATGCCGCCCCTCAAAACTGTTGGTCTGGATGAAATCATCATGCAATCTGTCTATACTGAAAACTGTATCCCACAGTGCTGCCAACTGCATTACCCTGATGCTTAAAGGAAGTAAAATTACTACTACAGCTACATTACTGACAGAAATTCAGAGAGTCCATTTTGTGTCCATTTTAACAGGGACAACCATTTTGACCCATGTAAGCATTTTTAAAAAAATGGGTTGAATTAATATGCAATAAAAAAAGTTTACAGTTAATTCCACTAAAACACTATCACTGTAAAAGTAAAGGTAAAACTATTAGCATTAATCTAACATTTACAGACTTTTAGTCCATCACAGGTTAGACAGCTAATCAAATAAGTTTGTGGACTGAGGGATCAGAGCTCCCAGAAGAAACCCACACAGACATGGGTTAAACATGCAGAATTCATGCAAGTACAATGCGCTTGAAATACTATAACATTTGATCTTACCATTTGCATATGGGTTGACAGTCTTTTTATTTGTCATTACCCTTGCTGTTGCATTGTTTACCTGGATACAAAAAATACAATCAGTACAGACTGCAGAAAAAAAATGAATAAAATATTTCAAATTGATTTGCATGCATAACATAACTAAATAAACTTTATCCATACAAATAAAGTCGCCATAACCAATAATTAAATTAAAGAAATTTCATTCAATAATACTAACAAAATGACATACAATGCAAATAAACATTTACAACTGGCTCATCATAGAGGCTCGTCAGCATGCATCATCAAAACATGAACAATTTCAAAGAAAATGTGTAAGGTTGTCACTCACTCACACACACACAAACAAACACACACACACACATATACACACACACACACACTCACACACACACACACACACACACACACACACACATATATATAGACTTAACAAATGGAATACTTATCTTACATGAAAGAACATGCAGTGAAAAAGAGAAATAAGGTAAATAATAAATGAAAATGTGAACAAGATAAACTGGAGGACAAACAAGTGAAGCACTGTGCAGCATACGCCAAAGAGTTGTTTATATAGTTGGAAAGGAAGCAACATTTAGCATTCAAACACTCGGGCCAAAAGCTGTTGTGTTTCACTTCAAAAATCTCAATTTAAAAAACAAAAATATAGAAGACAAAAAGAAAGAAACTCATTCCAGCTTAAGTAACTTAAAACAGGGTGCATTGTTTAACACAATGAATGGCTTTAACAGTAGGAATAAGATGTGCAACATGTCAAGACTTGGCCAATCAGTGTCCTTCACGCATTTATAAGGTACACTCAAGTCCACGTGTACCAAGAGAAAACAGCATTAAGAAAATATTTTAAAAGTTAAAAAAAAAATCACTTTATTGTAGCGCGAAATGGCAGATGGATTTCTCCACTTACCATTCAGATTTCAGCGTGTGTGTATTGCTACCATGGCTATTGAGAGTTTGGTGAGGTCTCTACGGGCTACCGTAGGAAAAGAAGGGGAGGGGGTAAAAAGCAAAATACGCAATGTCTTACTAAGAGGCGACAAATCATGTTACATCGGAAAAAAAGATAAATAATAAAAAGAGAGAGAAAAAAAGAAGTGAAGACAGTGCTGAGTGGTGAACTAGTAGTGGTACTACTTATTGTTTTCTCAAACTTTTTTTTTTGGATACGTTTAAATAATTATGCATTGTTATTTATTTATTTATTTTTGTAAGTAGACATGGGTCTAGAAAGCCTAGTTCTCAGTGGCTTTATAATGGCACATTTGGTATGTTAACTGCCACATTTCAGCTCACTGTGTATCCCTTCTTTAACTCTGCAACATGATCATGCAAGAGTTTGGCCATCTGCACTCGCTGCACCCGCTGGCTTGTTAAAATGAAAAAAAAAAGATAAGAAGAAAAATAAATGTATAATAATATAAACTGAGGTGAATGGCAACTCAAAGAAAGCAGTAGCTCAGTTAGAAAGGAAGAAGAGGAACAATATGAACTGACTGCAGGCTGGACTTAAAATGAAATATACTAAAGTGATTCAACTGTCAGAGTTCAATGAGTGTAGTACATGAGGCCAAATCAAACAGGGAATCGGTAGTCGGGGGAGGGTCACACACACATTAACAGAAGAGCAATGCATAAGATGACAGTGAAGCAGACACAGAAAAGACACCAAAAGGCAACGTAAAAAAAAAAAAATAAAAAAAAAAATAAATAAATAAATAAAAAACAATAGAACTTTTTTTCGAGAAGGGAAATATTTGTTACATGCACCTCTATTTTACGGCCTTCTACCACCGTGCCGTGTAATTTCTCCCTCGCCCTGTCCGCATCAGCACTACTTTCGAAAGTTACGAAACCAAAACCCTGCATGCAGGTGGGAGAGGGGGGAGAACAACATGCACATCATTAATTCAGTCAGAAAACGATCGCGAGGACCAACAAAAACGGTAAGAATAAAAACCCCTTGAGATCTACCTCGCTGCCATTCTCTTACACATTACTGCTGCTGCTGCTTTTACAGACCTCCCTGCTCCTTTTTATTTGCCCCTGCACCATGCAAGCATCAAGATGGGCAATGGTTAAGCCAAAGATGTGAACAGTAATTTACCAGTTCAGTTAAAACCTCTAAGGAAACAACGAAAAAAACAGAAACGTCACCTGAAAGAATTTAAACCTCATAAAGGCCGAATGCCTGAAACAGGTCATGATTGAGGTAATAATACATATTAAAAGAAGATAAAAATCCTTCAATTGAACCCCAAAACAAATATTCTTATTTGTTAGAAGGTAGAAGGTAAATCGAAATTTATGTTTATATAAATAAAATGAAAAAGGGGTGTTAAAAACAGCCAATTAAGTAATTCTTTGGGGGATGTTCACTCTGTCTTATACTTGTATTAGAAAAAAAAAAAAACGTTTGAGAGCAATACTGAGATCAGACTGAATACTAATTATTATTAATAAATAAAAAAATATACAGTTCTATCATAATGTGAATTATGTTTTTTTTCTAATTTTTGGTAAACAAAAATAATAATTCTTAGAACTGAACTCATACTGTATATCTAATAGTATTTTTATAATTTTTTTTTCCATTGTAATCCATATCCAATTAAAATAATAATAAAAATTTAAAAACTTTGGGGAAGTTGAGTAGTATGCACAGTTTTTATCCACGAAGTACTATGCAAAAAAATGGTTTCATGATCTTTATTTTTTTAATACGTAATACTATTCCCATTCTCTACAGAGAATAAAGTTCTGCACAATTTAAAGCTTCTTTTTTTTTAAAGAAATAAACACATTAAAATGCAGTGCTACTTGTATAAACCAAATAATAAATTTTAACTAAAAATAGAAAAACATTTGCAGAAACAATATGTTTAAAATAAAGTAAGTTTCTACTCTCTGATATTTAAAAAATGAACAATGCATGTAATTTAAGCAAAATGTGTCTAAACTAAAGCAATTAAAATATCTATTTGGCACCCTTTTCACTCTAGATAGATGTTGATTTTAACATTAATAATGAACAACTTGACCAGTAATTATAAAAAAAAAAATACCACTGTCACATTCACCTTAAACCCAACCAAAGCAAACTAAACATGAAACCGTGCTGGCAAGTTAACTGCTCAGCCTTTATTTAGAATAGTAATAAATATATACAGGTTACAATAGAATGGCATAGGGAGTTAGCAGATTTTCAGCAGCTAATGTGTATTACAGTGTTCTATTCATTTTGTTTTTGAGCAACTTATGCATTAGGATAAATAACAAACACACAATTCAGTTTGTTTAATTATTAATGCTATCAATCATTTTTCTTTATAGAGGTAACAAACACATACAACAGCAGTAACAATTGAAGTCAAAGTTTAATAGAAATTTTTACAGTATGAGTACAATATTTTGTTATAGGAAACTAAAGGCATGCAACAGAAGCTAAATGCAACACATACCTTAGAGCCCCTCTCATTAAAAATGATCTCAACATCTAAGATTTTACCAAATTGCTGAAAAGAGAAGTAAATAAAGCTCAATTAATGTTAATGATAATAATATTGATTACCAGTACCTGTAAAAGTATACAAAACAATTAATATATTACAGTATAAATTGATTCAAAAGCACAAAAAGTACTCACGCCAAACATTTGCCTGAGGTCTGGGTCTCTGAACCTGAAAGGGATGTTGGAAACGTGGAGCCTTTTCGGTTGTGTCTTGTTTTCTGTACTTTCCGTGGACTGTGTCTGTTGCTGGCTGTCTGTCTGTGCTGCATCATCTGTCTGCTACAAAAGGATAAACAAGATTTATTAATATTTGCAGTTAGACAGTTATGCTTTTCACGGTTTTATGTTGATGCTGGAGTCTATATCAGCAAAACATAGGGAAAAACCCTCAACAGCTTGCCAGTTTATTGTAGATTAGAGTAGACACATTAACATACACACACATGAACAAACGTAGGCATGCGCGAAAGCACACACGCACACACACGGAACCACTTTAGTATCCTCATTGCAGACTAAGAGTATCCTACATATATAATTAGCTAAAAAGGGGTGTAGTAGCTGGTGGTTAGGGTGTTAGGCTATTAATCTAAAAGTTGTGGGTTCAATCCCCAGGTCCAATAAAATTACTAATGTGGCTCTTTGAGCAAAACTTTAACCCTCATTGCTCCAGGGATGCTGTATCAACCCTGTGCTCTGACCCCAACCACCAAGTTGTAATACTTGTAATCACTTTGGATAAAAGCATCTGCTAAATGACCAAGACACATAATTGATGCAAAGGTTGTTTGACCAGCCCCGGCTCATGTTAGTTCACCCTGATGGGTGGGTTATTGCGGTGTAAGTTCTGGGTTTCCCATTGGGTTCATGGGGGTGCAATGGGACTGTGCTTTTTATGCATTAATAGCCCGTGGTGGTTAGGCAACACAATGTGTTGGTGAAGATTTGTAAAAGCAAACTGGCAGCTCTCCAACCTACTGGAAGGGGAATTGCACACTGCGGCAATAAAATAGCAATCTCAAAAGACTGCACCTGGCTCTCAAGGGAAATGGCAAGTGACATGCTGATTGTTTTACACATGACACTCAGAACTTAAAGAATTAGTAGGTTGTTTTTGCTTGTGTTTTTCATGTCATTACGACAGCAAAGACACACCGACAAGCTGCATGGTGTGCGGTTGATGGCTTGCTGAATGACTCTTTTATAGGGCCCTTGATTTATTATAAGAAACTATTTCTTATGAATAATAAGGAAAGTACAAAAGCATGTAAGATAAGGATAACCTAAGATAAGGATAACCTATACACACTTAAGCAGCATGGTGGAGCAGTGGTTGGCGCTTATCTTCACAGCACAAAATATTTTGGGGTTAATTCTGGTCAGGGCAAATAAGAGTCTTGTGTGTGTTTTGCATGTTCTCTCAGTGTCCACATGGGTTTATGGTTTCCCTCAGCAAAATGAAAGCATGTTAATAGGTAAATTAAATGTACCAAATGGCTTTTAAGTAATAAATGTGTGCGCAAATGTAGTTGCACATGTGCCTGCCCTGCAGACACATACTGTATGGATTGGTGATCTGTCAGTGGAGTTTATATGGCTTTTATGCAATGAGTGCTTAGGCAGGCTTTAGTCCACCGTGACACTGATCAGGATAAGCAGATTGGAAAAAAATGAAAATATCACAAAACCTTGTCTGGAATGTTAGAGGTCCTTCTTGCTGTCTACCAAATTGAAGACGTGATTTATAAAAATTAAGTTGTACCATTCTTCACTGGGGAATTTTTCTAAGGAATGCTGTTAACAAATTAACCTTACTTACATTGACACACACACAAACACACACACACACACTATATAGGAATAATTTAAAGCAGCCAATTTGTCTTGAATCCATGTTTTTGAATCATGGAACTAAACTGGAGAACCCAGAGAAAACACGAACAAAGGGAGAAAATGAAAACTTTGAAACTGGATCCTTAGCACTGAGAGGCCAATGTGCTAAATATTTAAAATAATAATATTTTTTATAAAAGAGTGATTAAGTTGATGAACAACATGACAACTATATCTGCACACTCTACAAGTTTTATATTCCATCCAGTAAAATATGTTTTATAGTTTCTGATATTTGAAAACTGTCTAATATTACTTTTAAATATCATGACGTATCTATATGACATATAATTATCTGTATCGATATTATAATTTTTTTTTTTTCCATCATCATCCACCAGACCAGTTCAGAAACTCTACTGTCATCATTTCGACTGACATCATATGTGCCTCCTTTCTGTCCTCAGTAATTTTAGCTTTCACATTGACAGACCATTTCCTACAGAACTTTTCTTATATACAGTCTTAACTTAAAGCTACACTGCACTTTAGCTACACACAAGGCAGAAAATCAGTATCAGCTGCTGTACCAAATCCGCTCTCCTTGTGATCACCACTTTTTCATTCAGTATTTCAATTCTTTCAATTCACATAAAGAAACCGGTGCAAGTCTGGTCCTCAGATCTTGAAGAATACCTATGCTTGCCACATTCTCCAATAAGAAAATTTATCAATTTTTTTATCTACACACACGCACACACACACACACACACACACACACATATATCTATATATCTGTGTGTGTGTGTGTGTGTGAAAATGTATGAAGGTAAAAAGTGAGACAGACACCGCCCCCTTTTCGCTTCCTTCTTTTGCAATATTATTTGCTTAGCTTTCTTTTTTTCATTCTATCTGCCTCTTCCATGCCTGAGTGCTGGCCAGTTCTATTTTCTTATCTGCCTTTAAGCCAGGCCTTATGTCTATGTGTAATCATTGTGTGTATGTGTGCATGTGTGGGTATGTGCTTTATATTTATAAGACATTATGTGAATCCCTTTGGTGCAAATAATCTTATCTTTGTATCTGAGTGTGAGTGTGCGTGTGTATACAAAATTACCATATGTTTACTTAGTACTGCCTTATGAAACAGCATGGATCATGTACTTTATGTAATATGGATGTCCCTGACCTAAATAATAATACATCTTTTATATCCATCTATACTTTTATTAATGTCAAACTGTATAATTTCATATTTCTATATTATAGGTAAGTATTTCTTTTATGGATGTCTTATTCAGATATCATACCAGATACCTTGTTAAAATGGTCGCATTTTTAAATGTTTTTGTTTTGTTATTCTTTACATTAAAAGTAAGTGTTCCAAGTTTACAGGAAATGTGGTTTGCATCATATAAATATAATACAATCATTGAGAAAATTACTTTTTTAATGGGGGTTTAGAGATTTTCTATAGTCACTGCACTTGCATTGCTAAATAAATAATAATGATACAGTATAAGGCCATTAACAATACACTATACAAAATAACATGTATACATTATACATGTAAATGCACAAAAAACATACAATATCAGTCAAATGACTGGTCTGTATTAAATAACAATTTTTACCTCAAATGTAATTAAATTCACATTTAATGGTGCATGCTTAGGAGGGAATATTGTATTTTATGCTATAAACAGTTAATTTAGATGGTTTTTATTATTTTTTTTTTTTACAATATTTTAAAAAAGGCATCTGCTTGCCATGGTTTAAAAAACTTTAGTTATCCATTTCAGTGTATTATAATACATATTCATTGTCTTGATAATTATGTGAGTATCAGTTAATCTACTATACACACCCCTGTAATTCCATGCACTCAATATATATATATATTTTACATAATAAGCAATTTGAGTTGGACCTCCTGCCTGTTTGAAGATGTAAATCATCACTGCAATTAAGTAAACCCCGTGAGCTACATATGCAAGCGAGGAATGGGGCATGAAAAATTACCCCAGTAGTCTTTCAAAGCATGAATGACCTGAGGAAATAAAAAGCTGTTGTGTTATTACAACTCATAAACAAAGGCTCCCTCACTCTTTAGGCAAAAAAAACAAAGTAGATAAAAATCTAAATCAGTGTAGTAAAGTATTAAATGTACAAGTGACATGAAGCAAGAGGCTTTTATTGCACTGACCAAATTGAACTTGCAGTGTTGGACAAGGCTCTGTTTTTAATGTCTGCCCTGGAGTTGAGACAATTATGATTGGAAATATGTGCTTTCTGCTTTATTGCAATAGCAATAAAGCATCAGCATGAAATACAGTGGAAGGTTTTTATGTGAGCCTCATAATGTGATGTCCGAAAGATCTCCTTGATGGTGCAGGTGTGTCTGCTTTACAGGTGAGTGATTGATTTTAAGATTGATTAATTAATTGCATGGCAAGATGTCACTGAATTAATGAAGCAGAAGAAATTACAGTATTTTTATTGAGGATAGCAAAACTTAGCTTTGAACTCATTCATGGCATTTTTTTTAGAATGATCTGGGATGGCTTAAATATCATCCATCCATCCATTATCTTTCTCTTTATCCTCTACTAGGG
Organism: Corydoras maculifer; assembly: GCA_019802435.1. Lineage (NCBI taxonomy): Eukaryota > Metazoa > Chordata > Actinopteri > Siluriformes > Callichthyidae > Corydoras > Corydoras maculifer. The sequence continues at coordinate 894,861 of JAFMOD010000591.1, read as the reverse complement.
TCGTGGGGGGGCTACCCATGCCCATCCAGGGAGGAAAGTTTTGGGTGCTGGGCAGATACACCCAGGACAGTGTACCAACCCATCGCTGGGCACACACTCACACAAAAAGTGGGATTCGAACCGGGAATCTCTAGCGCTGAGAGGCGAATGTGCTAACCACTAAGCCACCATGCCGCACTGCTTAAATATCGTAAATATTTTTTTGATTATGTATACATTATGTTTGAAATACCATGTATAAAGGCAGTATACTCTTTGAAAAATTCTCAAACAATCTTGTAGTAAAAATTGTGTAAAAATATTTCTTACATTTTAAAATACTTGGCAAAATCAAGCTTTTTTTTCTAATTTGAAATTTACACATCAGAAATCTTACAAATCAGCAGCTGTGCAATAAAATGTGAAATAGTTTAGACTTTAAACATAATGCAAACTTAGTTTTAAAATAGAAAACCTTTTGAAAACAAAACATGGAATCAAAACATGGGTAGTCACATTTTGTAAGGCTGTATATATTAAAAGCTTGATGTGGATGTAAATGAAGTAGGAACATTTTTGTAAAAATAAATACTTTAGTTTAATTTATATTGAATCATCAATTATACTTTTTATTTCTTGAAACTGGCGGCACGGTGGCTAAGTGGTTAGCACATTCGCCTCTCAGCACTAGGGATTCCCGGTTCGAATCCCCATCTGGGTGGAGTTTCCATGTTCTCCCCGTGTCTGCGTGGGTTTCCTCCGGGTTCTCGGGTTTCCTCCCACAGTCCAAAAAAAAACATGGATCAAGTCAATTGAATTCTCCAAATTGCCCCATATAGAGTGTGTGTGTGAGTGAGTGTGTGCCCAGCGATCGATTGGCGCCCTGTCCTGGGTCTATCTGCCCAGCGCCCAAAACGTTCTCCTCTGGATGGGCATGGGGAACCACACCTCGACCCTAATAGAGGATAAAGCGGAAGAGAAAAGAAAAACAAAAGAATAAAGAAAGTAGGCAGGAAGGTTAGGACACAGGATCAGCCTAAGTAGAGCTACTCAATTACTGATCAGGGATTTGAGAATGTTTACCATTCATTGATCTGATGCTGGGTGCTAAACAGCAAACACTGACAGGATTGTTGACACACACAATCATCCCAGCACACAAATGCATGCTGAAGTGAGAGAGTGTCTCAGACACAAATGTCAGGCCTTGATGGGATAGAAGCTGTACATTACAGAGCCATAGATTATTAAATGCCAATATTGCTTTTAGAAATTACTTGATGATTTGCATCATCAGTTTCTCATTAAAAATACAAAGGTTATTTAGAAGTTTTAAGTGATTAGATTGAGGAAGTAACAGGGATTTAGTGACCATAAGTGTAGACGTCAGGAGCAGAGCATTTCCAAATTGATTTAATGTAATTTTTTATGTTCAGATATAATTTACATTTTGAATTTTGGAGAACAATAAAAAGAGAAAGACAGAGCAGGAGAGAAAAAAACAGTCACATAGTGACAATTAGATTTGGATGTGGTTTTTTCATGTAAAACACAACAGTTCACGCAGATTGATTAAAGCCACTATGTTCTTTTAAATGTTTATTAATGGTTAAGGAGGGTTTAGTTTAACTACGTTTTACTTTTAAAAGTGTAATGCCAACAATTAGAGTATGACTAGGCATGAGATTATTTTGATGGTATGATTAGTGTATAAGAAATAATCACAAATATTATGATTAATATGCAACAATTAACTTTAGCAAAAAACATAAAATATTTGATTCCTTTGTGAAAGTCGAAATAAAAAATAAAAAAAACAATTACCCTCAAAGTACATATTCATTTGAAAGAAAACTAGGTTTTTATAAAGTAAGAGTGCTGCAAGTGGAACTTATTTTTAATTTTTATTCTTTTGTTGCACCACTTTGTCTAAATTTCTGATTTCAGGCAGTTATTTATAATTGTTGCCATGACAATGTTGAGGCACTCTTATGAATAATGATTTGTTTCATTACAAAAACGCTTAATTATCTCACACCTAAGTACTGTATAACACTACTAAGTTGTTGATCTTAGTGAGTCAGTAAGATCCAAAACTTCAGCCAGCTTTATTAGCCACAATAAGTTACAGGCAGTGTGAGGTCACACGCTTAGTTACAGACACAAACACAACTGGTTTGTTACCATCGTATTCTCTTAGAGTTTTATCATCTTGTTAGAGTTTTAGCACCATTTTATCTCTGCCAAACAGAAGGAACAAGTACCCACACAGACAATATGCAGGTGCTTTCTTTATCTGATCTGATTTTCTGCATGCAATGTACAAATATAGCATAATATCTCCTTTGCACCACCTTATGGCACCGTCACTTCCAGGTTGGAACCATCACCTGTGACCCACTCCCTCCCCATCCTAGAGGGAATCGGCAATGGCCAGTTATGATCCCAGCCTGTGGACCACCTGTAATTTAAATGGTTGGAGGGTCAGATACAAACAAATAATTTGTGAGTTGCTACCCATGTGGTGGAGCCATTAGAGCAGACACTCTCCTCTGTAGTAGTAGAGAGTGAGGACAGCCCAGTTAATTGCAAGACACTTATTCTCAATAGGGTTGTACTTCTGTTTGTGTTGACAGCTCACTTCAGCTGCCCAACAACATGGGCAGAAGCCTCCTAGCCCATCGGTGTAGAACAGAACAAGGTACACTTTGGTTTCACCCTCTAGGCCTGTCTTTATCAGGGTGAGAGTTGATATGGCAGTGGCAGTCAGGAAGGTAGCTGTAATAGCCACCCCACAGCACCTACAGATCTTTAATCTGCACGCGTGTTCTAGCATCAACTGTGTCAAATCCCACTGAGTGAAGAGTGAACAGGCAAGATTTGAACACCATCTTCATCAGTGTCAGTAAAGGTAAATCAACCAGCTTTAATAAAGGTAGTGTAATAGTCACAGACACAAACAGACAACTGGTGCTCATCGGGAATTATCTTGCTGCTTAGAGTAATCTGTATTTCTATTAAAGCTACATGATTTAAAATCATGTACTGTATTACACGCGTTAATATGAATGTAAAGCGATCAGAGTTGTGCATTATTGTTAATAATGTCACAGCTGGACAAACATCTCAGCCAGTCAGATTTAGGGAATGGAACTACCCATTATATAATGCTGCTTGAATAATTGCCTCTTCTCATTAGAGATTGCTCATATAAAATAAATGTTTTTAAAAGCATATGCTTCCAAATACCTGTCCGTGGGGTAGACTAAACTGATCTGGTATGGAAAAAATATGTCTCACTAGAAAGATTAAAAAACACAGTCCAGCTTATTCAACATAGTTTAAGAGATAAGAATATTCCTTGTTTATTTATTTTAAACAAACGCAGGCTGCATGCCAAGTTAAAACACGGTCCGTGTGTTTGTAAGATGCAAACAGCTGACACTCTGTGCCGCATACCATCTGTGTTGCATTTCTTTCCCTGCTGGCAGCGGACTCTGCTGTTCGAATATGAAAATAAACAAATGCAAAAAAGAAAAGAAACATGTCTTTTTCTACCGAATCACTTTGCATCAAAGGACTAGTCTAATAGGCAGTGAATTAAACAGACAGAATCAATCGCATCACATCATACTGCTCAGAGTGGAACAGGAGTGCAAATAAAAGATGTGTGCAAAATATGCGCAAGTGCCTAAAGCCTTACTGTCTCTCTCCTCCACACATAATGCGCTTCTATGTAAACAACGACAACACTGACTAAGGCCAAGAAAGAGTGCATTAGCAAGCGCCATCACAAGAATCATAACACAGTCTAACTGTCATCTATTAGAAGTTTGATTTAGATAAGATATGGCTCGGCACAAGAAAAAAAAAAAGCTGTGGATGAACAGGCAGACGACCAAATTGTATCCCTATGGGAAAGAAAATGGTTTAACTCACTGTATTAAATTTAAAATATTTATCACTGCCCAGCAATGGATTGGCGCCCTGTCCTGGGTCTATCTGCCCAGCGCCTGAGATGTTCTCCCCTGGATGGGCATGGGGAACCCCACCGCGACCCTAATAGAGGATAAAGCGGGAGATAATGAATGAATGAATGAATATTTATCACATACACATGATCACACAGATACACATACACAAACTCACATACAATTAAAATAGTTTAATACCATAATACTGATGTTCTATTTCGCTCAACAAAGCTCCACTGTACTTAAAAATATGAAGGAAGAGAACATTTGTTCAGAATACGTCAAGTAAGGAGTTTACATATAAATGAAACAACAAAACAAAACCAATATCCAATATATTCTCACAAGATAAAAAAAAATGTTTAGTTAGAACTAGGTCAACGAAAAGTGCTCTTTTTAAGTTAAAGCACTTTAAATGAAATGGACATTGGAAATGGAAAATGAATGGACATTATGTGTAAAGAATTTTTAGCTGTAGTTACAGCTGTACGCAGCATGGTGGTGTATTGGTTAGCACATCCACCTCTCAGCCTGGAGGATCCAGGTTTGATCTGGGTGGAGTTTCCATGCTCTCCGCTTGTCCATGTGGGTTTTTTTTTTATTATAGATACAACACAAGGAAGATCAGACCTTTCTTGACTAAACATGCTACCCAGCTGTTAGTTCAAGCCCTCATCTTATCCCGGCTTGATTATTGTAATGCTTTGCTTGCCGGTCTCCCAGCTTCCACAATCAGACCTCTACAACTAATTCAAAACTCTGCAGCCCGACTTGTATTCAACCAGCCCAAGCGAACTCATGTCACTTCACAACTCATTTCTCTCCATTGGCTCCCTGTAGCTGCTCGCATTCAGTATAAGTCACTGACTCTGGCCTACAGGACCATTTCAGGATCTTTCCCCTATTACCTTCACTCTATCTTTTCAAAATACACTCCGGCTCGTTCACTTTGTTCCGCCTGGTGATTTCACCTCACTGAGGATCTGATTCTCACTATGTGGCGTTCACCAAAATGCAAAATGGTGGAACGATCTTCCCAACTCTGTCCGTAAGGCAAAGTCACTAGGCATTTTTAAGAAACTACTAAAGCATCTTTTTTTAACCTGTTGAAGAGAGGAAAAAAAGGGTGGGTGGGTGCAGGATCAGATAACGATCAGGTTTGATAGTTAATCAGTGTATCTGGTTTTCTTCATAACTACTGACTTATGATGTTCTCATTTGTAAGTCTCTTTGGATAAAAGCATCTGCTGAATGAATAAATGTAAATGTAATGTAAATTTAGATTCTCCGTATTCCTTCCACAGTCCAAAAACATGGATTCAAGGTGAAAAGCTCTAAATTGCACCCATCTAATGCTACTAAATAGCATGTCTGTGTGAGTCAGTGTGTGCCCAGCAATGGATTGGCACCCCGTCCTGGCTGTATCTGCCTGGAGCCCAAAATGTTGTTCTCTGGATGAGGATGAGAAACCCCCCTGAGATGCTAGTAGAGGATTCAGACGAAGATAATGAGATGAGATGACTTACAGCTGTGCACACTGTATTTTTGTGAATATATGTGTGTACAGGTATTTTATACTTTTTAATTATTCTTTCTAATTATTGCTTTAATAAGAATATCGAAATGACAAAATTTTAAATCAGCCCATCACATAAACAAAAACGGCAATAAAAAATAATCAGTAGGATGCAACATAAGTTTTATGAATCAAACTCTGCTAAATTTAAAAGTGTGTGTGAAGCAGCCATCACCAGACCCATGGCACAGGTGTGAGTCTTCTGCACTCAACAAGGAAACATGATACTTGCTCTCTTTGGACAAGGATGAGCTAGAGAGGTCAGTGGAGCAAGACAGCATACAACAGCAGACAGGCCCATTGAGTGGCTCTGGAGCAGATCAGTTTACACACAAATACTGACCACTGAGGCCAAAGAAACAGACCACTGAACCACTACTAACATTCTGTCATATGTCACGTTCGGGTACTGTGTGGCTACATAAATCAGAGCTTTCCAAGAAGATACAACAATTGATACAAATATCAAACGCACAGACACAAATTCTTACATTCTTAATTAACAAATTAATTGCTCTGCAACTCTTAATGTGCCACTGATATGGTTGCTATAGCAAATAAGTTGTTCAAACCTTGGCCCAGTTACAATTGCAAACAGCCCCAATTATCAGTGACTGTAAAGCAAAAGCATTGAGGAGGAGCTTAGGTACACAACACTACACAAAACAAAGCAACAGTATGGAACACAAGCGCATATGTCTCATGCGCATAGGTCTACATCACTTGAAAATGAGGTGCATCTGTTCATTCTGATAAACAATTCATTAAATCTACCCACTATAAACTCTTCATTGCATTCAGTGCTCTGTGAAGGATTATAGTTATCCGGTTGGCAGTGTTTCTTCTCTCCTCTGCAGTTTTCTTCCCTATGACGCCATATAAATTGTAAACAGCAAACCAACACAGTCTATTATAAACCTGTTCAAGTTTGATCTACCATGGCATTCTACTCAAACTTCCCCCTAATCTGATTTAGCTACTTTCTTCTCATAATGCTTACCTCAAACCTCTCCTAGCTACAGCTATCTCATATCAGCTGTAGGCTTGTGTTTAGGGAACCAGCCTTGTGATGTGAAGGTCCCCGGTTTGATTCTCGGTCCTACTAAATACTATGGCTGAAGTACCCTTGGGCGAGGCCTAACTTCACTTGTTTCCCGGGAGCCGTGTACGGGGCTGACCTCCACTCCGAGCACGTGGGCTCACTTCACTCAGTGTTTGTATATGTGTGTGTTTCACTGCACTGATGTGTTAAATGTGGAGGAGTAATTCCTCTGTGTGTAAGCACAGTAGGCAAAATCGATCACTTTATAACATAGTGCTCAACCTCCAGTCAGAATTTCAGTCAGTCTCTCATCGTGCTTAAAACCTTTACACAGGACATAGGATACAAAATTTTCTGTGGTAGTTGTGGTTATCACCAATAAATAACAAAAGGTGTTGGTTTTCATCACAGAATCATTTACCAGATATAGAGCTGGCAGTATCTAGTCAGTCTGCCCCTTATCCTTAAATGATGTTTATATTTAGAAAATGTAGAAGCCATGTAAAGTATTCAAGATGGTGCATGTCAAAGACTGGCAGCAAACATTGCTTAATAAGCACTAAGGCATGAGAGGGTGTGCATTATTGCAAATAAATCACGGGAAAGAGGTGTTGTTAGGCCAACTCGCAGCGGAGTGCTGTAACACCTGTTTTCTGCAATTAAGTCACAATAATACACAAGCTTGAGTGCCTTATTGTTTTTATAAAAGGTTTGATTCAGAAATTCATTTGAAATTTCTCACTAGAAATTCATTACAAACTGGTCTTCCACGATGTGACATAGTCCGCTAGTGCCCATTGATCGCTTAGTAACAGAATACTGTTTTTTATTTTTAATAAAAAAATGACATCTAGTCGCCATATTACAGAACACAATTTATGATCAATAGCTACAACAGATTTGCTGTGTATATTAATCTGTATTTCCATTTATGCTACATGATATAAAATAATGTATTGTATATCATGCATTGATATGAATGTGAAGCAGCCTAATAGTCATTAGTGCCACAGCTGGACTATCCATTTTATAATTTATTTTAACCTCTTTTTAGCAATAAATGTGGGTACGGATGCACCAGCTGCTATATTCTCACCTCACCACCCTACTGTGAACTGAAGAGTTTCACAAGTTATCCAGATGGATGTCAGCAATTTCTATTAGATTGTTAAATATTCCAAGCAAGCCATCCTATTATCTCTAGACTGATGAAAAAATCAGTCAGTCTCTATGTGACAGGCAGTCACTAGGCCATCACAATGTGAATTGCTGATTGGCAGGGGGCACACAACTTTGCTACTGAGTGGTTTCAATGGCATTTTCTGAACCCATAAGGTACTGCTGGAGTTTATCAGAGCTTGTTGAAGGCTGTATACTGACTTCTGGTCAGATTGTACATACAGAACTCATACAGATTGTACAGAGCATCACAGGTGTATGCAACATTCACCAGGAGGCTTTATTTTATTTTATTTTTTCGTCTACACCTTTACGTTCACTTATTTTAGGCTTAACCTGCCCCTTATGTTAAATCAAAAGATATTGAAGTATATATATATATATATATATATATATATATATATATATATCATAAAGTTATATTATTATATTAAAAAGAAAGACCTAACTTAGACCTGCACAATGTTTGCAATCTGGTGTATACCTGAAATAGGAACAAGTACAAAAACATTCCTTTACATTCCTTCCCTCCGCAGGGCAGGATAGCTTGTGCTCATCTACTTTGAGAACTCATTTAATTCCCTGATTTGCAATTTAGTGGCCCTCATTGTGGAAGGTTTGAGAGACTTCTGGACTTCTGGACACTGCCTTTATGTTAAGGCTAAGAAGTGAGAGTTTTGTCATTTATTCATATTCTACATTATTTCTGATGTGGAGCTGATGTAAAAAGCTCAAGGAATTTTGTACATCTGCTCCAGTTTGCAGTTACACCATGATCATCTCATCTCATTATATTCCTCTTAATCCTCTACTGTGGTCGCGTTTTGGGCGCTGGGCAGATACACCAAGAAGACATACACTCACTTACACAGACACAAACTTTATAGGGTAATTTAAATACAGGCGATTTATGGCAGCCAATTCTACTTAAATCCATGTTTTTGGACTGTGGAAGGAACCCAGAAAACTGGGAGGAAACCCATATAGACACAGGGAGAACATGAAAACTCCACCCAGTTTGGGATTTGAACCTGGATCCCCAGCACAGAGAGTGCTAACTACATGGCCTACACCAAGATCAATTTATTGTAAATCAGGTTTATTCCTACTGTGAACCAATATAGAAAAAACACCGGAAAATTGGGGATTTACTTACATTGCCTAAACTTATATAATTACACAATTCTTGCTAACAGGATAGGAGACTTAATGTGCAGAAGTCTCATTGGTCAACTTTCTTCAAAATGTTAATTTAACAGCTCTTGTCGCCCTGGTAATGCCACTGAAAAGGCTTATACACTCATGCTATAAGCTAAGTCTACTTAAAATTATTCTTCCTCGGTGCCCATTCTACCCCTGCAGTGCTTTATTAGGTCAGTTTAATAAGTATTTGATCTGAAGCTTTATTCTAGAACTTGATCACATCTTCCAACACAGTAATTTCTAGTCTTTTACTTTTGCTTTATTATTTAGGTGCACACCTCCATCAGATCTGGTCAATCTATTGAAAAATCCATGTCAAAGCTTTTCAACTGTAAGTTTTAGTGGGAGAGATTGCATAAGGACATGTAAACATCATGTCCATCTGTGGCAAGTGCCACGTTTGTTCATACTAACTTTATGGCAAATTTTTATCTGTGCAAATTTTCTAAATGACAAATATGGTGAGGCTACACAAAGAAAATCTAATAATGGTGTAAAATCAGAAACATAATTAATCTTTTTGAGATTAATAAGTGGAGTGGAGATTCTCTGATGAAGATTCACAGTGGAGATTCTCTGATATTGATAAATAACCACATTAAAACTACCTCTTCTCCTTCCACTTGTTAGAAGAGAGATATTGCATTTGGTGTGAGCATGACTTAAGTCTTGTTGGAGGCTACTAGCTAGTAAGTGTGACGATAGCACGGGGCACTGGAAGGGAAAGGCGGAGCTGACGTCGTTGTTCATTGAAAGTAATTAAAGCACATGGCTCCGCCTGATGAACCTGTGCAGCCTTTATAAACTGTGACATCACATGCCACCAGCGAAGTGATTTAAGACCATCTGGAACTGAGAACATCAGCCCACATTTGTATTTTAATGTATTTTAAACAATATGAATTAAACATGTTCCTATTGGTGAGAAATCCTGTCTTGGGTTCTCATTCGTACCCACCTCCCCCATTACATTGGAGTTGGTCTTTATTAGTTTACCCTCCCCCCAGTTCCAGTAATCTTCTGCAAACTCCATCTGGTTCCAGGACTTCTCTTTTATTAAATTTCACAACCAAATCAGTTCAACTAGGGCAATTTTAACTCACAAATTCTGGGTATATATGTTCTTATAGTTTATCCAGAGTATTCCACCTTCAGCTGTATACCATTTAAATTTCAGACAACTAAACTTCATATGTCATATGTCAAGTTTTATTTGGCCTCGTGAAGGATGGGGTTTCATATTGTGGTCCCCTGTCTGAGGTGGTTTGGCTGCCGTTTCTGGTAAATCTTAAGGTGGATGCAAGTTTAACATTGGTACAACCTGCAGAGTACTGCTAAATGTGAACAGGTGAACCAAAATTTTGCACATCTACACCTTTGATAAACCACTTAAATGGGTATCCTTCCTTGAGCCAGAACTTACTCTTTTTATGTGTTTTCCTCTATCAGCTGACCTTTCCTTTCTCAGAATCCCCTGACTCTAAGGATACATGAATGGCAGAAGCTTTGTTTCACCAGAGAGAGGTGTGGTCTCAAAATGCATCAGCATTTAGAGTGATTGTTGCAACATTACAAGGCTCAGGCTGATTATTTTCTTGGCCCTAACCCATTTCCTTCCTATAAGACTGAGTGTGGCTATGCACTTTTGATTTGCAATGCCGCCAAGATACATTTAAACTGTTTCCTTATTGTATTTGTCCCTTTTAGGTGCTTTAAAAAATAACATGCCTTCGGCTCTCCTCACACTTCAGAATGTTTCTTTATTAAAGCATTTGATTTTAAATCCTCTTTATAGTCATCTTCTCCAAGCTCTCCATCTCCTGCTTCCAATATCTTTTCTGTCTAATCTCTGCTTAATCTGTATTTGAAGTGTACAGCTTTAGTATCTAGGAGTTTATACGGGTTTTGGTCCAAAAGATTGTTGTTGGGTTTTTGCTTTAGACATGTGGGACCCTGACAACATGCAGGAGTTCTAATGTGGTCAGCCAGATATACCTGCTCATTGACATTAGGTCTTCTGCCAGGACACAAAGTCAGTTCTGGTCTGTGTGGTTAATTCGTATAGTCCACTTTGCAAAGAGAATTAAAAATAAATTTTAATTTAACTGCATGCAGTTGTAATACTTAAAAGATTTTAGCACCTTATATATATTCTATATATACTAATAAATACACAAAGTGCCCTGCAAAGCAAAACAAAATGTATAAACTACACATTTTAAAAATTAATGTTACCATGTAATAATTTAAAGAAATTTAGTCTCAAATCAGAAACATTACAGCAGCATACATTTACAAACAGAACCTTTTAACAGCCTTTATATGTGCAAACTTTGTTTTACTTTGCATGTTTTGACGGACTATGACTATTCTCATTGGTCGTTGGCTAAATATGGTCACTGAGCAGCAGTTATAGTAATGAAACAAATAATAACCGGACAAGTGCTGCGGAGCTATCCTTATGTTTAGAAATATACACACGTTCAAATCTCACAAAAATGTGATTAGTTCAGTCTAATATATATTGTATAGTCACTTATTAACGTAATTATTTGTCACAGCAAGCATTCACAGGGAAATCAAATGCAAACCTAGATGGAAAACAATTGTAAAAGCAAATACTAGCAGTATTTATGTGGCATCCCAAAATGACACGGACAAATGGAAAGTACACAATTCACCAACGAATGAAACAAAAACATAGGACTCACACATATGTCTTTTTTTATATTGGTTTTGCATTAAACAAAATCATGTTGCTTTGATGAATAAAGCAGATAGAGTATATGGTTATTTAAAATATAAATATTTTTTTCATGATAAAGGCATTCAGTAATGAAAGAAAAAAAGTTTATAATGAAAGCTTCTGCAGCAGAGAGAAAAAATGCAAGTGAGAAATGACATTGCTGTACAAACAACTTCTGGTGGATGAGGTCATTACTTTGGATGGCTGTGCAGTTTTTGCTTCTCTGCTATACCCATAGACTAGAAGTGTAGGGACAAAATGAGGGGGTTAGGGTGGAGGTACATGGGAGAGGGAGAAAGAGAAGCAGAAATGGGGGTGGGGGAGTAATGGCTTTTCCAGATGTGACTCTGCACCCTTCTCTAAGTCACTGTGGAAGAACGCAAAGGTGGAACACGCAACTGAATCTGGCACTAACAGCTATATAGTCATAGTTTCTGTAAAATTTGATCTACTGAAAAAGTTTAATCTGTTCAGGGACACAGTTTGAATCTTTTACTTTTAAAGGGCAAAAAATAGATTTACATGAAGTTTCTCAAATAAAGTCATTGACAAAGACAATTAAAGTTTTGAGAGTTTACAGTTGCTTGCTTTGATTTGTGATTTGTAAAAAAGTCCTAAAATAAATCATTAATCAGAAATTAAATACACTGCATTTTTAGCATTTACATTTTTTTAGTTTGTGTAAGATTCTGGCCTTTCTGAGATTCTGTCAGCATTTAGGCCTTACTACTAAGTATAAGCCAGGCTATGGTATTTTGTGTTTCGTTTTTGGGCCTTTAAGTTTAGGTATTCATATTGACTTTTTGTTTTGTAGTTTTGGTTGCCTTTAACAAATTAATTGATTCATTGTTATATTTGGTCATACAATGCTTTTAAGGTCTTTTTTTAAGTTGGTTTAGCTTTCAGTGAGACTCATAGTCTTGACTTCAGAAAACAAAACAAAACAAAAACTAAAAACTTGAAACGTTGTTTAATTATTGCCTTAAATTGAAACTAATTGATTAGCCATTTTAATTAAAACAGGCATTTCTCTTTGTTGCTAATTGCATGTTAACAAAAAAAGGACATGATCTATGAAATAAAAATGGTTCCACAAATAGTGACAGTATCTTTTGGAAAATCTGTGCACATTTTGTTCCTCAGTTAGTGAAAGAGCTACAATCCACTCAATTATTAAAGGCAGTGTCCTCAAACATACGAAAGATTTAGTTCAGCGCACAGACAGACACACACACACACACACACACACACACACACACACACACACACACAAAGAAGATCAGAGACAGAGACTCCCATTCAATCCCAAAAGCCCAAGTTATACAGACATCGATGAGAGACAGAGTGCATGCAAGAGTGAATGCAAGTTAGAAAGGGATTGAGAGAGGCATAGAAACAGACAGACATAAACAGAAGAAATATAAATAGCATAGCAAAGGCACAAACTGAGAGACAGGCAGATGAGCAAGAGTCTGATATGGAACTCTGCACTCAATGAGGCAATCAGACACATTAATGTTAACAGGGCTCATCAGCGTGGTGACCATGGCTACTGCTATTGTTCTGTGGAACCATACATTATTCTTGATGTCAGTCTGTTAGTGTGAGAGTGAAGATTGCACTAAACATTTACTGAGTTGCAACATCTTAGATTTGATGTCTTTTAATAAACAAGTAATACTAATATAGTATAGTAACATTAAAAAGACAAAAAGAGTAACCACAAACAAAGCAAAAAGGACAGAGACGTAGAAAAAAATAAATAATATTCAGAAAAAATAAATACATTTCATCTGAAAGGAAGAAAATCCATAAAAAGGTGGAGAAGAGAAACAACAAATAAGTATGAGCCAAAAAGGATAAGTAAACATGATGACTAAAAAAACATGCATTACTATTCTATAGACAGTAAGTGAAATGAGCAAATCTACAAAGAAAAAACTTTTAGCTATTCCGACAGAAACAGCTACAAAAAGACATTTTGAGAAAGGTAATAAGACATGGTCAGGCATTGCTCATCCTTACTGTGGCTGTGCCGGAGACGGTATGTGCACTGGTGTCTGCGTTGGGCTCGCTGTGTGTGTGCGCAGTGTACATGTTCAGTGTGTGCTCAGGTACGGCGCTCGTGCCCGGGTACTCTGGCGCAGGGTGAGGATGCGGGGCTGGGTACTCAGCAGGTAGACCGTTTTGAGGGGGGGCAAACTGGGCAGATGGGTATGGCTGGGCCATGGGTTCTGGTGGGGCTGGGGCTTCCTGATTACCCTATTGAGACAAAAAGAAAAAAGGTGAATTAATTTCTAATGCAGTGACTTAAGCAATGGTTTTACAAATGAATTTATTTATCTTTCCATTTTTCCACCAGTTTACTCCTTAAGTTAATAATAATAATAATAATAATAATAATGAATAGTATGCCACTTTTTTGCGCTGTGGTACTATAAGGTAAGCATTGCTCAAGAGATATAACACAATCTATACAATCTAGGCAATCTATATGCATTGGTCAATCTGTGTGAATTTTTGTCATGAGGTGTCTCAGCACTGCCTTGATCTTATCCCTCATCGACCAGTTTTTCAGTGGGAGAAATTTCAGACAATGCAATTAACAGTAATTGAGCCCTAGTATGAACTGGCTGCTACAGTGGTGGATGGCAGGAAGGTGAAAATGGGCCTCCTGCTTGATATGAAGAACCCAGACTACACAAATCTTCCAATACAATAAGCTGAAAAGATGAATGTGGAGTTTCATAAACTGGAATGTGGATCACAATTATGCCAGCTGAAAACACTCAGTAGTTTTACCAATTATCTCAACCTACATTCAAACATCCCTGTTCAAATGAGTGTAAACAATTGCAGCCATTATAAAGTGCAAACATTCTGTAAATATTATACATTTTATTTGTATATTGCACAGGTAACTGGGTTCTCTGTGAAGCTTCAGAAATAATGAATAAAAACAATAAATGCAAATTTGCTTTGTTTAGTTTTAAAATGCTTACTGAGTAAATGTAATATATTTAATTGCTGCAATCGGTTTGTCAAAACAGTTACATAAAGGGCTCCAATACCTTTTATTCTTATAAATACATAGCATTATAGACTAGTGCTGTTTGATTTTTAAAGATGACGTTAACCCTTTGAGTGCAGTGGTGGAAAAAAATAAAATAAAATAAATTATATATATATATATATATATATATATATATATATATATATATATATATATATATATATATATAACAGGTTTGGCTAACTTCTATTTATAAACCCTTACTAATGAATATGTATATTCTAAAGAATGACAATAATACAAATCCAGAAATATAAAACATTTGATTTGAACTGTCAAACGTATTTATATATTGCTCTCTACTTTCAAAGTGCTGGCAATGACTGCAAAAATGTATTTATATTAATAAAGAACAATGGAATCATGACATATCTTTGCTGCTTCATATGAAAACAGTTGTTGGTAGTGAATCCAGACTTGTATTTCATACTAAATGAACTGATTGTGCCAAATTGAATCCATGGAGAGGAAAGTGAAAGGTTGTGAGATTCAAGGTCGAATCAAATTATGCAGCAGCTCTAATAAATGAACAAGCACATCCGCTGATGAAAATGTTTCGTACATAACACAAAGTAGACCTTTACTTCGGGAAGTAGCATTCTTATTCAATCAGGCCTCATTCGGTCACCTCAGAAGAGCTAGGATTATCCACTTAGGCATGGAGATATCTCCCCGGGTGGATGGTAAATTTCTACTTTGCATACTGCGATTGAAAATACTACAGCACCTCTGCTTTATTATGCCCTATTAACATACAAAGACATATATCCCGGTTGTACAGGTGTCTGACAAAGTGTTCCAGTGTAGGTATTCCCATCATATTTAAGCTGAGCAGCATAAACACTAAATGATTGCCTTTATAAACTAGGCCAAAAAGCACAATGATAGCTTCAACAAGCAGCAATGTAAACATATCTCATCTTATTATCTTCCGCTTGATCCAATACTGGGGTCACAGGGGGGTTTCCCATGCCCATCCAGGACAGAGCGCCAATCTATCACTGAGCACACACTTTAGTAAGTTGATTACTGCTGCTATTGCTACTACTACTACTACTACTGTACCTATTACTGCTACTATGAATGCTATTCTATTAATAATAATAATAATAATAATAATAATAATAATAATAATAATAATAATAATAATAATAATAATAATAATAAATTGCGTGCTACTTTGTTGTGATGTGTTATTATAAGGTTGGCATTGCTCGAGGGATATAGCAACGGAAGATCTACATGCATTGGTCAATTTCTGTAAATTTTTTATCATGAAGTGTCTCATCGCTGCCCTGATCTTATCTCTCATCGACCAGTTTTTCAGTGGCAGAAATTTCAGACAATGCAATTAACAGTAATTGAGCCCTAGTATGAACTGGCTGCTACAGTGGTGGATGACAGGAAGTTAATATAGCAATACACATTAATGCAAAGTGCAAAATTGTGATTATTAACTTTTAACAAATTATGATTAGTGTAATAAGTTAGTATGCATTTTATAATAAGTCAACATATTAGCATGTTTATCAATAGGTATACCATATTATATGATAACAATGTTGGACAAAAGATGCTGCATTCTAAAAAAATTACCAAATTCCATCTGTAAAACATGTTAAAAATAGTATGATTGTTTGGATCTGGTTTGTTGTACAACTTGACATTGTTAATGGAACAAATAATTTTAAATTGTATCAGCAAACTCTAAAGGAAAACGTCAAGACGTCTGTCTTGGAACTACATCTCAAGCAATTCAGCAATGCAGCAATTCAGAAATCCTCAATGCATGTTAGTTTTTTATAGAATTATTAGAGAAATTAACATTGATGATTTTAAATGGCCAAGTTAATGTTCTGAAGCTTCAGTTCACGTGGGGAATTCAGTCTCCTAAACAAAAAAAATGAACGCCGTTCATACTTTTGCTTCTCACATACATGTTATATTTATCTGCTTTTTGGATAGGCATTGAAATGGTTTCAGTTTGAGAATTAATACACCAGTTTAAAGACAACTGAAAAATACAAATACAAAAAAAAGATACTTTAAACCACAATAAGTTTTTTTGTTTCCTTGTTGAAAATTTTGTTTAGCTTCCAAATCTCTGCCTGCAGATGGTGGTAAAGTATTTAGGGTAAATAGAGATATTAATAATTCATATGGGCATCTCATTCACTGCAAGTTTCATTCGATGCACTGATACTGATTTAAATAGAGGAAAAAAAGGTGATGCACTTCTATAAAAAAACATCTGGATTTTTCCTCTGAGCAGTTGTTACACCATTAACACTGTTTTCCATTAACAGTATTAACAGTTTGTGTCTTTGACACCTTAATTGGCACTCAACAAGAACAGATGTCTTGTAATGTAATTAGTAGATTCTGAGTGCTAAACTCTTCAGACTTATGTGTCAAGGATAGAAAAAGCAAAAGGGAAAATAGAATGGAAAAAAAGAAAACGGAAAACCGGTGCCTGGTAAGAAAAAGCTGAGGTCGAAAGCTCTAGAAAATAGATGGCAGACAGTCAGGCTCAGCAAAGCGCTCCAGCCTCCTCCCTAATGGGAACCACATTTGGAGGCCTGAGATACGTTTTACGTGGCAGCGTGCTGGACTCATCACTCTTTGGCTTCCAACACACCCACAGAGTCATGGAACACACCACTCCAGTCAGACAAACTGATAAAACAAAGATGAAGTTGTGTGCATCTGATGCGTCTTATGAGTCCTAGTAAAATTCCTAGTAAAGTTCTAAGTTCTATCATTTGCTCCTGTAATCATATCCTACTTAGCTGTTGTAGCTTCTCTGGACAGTTTCATTTCTTAAAGGAAGAGAAGGTTTAAACAAACAAAAAAGATTGAACCGCTCCACCAAATGACTGCAAATGGCAGTGAAATGCATAATTGTAGACAACCACACAAACCTGAAACGGAGCCTGGGAAAAAAAAAGCACGAAGAGAAAACAGCACAGGAAAGCAACCAGCTGCTGATAAGATGTTCTGAAAAGACAAGCTGAAGGGGGCTCCCTCTTTCTTTAAGGTGAATGTTTTTTCTCTCGCTCACACAGATGTACACACATACACACACACACACACACACACACACACACACACACACACATCGAGAGTTGCACACACCACACACTTTTAGTCTGCCAGCCAAAGCACAAAAGAGCAGAAAAACTACAGGAATATGCTTGGTAAGCAAAAATCAGCTGAGACAAAATACCTGCTCCACCATCTTGTTCCCTTTTTCCTCCATAAACTAAGCAGCTGCCTCAGTCCCAAGCCCTGCAGCATCGGCCCAAAGCAAGCATCAATTATAGATGAGTGAGACTGTGTGAGGGTGAACGAGCGTGTGTTCATGAGGGAGTGAGTGCAAGTGGGAGGGATGTGAGGGGAGGAGAAAGAGGATGGAGCTCATGCAAGAGAAGGCTAGCATCCAAAATTTTCACTTCCTTTCATTTTTCATTCTCCTTTCATTTTTTGTTGTTGCTTTAATTGTGGAATAACTCTGGCCATTAGGTTCAATTCAGCGCATGGCTACAGAAAGACTCAGCTTACTATTAAAGACGAAGAACACAAAGAATTGTGGCTAACATCAAATATTAGAATTTTTTTTAATGTGTTGCCCTAAATGGTTTGATTTCTGAGTAGCACTAATAATGTCTTTCTGTGTGTTTCCACCCACAGCGCCAGTTTCCTCCCACAGCCCATAAATTAATAAGCTAATAGGTAAATTGTCAATACAAAATGCATTCTTTTTTTTATGTATGCTCTATGATGTGTTCATGGGGCTGGGATAAATGCTCTTGCACTCTCTGTTTTGGTGATATTCCTAATATTTTCTACCCCAAATTTTTTTTTCCCTTTTAGTTTCATAATAGCAAAAAAAAAAAAAAAAATCGGAATCATAGCAAATTCCCATCCATCTTGTGTCGCTTTATTATCATGACAGCAATTAAAAAATAATCTGTAAGGACATCATATGCCATTTAAACCATTACCTGCTGCCACATATTAAGTAGATGTTGTTAATGTGCGATAGTTATGGGTGGGCCCGTTTTTTAAGTTCATACTACATGGTTGATTTGCTGTCTTGATAGTTATATTCAAAACATGACTGCGCAAACAAAATAATCTACACAGAAGCGACAAATAATAACTATCATAATATAATGAAGCACTGTGATTCTCCAAAGTGAATAAATCCTATTCCTACCATTTTGGATCTTCATAATGAATAGACACATTAAAAAAGAGGTTAGCACTAGGCCTGAATATTAATATTAACAGTTTTTTTTTGGTCAGCAGTGTTGTGGAGGCACTTTTTAAAATCCAAAAGAAGTTTTGACAGATCAAGGTATGTTTATTATTTTACAAATACTACAAAGCAACCAGTAATTAAATCGGTTGGACGTTCAATTGGTTGAACATTTTAATAATGCACAAAATAAAGTATAATATATAAATGTATAAGTTCTTGTATGAGTGTGCATACAATTATGAAAATAATTCATTGAAACTCAAGCTTGGTGTTTTTCATTTTGAATTGATTTATGGAATCAAGCTAAGGGACACTCTGGATGTTATTCAAAGAAATTAGGAAAAATTAACATTCCAATGGCAAAAATAAAATTTAGTATGTTCTTGATTTGAGAGCAAATCTCCTCATACTTGAAACTTGAAAATCACACAGGATAATTTGCAACAAGTACCACAATGGCTAGCATGGTTGTACAGTACGATGGAGTGTTCAGCTAAGAAAAGTTTTCAATTTACTGCCCACGTCAAGCTCTAAATGATTTGCCAAGTAACAAGGACCATGCAAGATCACACGGCAGGTGGGGATGTTGACTAAGAGGAGATGTGGACAAACCCAGATGGGGCACAGCAGGTTGGGCAGATGGGGCACTTAAAGAAAGAACTGGTACCAGTGGCTTTGGTGATGATTGTTCCTGAAAGGGAGGAACTAGGATTAAAGGTTAATTTAAGATCAGCTAAAATTCCTATTCTCATTTTATGTGAAGCATGTGGACACACATTCCAATTTACAGATATGTACGTGAAAGTTTTATAAAATATTCTGACTTCTACTCATACGAAACTATTACAATACACATCAAGATAAAACAAAAACAACAGTATAAAATTGTGGCTATGTTTAACTTATAATTGAGGATTTCCAAAGTGAGTGGGATAGTTGGATGGTTTTGGTTTATTTCTCCGTGAAATTAATTTTGTGTCTGAATTTAATCGCTACCCTATGGGTTGATAAAGTGCTTGATCGATTAGGGGATTCTTAATTTTATTTAAAACTTTATTGCACAATAAATACTGGAAAATCTTCTTAACTTCAATGTCTAATGAAATGTAGTCTTTTCCATGCCATTAGGTTTATACCATTTCATAACACCTTCCATTAGTTTATTCGGTGCACCTAAAACATTCCAACAAATAATAGATAAAATAGATCATGGCCTTTAAAGGCAATTTTGAAGAAATGCAACAATTGGCTTTATGGAATCTGAGGTTCTACCTGAAATGCAGACAGATCCATTGTCAAATTAATAAGACTGTATTGATGTGATCTGCCAGAACCCGCAGACCAAAATGGAAGTTAGAGTTTTGATTTTAATTTCTGTCATTAAAAAGGAATGCCAGATCCAGTGTGGTGGTTGGAGCAGTGCCAGAGCGCTTTTGTTAAAATTAAAGCTGCAGTATATGGTGGCCCAAATTTGCAGACTTCACTCTGACCTTTATTTTGTAGACTGACACATCAGACAGAGCGCTAGAGGCAGTTTTGTACCAAGTGGTGGAGAGAGAGAAATGCCCAATGCAGTACATTAGTTGAAAGTTCTCAAAAACAAACAAAATAAAAAAAATATAGCGCCATTGAGTACCTGACAATCAAATGGACAGTCCCTCCACACTCCTTAACTTTCTACTTTTAACATTTGCATGGATCATGGCCTATTCCAATAGACCAATGGAATATAAAGTTATTTCAATCAATATCAATCATTCATTCATTCATTCATTATCTCCCGCTTATTCTCTATTAGAGTCGCGGTGGGGTTCCCCATGCCCATCATGGGGAGAACGTCTCGGGCGCTGGGCAGATAGACCCAGGACAGGGCGCCAATCCATCGCTGCAATATCAATCAATGAATACCAAATACCAACGTAAAGATCATTTATAAGTACCTGGTCAGGTCAGATAAAAAATCCTGCAGATAGTTAGCAGTGAAAATTAAATGAGCGTGAGCTCCTGATTGACAGCCGAGACAGACAGCTTTTCTGTGTATATGATTGCTGCAAATTCAAGGCTGAAAAGCTGATGCATTTAAATACTGATGTGTCAAATGATGCCAAATCCGTTTGCTTCTCAGTCTATACTCAGTAAGATCGGTCACACTGATATCGCAAACAAGCAAGTGATGTAGATTGGCAATGCAATTAAATCCTCAAAAAGGCAAGCCAATAATTAAAAACAATCAAGACATATTTATATATGTTAGGTTTTTTCACATATGCACCTTGCCATGTGATAGTTACCAGCCACTGGAAAAGAAAGGATGAGCACAGACTTGTTTGAAGTCCGGCTGTCATGGTGTTGAAGATTAATCACTTGCAATATTCATGTCATCCCAGTTGATTTAGTGAAGTTATAAAGCATGTGGCCCTGTCATACATCACACACACACACACACACACACACACATACACACACACAGGCTTACAAACATGCATGGTTAGAATCAAGCTGCTGATGATGGTGCTTTATTTAATTCCTGCAGTCTTTTTTTTTAACACAATAAAGTAACCACCCTGTCCACTTTCACTAACCCTCTCACACAGACACATACTGATTCGCACAGCGAAATCTTGGACCAGGCCACACAAAATCGGCTGAGACAAGGCCTTCTCAAGCCCCTGCTGGCCCTATCCCATCGCTCGGACATTCAATCGACCTTCACCTTCTCTCACTCACTCAATAGGTGTTTGTGTGTGTGTGTATGTGTGTGTGTGTGTGTGTGTGTGTGAATGTGTAAAAAAAAACAATGAAAGGTGGATTCTGTCCAGGCCCAAAGGGTGCCACTTTGCCCACTTTCATACATCGACTTAGAGGGCAAATCGCTCCCTTAGTGGCAATACAATGACACTAGTATCAGACACGTGAACACATGCGCGCACACACACACACACACAAATATATATATATATATATATATATATATATATTCATTCATTCATTATCTCCCGCTTATCCTCTATTAGGGTCGCGGTGGGGTTCCCCATGCCCATCCAGGGGAGAACGTCTCGGGCGCTGGGCAGATAGACCCAGGACAGGGCGCCAATCCATCGCTGGACTCACACTCACTCACACAGACACACTCTATAGGGGGCAATTTTGAGAATTCAATTAACTTGTTTCATGTTTTTGGACTGTGGGAGGAAACCGGAGGACCCGGAGGAAACCCACGCAGACACGGGGAGAACATGCAAACTCCACCCAGATGGGGATTCGAACCGGGAATCCCTAGCGCTGAGAGGCAAACGTGCTAACCACTAAGCCACCGTGCCGCCGTATATATATATATATATATATATATATATATATATATATATATATATATATACAAAAAAAAGAAAAAGGGAGAATAATTTGTTCATGCATTGTGAGTACTTAACATATATTTCAGTTGATTTTATGGAGACCTAGCCGAACGTTAACCATGGGGGGGGGGGGGGGGGGGGGGGGGGGGGGGGGGGGGGGGGGGGGGGGGGGGGGGGGGGGGGGGGGGGGGGGGGGGGGGGGGGGGGGGGGGGGGGGGGGGACACACACACACACACACACACACACACACACACACGCATACACACATTTAAATTGATCAATACAAATTGTGAAAATAAGTAATTTAACACCAGTATCTGTATCGCCAATGTTTGTTCAGAATCACAATCAATCTTTAAAAGTGGATTGAAAACACATTAATTTTATTTTGCGTTTAATTAATTCCCTGTAGATAAAGGTGTGGATCACAGGCTTGGCAGTGTTGGGTTGGTGATCTGGGATAGTCTGTGCTGGCATTTCACCTCTTTACCCAGCTCATCATTAGTAGAGGGTGTGGCACCTCTTTCCTGGAGGTGTCGTCAGCTCTTTATCCATGGCTCTGCCGAAGCACTGTGGCTACGACAATTACTGAATGGAACCTGGATTTCTATTGGACTGGCAGTCCTGCATGTCGCCCTCAATGGACTTATATAGTTTTCCAATTGTTAAATACTAACACCTGATCACCACACAATCGGTATATGGCAGTTACACTGTTGATGCTGCCCGGCCACTCAAGGAGGATGAGTCCCCCACTTAGCCTTGGTGCTCCCAAGGTTTTGTCCTTAAAATAACAACATAACAGGGAGTTTTTTCTTGCCACTATTGCTTCGGCTTGGGCTCTTTGGGGGTTTAAAAGCTTAAACACTGTAAAGCTGCTTGGTGACAATGTACTACTGTAAAAAGCGCTCTATAAATAACTTACTTACTGACTTACTGTTTAATTCACAACAGTTTTACTGTTAATAGATTTTACATATGATGTTTTACGATAAAATGTAAAACAGCTGTATCTTCATCTTGATAAGCTCGGTCTACATCCTGTTACACATAAAAGAGCAAACAGATTTTCAGAGCCAGATATCAGCCTCAGCAATTTGTTGGGAAATAAATGTTACTGTGGGTTGAGAACGGTGAAGAGTATGTCCAAAAAGATTGAAAGTAAAAGATGGCTCCCTAAGCAAGACGGTCTAATAATGATGTGCATTTTGTCTCGCAGTATACAAATTATTAATGCCAAAATTTGAAGAGCATTAATGTAAACTATCCCAAAAATATGGATAATGGAAAATGCATATATATATACAGTATATTTACTATACATACAGTATATGTAGGTAATATATACATTATACAGTATATATATATACATCCATCCATCCATTATCTTCCTCTTTATCCTCTGCTAGGGTCGTGGGGGGTTCCCCATGTCCATCAAGGGGAAAACGTCTCGGGCGCTGGGCAGATACACCCAGGACAGGGCGCCAGTCTATCGCTGGGCACACACTCACTCACACAGACACACACACAAACACTCTATATGGGGCAATTTGGAGAATATATATATATATATATATATAATATATAGTGTGTGAGGATGTGTAAGAAGCAGCTGCTCCTTTCTTAGCTTGCACTGGAAGCTCTCATTTCATCACTCCCACTTACTTTTCTTATTTTTCAAACAACCCCCCCAATTGTCTTGTTTCCCTCTTTTTCTCTTTTGCTTCATGCAAATGAAAGTGAAATCAGTTCATCAATCACATGTTTATAGGGATAGCACTGTGCAGGAAGTGGATTAGCCACATTATTAGGACTCTGTGCGGGCCTTCTACTGTCACATCCAGCTACTGTGTGTGTGTGTGTGTGTGTGTGTGTGTGTGTGTGTGTGTGTGTGTGTGTGTGTGGGTGTGTGTGTGTGTGTGTGTGTGTGTGTGGGTTGTTAGGCAGACTAAATGCTTAGTAAGCTGTAAGCGTTAACTAAGTGTGAGTGTTCAAGACTGTTACAGGCTGGTGCCAAATATTTTCACTTGCCATTTGTTCTAAACAGGAATGCAACGCTATTAAAAAGCATTTCAATAAAACTCTGACAATGAGCCACATTACTGTGTCCAGGTTGATCCCATCAATACACTGGTGTCTGAAAAAAACAGACAGACTTTGGACTGAAGATCTAAAAAAAACGTGAATCAGTGAACGCTCTATCTAGAGCCAAAAGAGATACACCTGTTTTGTTTCCAGTGAGAACAGCTCAAATGCAGGACATAGAGAGGCTAGTGTACAAAGCAGGATGCCACTAACACCCCCATGTATTGATGGCAATATGGCATGGGAGTGCTTTTATATACAGCTAAATGTAACGGCTTGTCAAACTTGGATGGACCACCAACAGAACTGCCATTCAGCTCAGCATGTCATTTGAAGGAGAGGCATAGAAAGTTCTGTGGGACATCTCAGAAGTCAAAGACAGATGGTTTGAGAAAATAAAGGCAGATAACAACAGCGATTCAGTACCAATGTGCATGTTAACGAGCAGCAACATGGATTTAAAAAATAATGCTGAAAAGAGAAGTATTGTTGTGTTAGTGTCAGAACTGAGCATGCTTAAATAATGTGCGTAACAATAATTCGTGCCTGAGGTTCAGAAGGAATTGACCACTGAGGCTTAATTGAATGATGCTTGAATATTTAAGTATGTATGATTTGCTCAAGGACACTGGCTGATGCTGTCAGGAAAGCAGAGCGCACAGAGACGTTTTTGTGTGCGACAGCGACACGTGTGCTACATGTCAGAGGCAGGAAAGGTAACCTTCTTCAAATAAAGCCACACCTGATTTTAAAGTCTGAGGTTTGCAGTAAAAAATGAGCACAAAGCACAGAGGTTCCATACACTGTTGGGAAGTTTCATGTAAGCGCTAGTCCTAGGTTGGACTTGACTACAATGTGGGCATTATGTTCCACTGAAGCTGGTGTAGGTAGACACTGGCGCCAAAATTTTAATTGTGTGGTCAAGCATGCATAGTAAAATTATTCCTCGTCTCATTCACTACATTTTAGTGATGATTGTCGATAATGATCTAATGGTGATTTAACCTCACCGTGGTGCTCACTGATTATCATTTATCACTGCTAAATGGTGGAGTGACCTTCCAACTCTGAGACATTTAGAATTTTCAATAAACAACACAAAAACACATTTCTTCTAGAAGCATTTGATATAATAATAAAAAATATAGATATATATATATAAATATATAATATAAAAAAAAACTGTAGAACAAATTTAGCCTTGGAAGCCAGATTGGATAATGATCAGGTTTGATAATACTACAGTGGTTCCACCTTAACTACTTCTTTGGTAAAAGCGCCTGCTAAATAACTAAATGTAAATGTAATGTAGTAAGGAAATTTTGATTGTGGCTAGTTTTACTGATTGGACGCAAGCTGTAGCATGCCACATTAAGGAGGCGTACAACATGAGGCTGAACTGGCACTTAAGGCACACAGCTGGCAAAACAGCCGGGTGGATGCTCTTACGAGAAGGGTTGGGATCATATTTGGACTGTTTGCATGTACCCCCAGTGCCGTGTATGGGGAACCTTGCTGTGCATGCTGCATATTTATCCACCATGACATAATTTATGTGGTAGTCAGTCAGGCTATATGCCATGTTAACTGTAGTCTTAAATCTGGGGGAGTGAGAGTGTTACAGTTCAGACTAGTGTCAGATATTTCCACTTGCTATTTATTCTGAGAATTTTTCTCAGCTTTCTTAAAAATAATTTGAATAAAACTGTAAGAACATTCCTGCCATCACATGATCACACTGCCACTAGGGACATCCATCCATTATCTTCCACTTAATCCTTTACCAGGGACGCAAGGGGATTCCCCATGCCCTTCCAGGGGAGAACGTTTCGGGTGCTGGGTAGATACACCCAGGAGAGGATGCCAACACACACTATATGGGCAATTTTGAGTTTTAATTTACTTCGATCCATGTTTTTGGACTGTGGGAGGAAATCGGAGAACCTTTACTTTGTCCTTACAGTTTTCTTTCAAATGGAAACCGCAATATGTACTTTAAAGGACACCGATACATTAAGTAAATAATAAATATAAGAAACCATGCATTGTTCCTGTGATTCTTGGCATCTGGATTTTTGGAATAATAATTGTTATAAAAATATAATAGTGATTATTTCACAAAAGTCATACCATTAAAATCTGTACTCGTCTCATCCCCAACTGCCACTATATAAATACACTTACAACTGCTTAAATAACTAGTTTAATTTTTTAGTTTTTTTCAAATTAAACACATTACTTACAGGAGGGGTGCTTTTTAATAAAGCATTTTTAATTATAGGTAAAATGTCCAGATGTTTGTTACCTGTAAAATATATGTTAACCTCTATCCACAATTCAATAACATGAATTTTGACCAGGACTGCCCAACTTCTGCCAGAGATTGCATTTCATTTCATAACATTGGGCACTGTTTTATTCACAAGCCAAGTGGATTTAGACAAAGCCATTACAGACAGCTGCTGTAGTTTGCCACGCACCAAAGTGCATCCCCAAGCAGTTTAATTAGAATTAAAGAGCTGATATGGATTAAGCAGTGCGCCATGACAAACGCCATTGCTGTCAATCATGAAGAAAATATGCATGGTCACTAAAAAATACATATCTTTACTGGTGAATCCTCACACACAATTAAGGACTTGCCAGTCAGACCCTGCATTGACATTTTAATATTAATACTAACTCTCACACCTGAGAAGCTGCCTATTACCTTCAAATTGCAGTTTATGTACACCAGACTATTTGGACGTTAGTAAATCATCTAAAAAATGCATCTGTCAAGATCAAACATAACCAGTGTGATATTAAAAAAAAAAATACACAGCTTTTTACTGACACTCAGCCAAGTCCACAGTGTTCTTGCAGGATTTACCCAAGTGCATATGACATTCCGCAAACAGAAACTATCATTTTGAGGTATGCTATTCTGCCATTACTCTGGTTTAACACTGTAACAACGATACAAAAATAGTACTTTGAGAGCTGGCTTTTGCAAGACTCAAAAGCTGAGTCTATTCTGAGCAGGCAAAACCATGCAATCACAACCATGTTCCTATTTCAAACACTGCTGGCTGAATTCCACCGCCTTTTTACTGCGAGTGTGGAGACTGTGTACAGTTTGTGCCATATGGAGCAGCTGTAATGATGTCTTTAAGTCTAAAAGACTTTGGCTGCTGACCTCGTTATTTCAGATAGTTCACCATATAACCTAGATATAAGGAAAACAACAAAACAAATGACCCATTAACTACTACAATTTCTTAATTTCTTGCCAAAGCAGATACAATCTGGTGCTAAATGGCACTTAAAAGATTTGGCATTTCTCTGGTGATAAGTTAAGAGTGATTTTTTTTAATACAACGTATAACGTGGCCAAAATAAATATAACAGGGTTCTTTGGAAAACCAAAATCCCTGTAATTCCCTAAACTTAAAGTTCATTTATTCATTCATTTATCATCTTCCGTTACAATCCTCTACTAGTCTCCCAATTCCCTAAACTTATCACCTTAATCATGTATCAATAGATTAACCAGCGTTTTTTTTGTTTTGTTTTTTAAGAAAAGACTGCCTTTTTTGTCTACCACATTTATGAAAACTTGCCCAGACCCTCTGATCAGATAAAAAAGAAGAGTCAAGAAAAGTAGTTACCATCTACAATAGAGTGGAATGTCAATGACATCATGCAGAGAAGAAAGGGAATATGCATGTGGGAGAGAGTAAGAGAGAACCAGATGGTAAATACATAGTCTGAGTGTTCATAGCAGCTGTTCTTTTTCCAAATCTCCTTTGATACATATCAATCCTGTGCGGCCTTTTTCGGCTCCACATGACGAGTATGTATACATTTCTAGAGTGAAGGCCCATAACCTTCTCTCCCAGTCGCTGCACTGGAACAAATCTGCTTTCAATCTTAAGATGCAGATCTCTTGTTCTACCCAGAGCTAACTTTGGTGGAGCTCAGCCGGCTGTGTCCATTCTGTGCACTTGCTTTCTCTCTCTCTTTTTTTCCTCCTTATTCCTCCTCAATCACACTCTGCAGACCCTTAGCCTCTGCAGGATTTTGTTTACTGCGGCAAAATGAAGCTCATTTCAGTTTGCTAAATAAATAGTACCACTGTTATTAATAGAACAAGATTGTTAAGCATCCATGTTTTGACTTGATCTCACTAATTAGCCATGCAGCGATGCCACGTTTCCCGAAGATTCACTCAGACATATACACCAGATGGACAAATGTATTGTGACCCACCGTTACAACCACTACCACAGGTGTATGAAATCAAGAACCTAGCCATGCATTTTAAACAATAATTTGTCTCCAACCATGTGGCAAGGTGCATTTTTGTACAAGCATGACTGTGCCCGAGTGCAAGGTCAATAACGGCATGGTTAGGTGAATTTAATGTAAAAAATATTTGATTGACCCATCTCAAAGTTCATAACGTTCATAACACATCAAACACCTTTGGAAAGAATTATAATGAGGATTGTGATTCTGGTCCTGTAGTTCAACATCAGTATCAGACACATGTTCTTTGGGATAAAAACTCCACAGACACACTCCAAAATTCTACAAATAGCCTACCCAGAAATAAGAAAGCCTTTATAGCCACAAAAGAGGGACTGACATAGAACAGAATGTCAATAAAAATCCTATAGGTGTTTAATTACATTAATTGCATGACATTGTTTTATTTAGTCTAAGTGACTTACAGATATTACAACTTGGTTCCATGCACAGGGTCAGATCAGATACAGCACCTCAGGAGCAATAAGAGTCACTGAGCCAGGTTCCCACAACCTTCAGATTGATATCTCAAAACATCAACCACTTAGCTACCACACAATATAGTTCCAGACCATGCATATATATATATATATATATATATATATATATATATATATATATATATATATATATATATATATATATACATACATATATTCATTCATTCATTATCTTCCGCTTATCCTCTATTAGGGTCGCAGTGGGGTTCCCCATGCCCATCCAGGGGAGAACGTGTCGGGCGCTGGGCAGATAAACCCAGGACAGGGCGCCAATCCATCGCTGGGCATACATATATATATATTCATTCATTCATTCATTATCTCCCGCTTATCCTCTATTAGGGTCGCGGTGGGGTTCCCCATGCCCATCCAGGGCGCCAATCCATCGCTGGGCACACACTCACTCACACAGACACACTCTATAGGGGGCAATTTTGAGAATTCAATTAACTTGTTCCATGTTTTTGGACTGTGGGAGGAAACCGGAGAACCCGGAGGAAACCCACGCAGACACGGGGAGAACATGGAAACTCCACCCAGATGGGGATTCGAACCGGGAATCCCTAGCACTGAGAGGCGAACGTGCTAACCACTAAGCCACCGTGCCGCCCATATATATATATATTCATTCATTCATTCATTATCTTCCGCTTATCCTCTATTAGGGTCGCGGTGGGGTTCCCCATGCCCATCCAGGGGAGAACGTCTCGGGCGCTGGGCAGATAGACCCAGGACAGGGCGCCAATCCATCGCTGGGCACACACTTACTCACACAGACACACTCTATAGGGGGCAATTTTGAGAATTCAATGAACTTGATCCATGTTTTTGGACTGTGGGAGGAAACCGGAGAACCCGGAGGAAACCCACGCAGACACGGGGAGAACATGGAAACTCCACCCAGATGGGGATTCGAACCGGGAATCCCTAGCGCTGAGAGGCGAATGTGCTAACCACTAAGCCACCGTGCCGCCTATATATATATATATATATATATATATATATATATATATATATATATATATATATATATGTGTGTGTGAACACAGCTTTAAACTACCAAACCTAGAAGTATTCCTTTTTCTGAACTTCCAATGTTATTGCCATCCAGATGGTTCTTGGCATAGCCATATGCTAATTAGGTAAAAATCACCCAACTGTAAAAAAAATCTCAGATTTTTTTTCCTTATTGATTTTAGTTCATTAGTTAATGAGGATGGTGCGTGCACTGACACTAACACCAATGCATTCTACCAGAAGTGCATTATCCAGTGACCATCACTGGTGCAAAAGTATATACAGAACACACAAATCACATTTTTATTATTTTTTACATCTACAGGCACAGTGCCAGCTGTAGAAAACAATACATCCAGCTGTGTAGTAAGTACCTGTTTGTGGAAGCAGCATGTATGATGCCGCTAGGGAATGGAGGCAAAACTGAGACTAGGGGAAAAGTAACCGATGTACCAGTTGGAGGTTCCTTTAATGATCTGTGAGCAGGTATTTGAATAGAGGAAAGACGTGGAGTTTGGAGGGAGTATGCAGTGGTTCAGAGAGTGGCATGTTGGCGGCAGTTACACCAGCCTGCATGTCGTATGTTATGTACTGTTGAATTCTGTACCTGTGCCCAAGAAATCCTGTCTTTGAGCGTCATTGTGTCTAAGCATGTAAAATTGTAAATATTGCAAATTAAATATACACTTATACACTACACTGTCCATTTTATTAGGTAAACCTCCTTAATTCTACAATCAGTCCCTGTATGTTTAGTTTCACTGATCATGTAGACAGACATTGTAGTTCGACAATTACAGATGGTAGACCATCTGTTTCTCAACATAACTTGCTAGTCTGCTTTAGTATGTCCTCCAATGATCAGGACCCCCAGAAAGGAGGTATGAGGGTGATGGATTATTCTCAGTACTGCAGTGATACTTGACAGGCTGGTGGTGTGTTAGTGTGTGTTGTGCTGGTACGAGTGGATCAGACACAGCAGTGCTGCTGGACAGAAAACCACTCAAAACAGACTCAGGCTCTGTGGGGATTTTGATCATCAGAGAGCATAGTAAAAAGGACCAACAAAGTATGTAGAGAAACAGATGGACTACAAAATGGAAATGTAGAACTACAAAGCCCATCTATACAATAAAGAGAGAAACAACAAATTGCACTTAATAAAATATTTGGTTAGTGTATATTGCAGGACTAATAAAGATAACAAATATATATATATATATATATATATATATATATATATATATATATATATATATATATATATATATATATATATATATATATAACAAAAGTTGCAGAGTAGAGGCTGATTAGCTGTAGTCAGGTAAGCTTTATAGGTACTTCTATGAGAACATAGTGTAGAAATAGTGAGAGAAAAAATGGGTTGGGTTAGAAATAAGCTTTGTGTAAAGTAATTGAGTCAATGCATGACAGCTCATAGAGGAAGAAGCATTATGCTCCCCAACAGCCTCAGGCTAAATGCGATGCTGTGCATGGATCACTTCCCAAACCACCTTTTAAACTTCTCTTTCCTCCTTCGGAAGCCTCTCATTAGGGGTGCTGAAAATGCCTTTGTCATAATTTCTATCTGGATGCATAAAAGGAAAGAGAAACAACCAAAGGTCTAGCCATCATGCCTATGGCTAACAACCTATTATGCCTGACACTTAAAGAGACCCAGCCTTTTTAAAATCTGGCCCAGGAACCCACCATCAGTATTTATGCAAAATATAACCAGAAGTAATCAGCTTTGGAATAAAACAATTGGATTTTTTTGTATCCTTTCATTGCTATTTCAGGCTTCTAGCACAAAAAGGTGTGCATATGCTATTATTGCTACATTTACACCATCTATCCAATCATCATCTTCTGCTTTATCCTATACTACGGTCGCAGGGGAGAACGTTTTGGGTGCTGGGGAGATATGGCGCCAATGCAGGACGGTTTGTACAAACTCACACACATAGACACACACACTATATAGGGGCAATTTGGAACAGTGAATTCACCTTGAATCCATGTTTTTGAATAGTGGGAGGATACTGAGAACTTACATGTATTCGAATGTGGATCTCCAATGCTGAGAGGTGAACGTGCTAACCACTAAGTCACCGTGCCACCCTCATCTACAGCAACGCGTTTTTATTTTAAAACAACGTGAAAAAAGTAACGACGTTAAAATGATCCTCACCCACGTGTTCAGCTATGTATTTGCAATGTGTGAGAAATACATATAATTATTTAAATAACAAAGGCTTTCCAGTGTCGGTTTTTCAGTTAAGCTGATTGTCTGCAGTCAGAAGGTGCCTGTTAATTCTCTTTTTTACCACCTCTGTTTCTGATGATCCACATTAAAGCCTGCAAGGTTTTCATTTAGTACCTCTGAAACATTGTAGAGTAGTGTTGACGACAGACATGAACTTAACAAAAATTTATATGTGGAGTATATAAGGAGGGGTAGTGGCGATGTAAGTGGTGCACTTACTAAAACTATCAGCAATGCATGCCAACAGAGGTGGTCGATTGGTCCTGAGTTATCACCCAGAGACCATCTCTGGAGCGAGAGCAGGAACAAAACACAACAAGAAACACACAACTTTACACAATTACAAAGAAAGCACCCGACCAAGCATTAGGGAAAAACATCCATGACTTCACATTACCATGTGCACACTATAAGCAGTACCCAGCTTACATCGGACTCTGTAGTAAATACCTGGTATGAAACAAATTTGAATTGCTGGATCCTAATTTATTCTATTTAATTAAAGCCGCTCAATCATTCATTCGTATTTTGTAAAAAGCTAAAGTTACGTGTGCTTCTATATAGTAATGGTCTGCAGCTCAACGCCACCCCTCACCTCCCCCTATGAGGAATACAATATGGCTTCTGTCACAGCTGCGAACACAGCCTGAACAGTGAGTGCTCATCAGGCCAATGCTTGTCAGGTACAGGTGATGTTAATTACAGACATTATTTACACAGCTGAAACACGAGGTGGAGAGGTGACTCTCCACCAGGCTGTCATGCTTTGACACCAGTTCTCTGCCAGCGTGTTCAAACCTTGATGCCTCCTGCACCCCTCTTTGTTTATGCCACTCTCACTCTTCTTTTTTTTTTTTTTTTTACTAAAAAGAACATGCTAATAAAACAACATGAATTACATATTTTGTTTTAGAATTGAAATTACGTTATGTCTGCTTTGCAGTCAAATACATTTGAGCTTAAACAGTCCTGTTTTCAGTGGACTGTAATCTGAATGAGCTTAAAGTAAAGGACATTCATTGATAGAGCAGCTGATAGAGCAACCTTTATGTCATTTGTGTGAGAGTGATGATACACAAACAAGTATGTAGAAAAGACAAAAAGATTGCATTTATTTTTATAATAAAGGTAGTTTAGGATTGGCTCAGCTTTCTGTTTGTATTGTACCATTATGGTATACATACATATGACTGTTTCACTTTTATATTATTACCCAAAGACAAGTAAATTTAATTCCGTTAACTGATTCTTTCTGAGCAGTTTGAAAAACTGAAGCTGACTTTTTGACTTCATTTTTCACATGTTAAACATCTTCCTATTCGTTTCATTTTTTAACTTACTGCATTTTCTGAAGATTTATAATGACTGCTTCCAAATAATTCAATTATGCGGGTAGACCAGATAGATGACTCAGTAAAATGGATCTGTTTAAAGTGAACGATTTATTTGCTAACAAGAACAGTCACTTCTATTGTGTTGAGGAAAAAAAGTGTCTAATTTAGGTTTATGTGATATTGGACAAGATGTGATATGTAGGTTTATGTGATATTGGACAGTTTGAAAAAAAATGCAAAGAACCCTTTGTGGAAATGAAATGTTATATAGTTTACATACTAGTGTGATCTTTGTGATATGCTTACTTAGCTATATGACTTGTATATTATTTTTACACTCCACAAGTGCAGCAGTGGTGTAGCTTCATTTAAACACCTCAGTGACACTGCTGGGATAGGTATAATGCACCAACCAAATAATACCTGCTCTGTGGTGCATCTATTGGAGACAGAGCAAAGGGGACTAAAACAGTAGTGTAGTGTAGTCCACAAACAAATGGACTATCCATCTTTAGCGTAATTAGAACTATTTAACATGGACAGCAAGTGTGTGTATGTATGTGTGGTGTGTGTATATATATATATATATATATATAT